>PVKU01001775.1:0-270882 GCA_004027475.1 Anoura caudifer
ACTTCTTAAATTGATCTGTTCTGGCTCCCTGGGTTTATGGTGTGAACTTCTGTGGTAGAATACCTGTGAGATTCAGTGGTGCTGTCTGCTTCAGGTATCCTAGTGTTCACAGTTTCCACTATCTTATCTGTTGAAATGCCCCCTCCTTGGGATCATCTCTGGTTTTTTCACAGTTCCAGGGTTGGTTTTTTGTTGTTGTTGTTTTGTTTTATTTTGTTTTTGTCTTACTCATGGGTATCTAAAAAGAAAAAAGAGGAAAAAATGGAAAGAGAAGAAAGAAGAGAAGAAAGAAAAAGAAAAAAAGAGGAAAGAAGAGAAGAAAGAAAAAAAGAGGAAGAAAGAAGAGATAAAATTGGAAAGAAAGGAAGAAGGAATAAGGCAAGAAAGAAGATATGCAAAGCAAAGGGCATTGAGGGGGTTAAAAAAGATAAAAATCATAAAAAATAGTAGAAAAAAATTAAAATTTAAAAAGAGAAAAAAGAAAAAAAGCAACAAGAGAAAAGAGAAAAATAAAATTAAAAAAACCCAAGAACTCTTGCTGTTTTCAATCTTGCTGAGCTGGTGTTTCTGGTCTTGTTGGCTGCAATGGTCTAGGGGTGACAGTATCGCTTTTGTCCCTGTTCAGCGCTCAGCTATCTTTGCGCTACTGTCCTCAGAGCTAGCCCTGGGCCTCTCTGCCCAGGGCCTCAGGTGTAAGTTCTGAGGATGTGTGTGCCTATCCCAGTTGCACGCAGGTGCCTATGATCTCGCAGCCACCTGTGGTCACATACAGGTGCCAATCTTCACGCAATCGTCCCCGATGGATGGCGGGCTCAGGTGCGTGGCTGCCCCTCTGGCACCAGGCGCCGGAGGTTCCTCGAGCTCAGGCCCGCAGCGGAACAGCTGTCCCGCGGGCGCTCGCCTGTTCCAGTGGCGCCGGGTGCCGGGCTTTCCCGCGAGCCCAGGCGCCTGGCTGTCTCAATGGCGCCAGGAGCCAAAGGACCCGTGGGCACCGTGGGCACCGGCCTCCTGCTAGCCCAGGCCCACAGCTGCCCCTCGGGTGCCGGGAGCCAAAGACCCCGGGAGCTCAGGTGTGTGGCTGACCCAGTGGCGCTGGCCACCAACAATCAGGCGAGCTCCGGTAAGTGGTCCTTCCCCGGGACATGCGTGGGTGTTCACAGCCCCGACTTGTCCGCCACTGAGACCCCAACTCCTCTCTGTGAGATTTCAAGCACCTGGGTTTCTCCCAGTGCCGCTAAAACTTTGTTTGGCTGGGGAGGGAGCAGTTGACCCAGCTCCCTCCCTAACCTTGCGGCGAGCCCGGCGACAGCCCGCCCGGGCCTCAGTCCCAACCCTGGTGTCCGCGCTGCCCCCTGGGCTCCTACCGTTCCGAAGTACTCTCCCCACTGTCTGGTTTTTCAGTGTCCACTACACTCTTTGATCTCCTGTTTTCAAATGTGCTGTGTTTCTGATGGCTGCTTGCTCCGTTCCGATGCAAATTGGCCAGAAAATTCTCCTGTGTGTAGGGGGAAGCAAAATTTGCTCCTTCCTACTGCGCCGCCATCTTGAGACCCTCGACTAGATTGTTTTAGAAGTACACAGAAAGTAGGGGGATACCAAATTATAAATTCTATGCATTGTTGTATGTGTTGTTTATAAGACTGTGTACCTCTAGAGAAAATAAGTCCCGTATGTAATTGGTAACATACCCAGAGCTTGACTGTTTCAGGAGTATCATGTAAAATTTGAGTTGACTTAGGAAACCAAGTTTAAAATAGGTGCTTTGTCAATGGTAAGGCACCTGTAAGAGGTTCCAGACCAGGAGTACAGGTTGTCCTTGTCATGTTTTAGATATTGTTGACCAGGCATGCCTGTTTCCTAAAGTAGGATGTGGCAGCCAGAGATAAAAACCTGACACCAGGCCCTCTACACAGCATGACCACCTGAGTAGCAGCAAAGTGGCAGCTTGCCAAGCAAGAAATAGCACAGAAGATGGGTGGGAAGTGGCAGTCCTCAGACACTCTTCAGGCAAATGGTTGGTGTTGGTGCCAGAAAACCTAGAGCAGGTCATGCTTCAGTTCAATTCAACTAATACTCATTAAGCAACTGCAATGTGTCAGCCATCGCGCTAAGTGTTGGCAATCCAGGTAGGACATACACAACACAGACACTTGGCTGGTGTTTAAGGTCAGATCTGTACTCCCTGAGGAGCAGCCTTGAAAAGATAAAGGCAGGACCGCAGATGTTCAGGGGAGCTATAGGATCCCAAGAAGGTATCACAATAACTATTGAAGTGGTTGCGTGGAGAGACCTCAGGATGGGGATCTCAGGGATAGAGTAGTGTTATCAGAATGAGGTCTCTGTTAGGTGTGTAGAGATGTGACTTAGTGGCTGACCCTTAAATGAGTAGGCATTTAGGAGTCAGCCTTTCGTTAGCGTATCCCAAGTTCAACTGCAATGTGAGTGTTGGGAAGAATGACCACATTTAAAGATATATGAACCCCCGTGATCATTGCAGCATTATTCACGGTGAGTGGCTGGGACACAGAGACAACCAAAGTATCCATCAATAGAGGATTGGGGAAAGAAGATGCAGTACATGTGTACTATAGAATACTACGCAGCCATAAAAAATGAAATAGTGCCATTTTCAACCATGTGGATGGACCTTGAGAATATTACACAAAGTGAAGTAAGTCAGAAAAAGCTAAGAACCACACGATTTCACTCATATGTGGGATATAAAACTGAAACTCGCAGACACAGACAACAGTATGGTGGACACCAGAGAGAACGGGGTGGGGAGGTAATAATAGGGAAAGGGGACCATCTATATGGTGGCAGAAGATGTTTGGACTTGGATGGTGGGCACACAATGCAATATATTTTATATCATATTATATTCTATATCTTTGAAACATATACTTCAAATATATATAATCTTATTAACCAGTGTCACCCCAATACATTTAATAAAAAATTAAAGCTTAGGAAGATTAGATACTCCATGTCAAATTTCTCCATGTCACATAAATAAATAAATAAATAAATAGTCTTGCTAGGTTAGAAAACGGTATGGTGTGGGAGGGACAGAATAGTGAAGAAGGCCAGAGTCGTTTCTGCAGTTATTTCTCTGGAAACCGGGGTGTGATTGAGCTTATTGGTGTCCCCAAATCACCATGGCTTGTTTGGAACATGTTCTTTGCACCTGTTGGCATAAAACTGTGCACTACGTGGCTTAGAGCTACCCGTTAGAATGATATATTCTGTACATCCTGCCAGAGAGGTTCTAGGTCTAGAGAACGAATCAAAAGAAAGAAGATTTGATCCTCAGAAAACTCAGAAATATGTCCGCCTTGGGAAACGCAGGCCTCCGATGAAACCCGAAAGTCTCCGTCAATGTGTTCAATCCTGTGGTCACAGTTGCTCCTATTAACCAGGATCCTCTTTGGCCTGTAAAAGGCTTTGACTATTAATATAACCTCTGATTCTTTTTCTTTTTTATTGTTACAAACTCAGCTAAAAGTTATTTTTAAAAAATCACTCATTAAACTGTCCCTTTATGCAGATGGTCCACCATTTGAATAACCATTTTCCTCTGAAGAATTATCTAAGGACATATTGGATGGGCAGAAATACATTTTATCCAGTATTTGACATTGGTCTAGTAACTATGAGATATTTCTCAAAGATCTGATGAGATAGATTTATTTTTGAACAAATGATGGGTACTGATAATAAATTGTGTCATTTTTTATCTTTTTTCACTAACAAACTTCTTGATTAATCTGATGTTGCTCTCAGAAACAGACTTTGCATTCTCTTAAGGATGAAAACTTTATGGACAGTTTGTATGATTTTTCTGTACTTAATATACAATCAACATGCTTTTAGCATCTTCACTGCAAGAAAATGAGAGATTGAGAAACAGTCCACAGCACATTATTTTGTTTCTAGATGTGTAGTGAGTGTTTATACTTTGATAAAATGGAACACTCTTTCAATAACATTAATGACAACATGACCATTGGTTCTAAATAAAAGCTCTAAAAGTCCTTCTATCCTTCTCTATTTTCTCCCTCCCTTCTCCTCTCCCTCCTTTCTTTTCTTTCTTCTATGCTTCAGCAACTGTTAATTAAGGACCAATTCTGAGTAGGTTGATCAGTGTACATTGCCCTCATGGGGCATAAAAGTAAGGTGGAGAGACAGTTGCTAAACAACCAATTATGAAAATTAATTTATGAGACATTCTGGCTCTTGCTTATTGGCAACTAGGTTTTTCCCACTGGTAGTCTGAGTACCTGATACCTCAGTCAGTGACCTTACTTCTGCCTGCCTAACAAATCCCTGAGCTGCTGGAGAAAGTCAGAAATCACATTGATTAAGCCTCCAACAATTCACAAAGCCCTCTGCCATCACCTGGGCCCCTCGGGGTTAATAACTGTGTTTTATGTCTCTTAAATGTATTTCCAAGCCGCTCTTTCTAACCTTTTTCCACTCCTCTTAGTTGTTATACCTCAACTCTGTGCAAACTCCCACTTTCTGTTCTTGTGAGAGGTCAAGGCCAACATAAATCTTTCACTTAAAATTTCTCTGTATCCAGCCAAGATTTATGTTCCAAATGTCTTACCTATTGGTTCTTACATAACAGAAAGTGTTCTCTCTTTCCTTACAATAAGTGTAACTTATTTCCTTTCTGAGGACTTGCTCTCTGTATTCCAGGTCCTCTGATCTTCTTTGGACGTTTGTTCCATAAATCAAGTTCTCTCTCGCCTCAACCCCACTCTGACTTTTATACATTTATCATCCTCTAACAGTCCTGTATCCACAATCTATGCAGGAGTTCAAATTGCCTTCACGCAAAAACAAGAGGCAAAAGCAAACAACAACATCCAAATTGTGCAAAAACTGTGCCCTGAACTTATATTAAGCATATGCTCCAGTGAATAAAAACCTGCTCTGGGAAACACAGAATGGAGAATGCTATGTTCCGTCTTTTCAATCAAATATGAATTTCCCAGTAAAAAGAAACAAATGTACTTTGAGGAGGTTGAATAATAGAAAAGCACTTTTCAAAAAACCTTTCTGATTGTGTACATTGAGATCAATTTAAGGGAATTCTCTGACTCAGCCCATGTCTTTCCCATTTAGTGTCAACTGCAGTGCTTTTATTCATGTAAAGCTTCTTTCTCTCCAGTCTGTGATCTTTAAACACTGATTTCTGAGGTCAGGGTTCATCCAGAGCAAGGCTGTTGAGATGCACAGGGGAGAGAGGGCAGGGAGTGCAGGAGGTGGTGTATCCATAATCTCGGAGGGGTGGTGACTCAGTCATGGGGATGTGGGTGAGCATCAGATGTGGGTGATGAGGGAAGAGAAGCAAATATATAGCAACTAAAAAAAAAAAAAAGAAAGAAAGAAACTAGATCTATTGATTCAGGGATGTCTAGCTGACCACCAGGACTGAGTTATCATTGTTGGACCGTCCAAACACAAGAGTTGGAGATGCGTTGGAAAGCCAAAGTAAATAGTTCTTGGCTAATCATTCACTAAAAATGAATGTTTATCATGCCCCTGTCTTTAACTGGGATTAAGCAGACACGAAGGATCATGTAAGTGGAAAGGAGAGAGTTTTGAAGTCATTGCTAGTGCTTGCAGAGTCTCCAGCTTAAAAGTGAAATGTCCTGTGTTATCTTGTTCATCCTAACAGCCGTGATCTGGCTGAACTATCTCCTCTAAAATTAGTTTTTAGAGGGCAGAGGACTCTCAAATGCCATTCCCTTTCCAAAGTTTGGGCCCTCATGCCCGCCTTCATTGCCCTCCCAATGTATACTGACTTCTCTCCTTAAATCAGGTCTGTTAATGTGGTCCTCCTCACAACTTTGGGCTTCCTTCCCCCCTTTTGGCTATTACATTGGAAACTCAAACCAGAGAAGTTGCACTCCTCCTTGGGAAATTTACAATTTATAATATCAACTGGGTTCTCCCATTACAAGCTCACATCGTGGTTCTTCCATGTGTTTAAACTCACTCTTTTCCTGATCAAAAATCCAAACCAGCTAATTCAAAACTTTAGTTTTATAAACTCACAACCCAGGGAACCTACTGTTTCAGACATAAAAGAGATAATCTGCATATTCATAAATGTTATTTTTATTTGGTTATTATTTCTTGACTTGCTAAACTGTGTTTCCTTTTCACTCTAACTGAACCTTTCATTTACAGACATTTAAAGCCATTTCCTAAAAGTTTCAGGAAAGGGAATGTATTTCCTATTCCAGAATATTAATTAATTTTAATTTGCACTCAAGTTCTGTTCTTTTACACACACTCCCCCTTCTGACACCTCCAGCCCTACTGAATTTCACTTTATTCTCAGATTCCTTATCTTTAGGACAACAGCTTCTAAGCCAAAGAGCCAGACATGTTGACTGACATGATTTGTCATTTCCTTGGAGGAGATAAATTTTAGATTCGAATTGGAGGGATTTATAGTTCTTTTTATGCTTGTATTCATATCCAGCCAGGGTGTCTGAAATCTGGCTATGTCTGGAAAACCTGATATATGAAATAATCAAATTTACAGCTCCTTCTTCTTGCTATAATATATAATTTGGCTTTTGATTATATTCTATTTCATGACCTTCTTTTTTCTAAAAACTTGCTCTTTGGAAGGGCCGAGGTCATACTTTATATTCTTTTGCATTTCTTTTAAATATTTTTCTCAGACAATAAATGCATAATGCCAGTCACTGGGTATGTCTCCACTATTGAATAAATCATATTTTTGACATATATTAAATATGATGGGAAGTCTTGTTGTTTTCCATATATTTGTACAAGACTATAAATGGCTCTTTTCTCACACATTACCCTTTTACCTTCAAGCAGTTGTGTTAGTTTTCTATTGTTTCTGTAACAGTGACTGCAAACTTAGTGGCACAAAGCAACACAAGTTTATTGTTTTACAGTTCCATGGGTCAGCGTTCCCACATGGGTCTCACAGACCTACAGTTGGAATTTTGACAGGGACGCATTCATTTTTGGAGGCTCCAGGGGAGAATCTTCTTACCCGCCTTTTACAGCTTCTAGGGCCTGCCCACTTCCCTTGCCTTGCGGCCCACTTTCTCCATTCCAAAGCCAGTGTTGCTGCATCTCTCTGACGCTCGTTCCTTAGTCACATCTCTTTCTTACTAACTGTGGTTGGGAGTTTCTCCACTTTTAAGAACTCATACGATTAGACCGGGCTCACTTGGATGGTCCAGAATAAATTTCCTGCAAATTATTTCACATGCAAATTATTCATACCTGCAAAGCCCTTTTCACTATATGAAATAACATATTCACAGATTCTGCCATTTTTCTCTCTACCATGGCATCTTTATGTTTACCAAACTCTTAGTAATTTCATTAGAATCAATAGCAATCCTAATAACTTGCCTTTTCACCAGTAAATTTGTTAATGGTGTTATCTTCCTCACAGGTCTTTGCACATGTGAACATCAATAATAATCTCTTTAAGAAGCATATTATCCATTCAGAGTTCAATCTTCAAGTTGGAAGCTATTTTAAAAATTTAAATTTATGGAGTCCACCAAGGGGTCAGAGGTTCGATTCCCAGTCCGGGCACATGCCTGGGTTGCTGGCCAGGTCCCCAGTGGGGGCCATGTGAGAGGCAACCACACATTGATGTTTCTCTCTCATTCTCCCTCCCTTCCCCTCTCTCTAAAAATAAATAAATAAAATCTTTAATAAATATATGGAGTCCAAGTTTGCAGTACAAGCACATAAATTAGCTCTCAACTTTCTCCTTCATCATGCTATAAGAATGTACAAATTCAAATACCTCAGCAGACACATGTTCTCCAGACCCTATGGCAGTCCCCACCATGTCCTACTTTCCATATTCAACCTATTTTACTTCATTTATGCAACTAATTGCTGCCTTGTTCCTAAGACATTAGAGATTATGACATCTAATTTAGTCAATGTACTAAGAAATGAAATTGTCACTTACACAATATCTTAAGGTTTGTTGACATAACTTCCAAGTAGTTCTAGTCATAGAGATATTATAGTATAAAACAGATTATTCTATTACAAACAACTCTTTGAAGATTATTTTTCTACCTATTCATCCTGACTCTATCTATACTTATACAGATTAGTATAGTTTTTCATTTTTTGTGGGTGTCTTGAAAAATTACAGGGATCAAACCTCCTAATTCTTGTCTTTTCCATTACAAACATTTCCTATTCAGTTAACTTGTTTCATTTGATACAGTTTTTAAATATTTTAAGTTTTTCAATCTCCTTATAACGTGGTGTGAGAAATAGTATTACTACAGATGTGGTCTAATTCTTGTTGGGTACCATAGACCTATTTTCTTGTTCTCTCTCTTTTTTGCATACACCATACTTTTACTGATACAGTTAAAATCAGCCGTACTTTATGACAGGTTATAAAACACTTATAGCTCATATTGCACATCTATTCAAGTAAAACTTCAAGGTCTTTTTTTCTGTTTGAGATCTTTTGTTACATGTGTGTTTGATACTCTAGTTCCTCTCAAGTTTTGGTCCAGTTGTCGGGCAAATGTTTACTGAGCATTGGCTGCATGCGTGACAGTGTGTGTAGTGCTGCAGGGTACGAAGAACATAATACAACGGAGGAACTCATGGTTTCGTGAAGGAGAGAGAGACTGACACATATTTTTGGGTCCAGAGTGAAAAATGCAGCAGGAGAAGTATCTTCTACCCAATTAAAAAGTAGACTTTTTAGTGCAGCAGGAGAAGTAGACTTCTACCCAATTAAAGAGGAGCAAGTGGTAACCAATGTACTAAGTACTTGAGTAGAAACGGTCAGTCATTGAATAGATTTGGAGGTGATTAGAAGTCTGGGCTGACAGTACAGACTGGGAGTATAGTAGACTTATTATTTTGCATCCGTTTGTTCATTGTTTCACTTTTTTTTTGCTCTGGGGGCGCGAACTTACCCCACTTGGATACAGTCAGGTTTGAATTGCCAGTTACCGTGTTCTATTCTTGTCTTTCCAACCCATGGGCTTGGCACATGTCCCAGCCAGGCCAAGATGATGCTCGCTCTCTGGAATTTCAGTCTTGACCAAGTTGTTGAAACAACTGGCAGCCAGTTCCTGCAAGGGGCTGGGCCCTGATGAGACTTCTCCTCAGTTCTTATAACTCTGGTGCTGCAATCCTCTTAGATCTCTGTCTTTTTAAGCCCAATTCTCTAGCTTTCCTTTCAGTTAAGTGGATTACTTCTCATCCTTACCACAAATTTCTTTTTATTGCAAGTTGTCAAACCCCGTTTCCATTGCCTGCAATCATTTAATCAGTTATATCACTTATTATACAGGATTGTATAAATTTAATTTAGTGGTGGATGCTATCGAACTAGGTAGGAAAGAAAGTTTAAAGAGCAGCACAAACTCTGGAATCAGTTTCCTGAAGTTAAATGCTAGCTCTTTCACTAATCACTTTGGGTAACTTGAGCAAAGTACTTTATTTCTTTGAACCTCAGTTTTCATGTCTATACAATGGCATTTCTAACAATCCCACCTACCTAATGTTTGGTTTTTAACTTAAACGGAGAGACCATACATAAAACACTTAGCGTACATAGTGTCTGGGACGTACAAAATGCTCAATAATTGTTAGCCTGGGTATGAATTAACTGTAGCAAGAGCTAGTGAGGATATTAGTGTATGACAAGACAAGAGAAGGGGAAAAATGACAGAAAAGAGTGAAGTTAGGTAGTCAGAGGGGGAGATCATTCCAGTTAGAATAGGGGAAAATGCTGCAAAGAGAGTAAGAAAAAAAGCTAAAAAAGGCAATTTTTAGGAACAACAACAAAATAAACAATGCAATTCAAAAATGGTAAAGGGCTTAAATAGATATTTATCTAAAGGAAATATACAAATGGCCAATGAGCACATGAAAGGATGCACTTGTTACAAAGGAAATGCAGATCAAACCCACAATGAGATAACATTTCACACTCACTAGGGTGGCTACTATTCAAAAAATAGAGAATAAAAAATGTTGGAAAGGATGTGGAGAAACTGGAGCTGGGATGCACTGGTTGTCAGAATTAAATAGTGCGGCCACTGTGGAGAAGAATTCGACAGCTCCTGAAAAGTTAAACTTAGAATTACCTTATGATTCAGCAATTCCACTTACGGATACGTGCCCAAAAGGACTGCAAGCAGAACAAACAAACACTTGCACACCCATGTTCACAGCAGCATTATTCACAACAGCCAAAAGGGGTAAACAACTTAAATGTCCATCAGTTGATGAATGGGTAAACAAAATGTGGTCTATGCACATCATGAGCTATTATCCTGTCTAGGAAAGGAAGGGCATTCTGACTGACGCTACAACACGGATGCACCTTGAAGACATTATGCTAAGAGAAATAAGCCAGACACAAAAGGTCAAGTATTATGTGACTAATATGAGGTATTCAGAATAGGTAAATTTATGAGACAGAGAATGGAAGAGCAGTCACCAGGTGCTGAGGGCCGAGGGCCATGGGGACGTATTGTATAACGGATGCAGAGTTTCTGATTGTGATGGTGTAGAATTTTTCAAAATGAATAGTGTGATGGTTGCATAACATTGTGAATGCACTTAATGCCACAAAATTGGACACTTGAATATGATTAAATGATAACTTTTGTGTTACATATAATTACACAATAAAAAATACACAAAAATGCCACGGTACATTTAGATGTTACGGATGACATCTTCTAGTCAGTTTAATGATGTCAGGGCAAGAACCAATAGTTTACACTGTGTTACAGGGGAAATGGGAAACATGGAATTAGACTCATCAAGAATAGCTTCCCCCAAAGTAATTTGATTATGAAGAGTGGGGTAGGTAGAGTGATAGCTGCAGGGATGATGCAGTGCCAAGTTAGAGTTACTTGATGAAATATTGAAATGTTGGGGCATAGTTACAGGCTGGAGAAGCCAGCAAAAATGGAGAGGTTGGTTACAGAGTGGAAAGGGAGCTGATAGAGCCAGGCCCAGAAGAAGTACGTAGGAAAATGGAGGGAAAGAAGTAAAGTTTACTGGAAACAAATGTAGCTTTGTGGATTGGGTGGAAGGTTGAGGAAGTTTACACGAAATGCATTTATTTCTTCTGTGAAATAGCAGGGGAGGCCACCGAGGGGAGTGAGGTATTTGACGTTGAAGAGGGAGCTGAATGTTTGCGCCAGATGCTGAGAGGGCTCGAGCGGAAGCTGAAGTAAATAGGTAAAAGGAGGGCCATTCATTGTTGAGTGCCTGGGAAGGGAGAATCGCAAATTTTATGTGATTGTATAATTTGTCTCCATGTGTTGTCAGAAGCCTGGAGAAGACTGAAGAAGGCAAATTATTTTGCTCTCTCTGTGCTTAGGGTTTTCAGGACCAGGGCACTAGGGCACAAGATGAGGAAACTGAAATCCAGTTTTGGTAGGTGAACAATTTAAATAATTGAGGTCTAGGCTGGTTAAAGAAAGTTATTAAGTGAGGAAGGAAATAGACTAGTCATCAATAATTTTCACTGAATAAGCCAGTAGAATTTTGTTACTTCCCGTGAAATGATGTGGAAAGATCACTGTCCTCAGAAGACAGAAAGCCTGGGTTCTCGATTCTGCTCCGTTACTAAACAGGTATGTTGTGTCAAACAAGTCATTTCGTGTTATTGGGTTTCAGTTTCCTTAACTGTAAAGTGGAACTGGGTTCAGATGACATCAGAATCTCCTTCCAGTTTTAATATTCTGGGATATATATTCTGTGATAAAGTCAGATGATTTTCCTGATTAGAAATTTTTACAAGCCTCTGGAATGGGAAACCCTTCTGTGTAGAAACTATTTCTTCACAACCAGAATAGAGTTCCTTTGCCAAAGAGTTTGGTCCCCTACATACTATCAGGAGAAGATACAGTCCATATGTCAGCCAATAACAGGAGAACCTCAGAGTTCAAGCGTCCAAGCACTCCTGGTACGTTAGTCACCTCCGGAAATGGTAGCTGCCTTCCCTGGGGCTCAGCCCTGTACCCTGCTCTGCTTCCTCCCTTGCTTCTCTGTATCCCATCGTGTGGCAATGGTCTGTTCCCCAGCGTGTTATCCAATAAATCAAGGGCCCCATGAGGTGCCCTGCTCCACGGAAGGACGTTGGGAATTCAGAATAGTTACGCCACAGCTGTTTCACCCAGTAAAACTTATGTCCTGGTTGGGGAGATAAAACCCAAACACACACAATCTTAACAAATAACATAAAACAATATACTGTGCAATTAAGTGCCAACCTACGGATTAAAGGCAAACACTCTGGGGTTTCAGCAGTAACAGGTCATCATAGATTTGTGGGGCAAGTGGAATTTGAACTAGATCTTGAACATTAGATCAAATTTGGGGAGAAAGCTGTCTTAACTAAAGGCCGGAAGACTCAGGCTTGGCAGTGAGAAGGAACTTGCTTTGGTGTCGTGTTATTTTCTGCTTCCCTCTTTTTTGTGAACCTTCGTTTCCTTTAGTTCTAGGAATACAATTTTTTTGTCATCTGTCCATAGCTCCTCATAATTTATATAGCTATATGGAGAGCTTTTGTTGTTTAAAAATAAACTGAGGCTCCTTTTTAGGATGCAGGGTGAGGTTACAGAGTCAGCTACTCAGACTGCCACGCTACCTGAAATAATGGCTCTGCCAGGTATGAACAATTAAAATAAAATAAAATAAAATAAATCATTAAAACAAACAAACAAACAAACAAAAAAGCACAGCTCCTTGCCAGCTCTACAGAACACCTGCTGTGTGTCGATAAGCATGCATTCCAAAATTACATTTTCTTTGTTGCTACCTTTCTCATGAGGTGCACAAAAACATAATGCAACAAGGTGAAATCATGTGACTAGAAGAGGGATGGGAATGCTTTCCTGTTGATGGCACCAGGAAGCTGGGTTAGAGGTGGGATTGTACCTCATTAAAGTGGCAACACCCTCACCAGGGAGTGACTGAGGATGAATCCAAGACTGTGGAAGATGTAGGCAGGAGACTTAGTTTAAGTCCTGAGAATTCTCGGGATAGATTAGCTTAACTCCACATTCTGGTTTCGGGGGCTGACAGGTTCAGAACCACAGTGAGTTGAGATAATCGTCACTGGAATATTTATATCCTCACTGATTTTAATTTCATTAAAATGTAGACTGTTTCCAGTGGAGATGGAATCTGCCTGCACAATAGTCTTTGGGATATTTGTGGCAGCATAAAAAAGAATTTGAGATCATTCCCATTTTTATAAAATTGACGGAGTCAGAAGGTATACACATAAAAATGACTTAATAAAGCTTATGAAGAAGTATAAAAAGTAGAACAAGCTTAATTTTAATAATAATAATGAATGTATGTTAAAAACTTCATGCTAGGCACTATTTTAAATTTACAAGAGCTAAGGGAGGTGCAGCATTTACAGAGAAAAGTGAACTTGTGAATCTGGATCTTCACAATGCTATATTCTAATATTCTTCCCACCTCATCACCTGCCCTTTGTAACCATGACTAAATATCAGACTCTCAGAGAAGAATTCCTTAACATCTAGCATTATAACTATTCAATATGGATACCAATAGCTGGATATTTAAATTTAAATCAAATAAAATTGAATAAGATGAAAAATTTAACTCCTTAGTTGTATTAGCCTTACTTCAAGAACTCAGTGACCACATGTGGGTAGTGACTATCATATTGGCCTGCACAGATAGAGAATACTTCACAGATACAGATTGTTCTATTGGACACCATTGGCTAGACTTTAGGTCTCCTTAACACATAGCTTCTATCATAGCAGTCAATGTACCTGAGTTACGTGCGTAACATCTGTCTTCCCCACTAAATTATATGTGTCATAGAGATTTTCTGTCCATCTCTGTAACCATGGTATACCCATTATTCAGCATAGCATCTGGTGTCTAATGCATAATAATATTTTCACCATTTACCAATGCATAGGAAGAATTAATAGGTGCCTGGATTAATCGGAAAATGTCTGCCCAAAGAGGTAACATTTGGATTGAACTATTATTATTATTTATTACATTTATTGGGATGACATTAGTCAATAAAGTCATAGGTTTCAGGTGTACAATTTATAGTACATCGTCTTCATGTAGTTGTGTGTTCACTATCCCAAGTCAAGTCTCTGTCACCATTTATTCACCCTATACCCTCTTCTACCACCCCCAAGACTTCCTCTCTCGCTGGTAATTGCAATACTGTTTGTGTCTATGTGTTTTTTGTTTTTTGACTTCATACCTTCACCTTTCTCACCCAGACCGCCAATCCCTCTCCTCTCTGACAGTTGTTAGTCTGTTCTTGGTATCTATGGGTCTGTTTCTATTTTGTTAGTTTATTTTGCTTATTAGATTCCACACATAAGTAAAATCATATGGCCCTTGTCTGTTTCTGACTGGCTTATTTCACTTACCATAATATTCTCCAGATCCTTTCAAGCTGTCCCCAAAGGTAAAAGTTCCTTCTTTTTATGACCAAGTAATATTCCACTGTGTAGATGTACCACAGCTTTTTATTCATGCGCCTAGTGATGGGCACTTGGGCTGCTTCCAAATCTTGGCTATTGTAAATAATACTGCAATGAACATATGGGAGCATATATTATTTTGAATTAGTGTTTTGGGATTCTTCATATATATATTCCCAGCAGTGGTATCCCTGGGTTATAAGGCAGATTCATTTTTAATTTTTTTTTTTTGTGGAAACTCCACACACTGCTCTTCACTGTGGCTGCACCAATGTGCATTCCCATCAACAGTGCACAAGGGTCCCCTTTTCTCCACATCCTCAACAGCTCTTGTTGTTTGTTGGTTTATTGATGATAGCCATTCTAACCATCGGTGTGAGGTGATATCTCATTGTGGTTTTAATTTGTATTTCTCTGATGATTAGTGATGATCATATTTTCATATGTCTGTTGACCATCTGTATGTCATTTTTGGAGAAGTGTCTATTCAAATCCTTTGGCCATTTTTAAATTGGATTGTTTGTTTTTTTGGTGTTAAGTTGTATAAGTTCTTTATAAGTTCTGGGTATCAACCCCTTATCAGATGTATCATTGGCAAATATGTTCTGTTAAGTGGGTTATCTTTTCATTTTGTTGATGGTTTCCTTTGCTGTAAAAAAGCTGTTTAGTTTGATGTAGCCCAATTTGTTTATTTCCTCTTTTGTTTTCCTTGTCAAAGGAGAAGTGTCTGAGGTTCTACTGCCTCTATTTTCTTCTAGGATCTTTATGGTTTTAAGACTTACACTTAAGTCTTTAACCCATTTTGAGTTTATTTCTGTGTATGGTATAAGAAGATAGTTTAATTTCATTTTCTGCAAGTATCTGTACAATTTTCCCAGCATCATTTATTGAATGTACTATCTTTGCCTCATTGTATGTTCTTGCCTCCTTTTCGAACATTAATTGGCCATAAAGGTGTGGGTTTATTTCTGGGTTGTGTATTCTGTTCCATTGATCTATGTGTTTTTTTTTTTTTTCTTTTTATCCTCATCTAAGGACATTTTTTCTTTGCTATTAGAGAGAGAAGAAAGGAGGGAAAGAGAAACATTGACATGAAAGAGAAACATTCATTAGTTATCTCCCATATGTGCCCAGACCAGGGATCATACTGGGCCAGGGAATGAAACCACAACCTAGGCATGTGCCCTGACTGGGAATCAAACCCACAACCTTCTGGATATGGAATAATGCTCTAACCAAATGAGCCACACTGGCCAGGGCTATATGTCTGTTTTTATGCTAGTACCATGCTGTTTTGATTTCTGTGGACTTGTAGCATAGTTTGATATCAGGTAGTGAGATTCCTCCAATTTTGCTATTCTTTCTCAAGATTTCTTTGACTCCTCTGGGTCTTTTGTGGTTCCATGTAAATTTTGGGGATTTTTGTTTTAGTTCTGTGAAATATGCCATTGGTATCTTCGCAGGAATTACATTGAATCTATGGATTGCTTTGGGTAGTATGGACATTTTAATGAAGGTATTTTCCTTTACTCCTATCCATGAATACAGCATGTGCTTCCACTAATTTGTATCTTCCTTAATTTATTTCTTCAGTATCTTATAATTTTCTGAGTACAGATTTTTTATATTCTTTGTTAAATTTATTCCTAGGTATTTTATATTTTTGGTGCAATTGTAAATGGGATTGTTTTCTTAATTTCCCTTCCTGATAGCTCATTATTGGTGTATAGAAATGCAACTGATATCTGGACATTTATTTTATATCCTGCTACTTTACTGAATTCTTTTTATCAGTTCTAGTAGGTTTTTTTTTGTGTATAATCTTTAGGAGTCTCTATATACAATATTACATCATCTGCAAATAATGACAGTTTTACTTTTTCCTTTCTACTTTGGATACCTTTATTTTTTCTTGTCTGATTGCTATGGCTAGAATTTTCAATACTATGTTGAATAAAGTGGTGAAAGCAGACACCCTTGTATAATTCCTGATATTAATGGAAATGTTTTTCAGTTTTGCCCATTGAGTATAATGTTGGCTATGGATTTGTTACATATGAACTTTTTATGTTGAGGTATGTTCCCTTTATTCCCACTTTGCTGAGAGTTTTTATCATACACATTTGCTGGATTTTATCAAATGCTTTTCCAGCACTGGTGGAGGAGGGGGTGGAAGACAGCAAGGTCTTCCTAGGCAACCTCCAGCAATAATTCCCACACGAAGAACATGTTTAAGACATTCTTCCTGGATCGCTTTGTGCACACCCTGCCCCTAACCTGGCGCAACTAGATCACCGTGTGTGTGGAGCTGCTGCCTGAAGTGGGGACACTTGCCCCTTCTTCAGTCCTCCTGATCTTCTGTGGGCCTTCTGCCTTTTCTACTCACCCTGCTTCTGATTGTAGTTCCATGGTTGGGGGCTCTTCCTCCCTCTGTCTTCCTCATGTCTCACCTCCCAGATCCCCATTTGTATTACTCACCCCCACCAAAAAAGTCCTGTTTCTTCCTTGTCATAAACTACTCTCCTGTTCCCTCTTGTCAGAAAGAAAGGACTTATGTAACTCATTGTCCGGAAGCTGTATGTGACTGATGGCAATTTCACATTTCTCCCAGGGGTATTTCCCATGGATCATGGGTTTCTAAAACTGAACTTACTCTGTGGCACCTGTAAAGAGAGAACCAAGAATCAAGGGTTGGATATGAAAGGGGGGCTGAATATGGTTCTAATGGTAGACTGTCAGTTTCTTGAGTGTAGAAAGTTTTATCATCTCTGGGAAATGCCTGACATATATAGGAGACCTTTAATATATTGGTTGCACTGGTAAATTGAACTAGTCAGAGAAGTAATTGGACTGTCCTATGAGTTGATGAGTTGTCTGTCAATGGAAATATTTGAGTAGAAGATATTTATCCAATGAAAGTGGGCAGTAGGTAGGCCCCATGTATAGGGAAGGTTGAAATGGAGGAGCTGGATGTATTCCCTAGTCCAATATGCTGTGGTCATTTCAGCAAGACTTGTGACAGAAGGAAACCTGAACTTCAAACATGCACTGTCTGAAAGTATGAAAGCATAAGAAGAAATAAGAAAATTATGGGTTTGCTGGGGATCTGGCATTCATATTACCCCACAGGCCATTCAGAAATCGGACACAGAGAAGCCATAACACAACTGAGTTGAAGAAAATAACTCACAGAGTATGCTCAGTCTCCTGACTTCCTCCCACGCCAGCTGCTTCCTTTAGCTGAATGTCCTCTGCTTGTTCCTGTGTCCTGAGCAATAAGAGTTAGTTGAGTGGGAACGTATCCCAGCCCTACAATAAAGCTCAGAGAAACGCTGGCAGGGTTGATTCAGACACTAGGAGCTGTGTCCTGAGCGTTCACTTGAAAAATGATCCATAAATACTAAAAAAAAGCAGAGTTGAAATTTGCTGTAAGGAATCTCCAAGTATGGTCCTAGCGGAAGGGAAAAATTCACAAGATGCACAGGGCTTACCTGGTAGGGTGCTGCCAACTTTGGAATTCTCACTTCAGTGCCACACTTTCAAGTTGTTCGTTAAAGAGAAGATAGGCAAAAGTTCAAATTGAGTCATACTCTTGGCCCTGACTTCCAGATTATTTACTGGCATGCTAAAAACAAAAACAAACAAAAAGCCCTGTTAATATACCGGTCACAGTACACAACAGAGAATGGCTGAAAGTGTGGGTTCTGGTGGTCGCCCACCTGGGCTCGGTGAGGCTCGGCTTTGTGACTTTTGGCAAGTTGTTTACGACTTACCCCCCTCTCCAAACTTCAATTTTTTTCATCTGTAAAGTGGGAATACTAATACTTACATCATAGCTACTGTGAGAGTAAAATTAATTATTACTAATTCTACACAGAAGGATTAATATATAACTTGATTCTTGAAACAGGATATTTTCAGAGCACTAAATATAGTAATTTTCATGAGATGAAGTAGATTCATCATGTACAGTATGGGGAAAGATATTTTGCCACATTCACAGGGGAGGCAAAGGTCCTCATAAAATCTAAGAACTTTAAAATGGGATGGTATTCCCCTGGCTTTGTCCCCTTCTCCTGTTGCCTGTTGAGATGGCTGGGAAAGTTGTTAGCAAGCAAGTGCTTCAATCCTCTGGACTGATGAATCAAAGTCAAGAGCAGAGAGCAACTGGCCGAGCCTCTGTGACCCTGAGCTCTCCTTCCTCCAAAGCTGTGACTGACTCTTGCCCAGGTTTGCTTTATTTCACCATGGAGACAAACATTGTTGAGAGGGAAGCAGGATTTGCTGGGCATGTTTATTGCAGTAGTAACATCTGAGAGGTGCCCCCTTGCCTCCTTTTCCTCTGAATGAGGCTGGATACCCCAAACCCCACTGCCACTGCAGGCAGGGGACTTGCCTCACTTCTTGGTCCTTGATTGCCAGCTGTGAGAAGACCGTCACTTCCCCAGTGCAAGAGAATTGTGAAGTGGTCATAACCTGGGCTTTGGTGTCAGACTCACCCAAAGTTTCCATCTTAGCTCTTGGAATGTACCAAAATTCTCTTATCCTCAGCTTCTCCTCCATAAAACCAGCATAAAAGCACCTCATGTTTGTGGAAACTGGAGATGTTGGATTTGGAGTAAGCATTCCACATAGTTTCTGAGATTATTGTTACTAAAAATGTTCTCTGAGCTTTGAAACTGATTTTGGAATAACTCATTCTGGATTCCAAATAGCCATGGTAGGAGTATGAACTCTGGAAGCTACTGACTCAAGCTTCTCTGACTCCCTCCAGATTTATGTACCTGCCTCTTATAGTGATTTGAATGACTCAGTGTCACTTCTCATTCGCTGGATTATTATTGCTCATGAGTTTGTGGGCTAGGTTCTGGGCCCTGCTGAACTGATCGCTGCTTAATTCTGCTAAATTCACTAATGCATCTTGTGTATGCTGTTGGGTTGGTTAGGAACAGGCTGCTTTAAGAGTGTCTTGCTCACATGGCTGGCTATCAGTTTGGTGGATATGGAAGACTGGCTGCGTGTTTTCTTTCATCCAGCGGGTTAGCCTGGACTTATTATGTCGGTAGGCAAATTCCAAGAAGATAGGTAAAACATTAAAAGTCTCTTGAGGACTAGGCTTACAATTAGCATGCTGTCACTTCTATGGTATTTTACTGGCCAAAGCAAGTCATGGAGCCAGCCCTGTATTCAAAAGGTGGGAGAATAGACATCACCTAGTCAAGGGGGGATGTGCACATGAATACAGGAATTGTGAGCATCTGAGGCCATTGGTTTTCTACATCCTTATCCTCAGCCCTGGGTTCCCACATCCGTGACTCAATAACTGGTACACAAAGCTGAGCTATTAACCCACTATATTCCATCCAAGAGGCTGAAATTATTGGCTTTTTATAGCATTTCAGCAACCATTTTGCTGGCACCGGTGGAAAGAAGGATATACCTAGTGTTCCGAACAGGTCACAGCGTCTGATGTTTCCTTCTTTTCTGCTCCTCATGTTCTTCCACTCTCCAACCCCCTCCTGAATGTTCTTTAAACTCGCTGATCTTTTCTACTTTGAAGAGTTTAAATCAAATGTAGAAATTGGTAGGGCAAAAGTGCAGGAGTAAAATCCCAACTTCTAAAAGTTCTCTGTTTGCTTTTGGAACCACCCCATGGTTAATAATGCACAGTTGTCACTTGATATTCAGTTTTGAGAAATGAGTTTCTCTTTCTTCCTCACCTGTAATGGCTGTTGCCAATATTTATTTTTCACCGTGGAGTGGTCGTTGCAAAATTTTCCCCACACTGAGTACTCTTTTAGTCTTTCTATAGTGCATAGGCACACCATGGCCAACTTCTCAGAGCTTACTGCCCAAAAGGCATTTTTGCACACAGTCTGTGGATGTATCTTAGGTGTCTGGAAACAAGGAGCAGAGTCAGAGGAGGGCAAATGAAGAGCAAAGCATCAGAAAGAACCGCTGTGGCTGCCAGCCGTGAGGAGTGATGGTCAAGGACAGCAAAATGGAGGCAAAGACTCACGCAGAGCTCCCCTGGAATGGCTGACTCCCCCAAATGTGAGCCTCAGGGAATTAAAGTAACAAAGAGACACGAAAAGCCAAAAGCATGATTCCTATACCCACTGATTTTACAATCTGGTTGTAAAGACAGGTCTTAAGGAAAAAACAGAAAATGACATAAGAAAAGAGACCATTAAGAGCACAATTCAGAGGCAGGGACTGTGAAACAGAATTATAAGGTTGGCCTGGAATGGCTAAGGAAGGCTGACAAACTCCGGCAAGCCAAAAATATAGGTTAATTTCTGATATGCTTGAGAATGATTGAATATCAAACAGGGGACAAAGAGATCAAGGAGACTCTATGTACTTCCTTAATTTTTAAATAGTTTTGTGATTCATAGACTGATTGAGCTTCAGGTTTAGAACAGACCTTAGATGTCATCGAGAAAAAAAAAATTTCTGGTCATCTAATGTTTGAAAATGTTGAAAGCCTTCCTCCCCGAACCTTTCCTTCAGCTCCTGACCAGGTTGGCAATACTCCAAACCTTATTGTATAGAAAATTGACTGTCTCTTTGCGTGTCCACAGACACACCCTGAAGTAGGGGAGACCTAAGGCTCCTTGCAAGGACACAGTTCCTTTCCCTCATCAGCACAGACCCATCACCTCTGCTTCAAAGCTCTCATTTCACATCCGAATCAAAGGATGCCCTAACCGTGGAACACAACCCTCCCCTTCCTTTTTCTCCCCGTCAAAGTGAAAAATGGCTGGGTGGGGACTCTAATTATGTGGAACATGCTGGCACTATTTCCATGTCCGAGAAAGTTGGCATAACCACTGTCCTTGAAGCAGATGAAGTGCTGCTGCGGCGACTAGAGAGATGTGCTGGTTGGCTTAGCAGTAGCAACAAAAACCTAGCGTTTGCAGAGCGTTTTATAATTTTAAGAATTTTTTTACATATGTTATTTCTTTGAAAGCTTGTTTAATTTAGTACCTTAGACCTGATAACTATTATCATCTGCTCTCATTTCACAAATAAATAAACTGAGGCTTAGACAAGCTAAGCTGACTTAAATAGAATCTAGATATCCCCCCCCCAACACTCAGCTCAGTATTATTTTTACTATAATGTGGTAATTTTTTCATATTAGTTCATCCTGTGATTTTATTTTATTTTTAAATTTTATTTATTTATTCTTAGAGAGGGGAAAGGAGGGAGAGAAATGTCAATGTGTGGTTGTCTCTTGAGTGCCCCCCACTGGGGACCTGGCCTGCAACACAGGCATGTGCCCTGACTGGGAATCGAACCAGTGACCCTTTGGCTTGTAGTCCTGTGCTCAATCCACTGAGCTACACCAGCCATGGCCATCCTATGATTTTATTTGGTAACTTAACTTTCTGTAAACATGCCCCAAAGTAAATTAATGTCTTTGGTCTTTGTCTTTTTCAACAAAACTGAAAAGACTCCAAAGATTTATTCCCCAAAGACAACTATAACCTTGCCTTTGTGAGTATTGTAAGCCCTTTTTGTCCACCATGATCCATTCAGGAATTTTAAGATGTACAAAATAGATCCACGGGAGGGAAAATATTTTAAAATTTAAGCAATTTTCTTCTTTTCAACTCTAAAAATATAGGCCTATTGCTTGTTAGTGCAGACAACACCCCAGTGAGGTAAGGAGGTCAGGAACACTATTATCTGTCTGTTTTTAAAAGCGAGTACACAGAGAGGAAATAACTTGGTCAAGGACATGGTGACTCAGTCAGTAGAGGAGCCAGGATGAAAACAGCCCTCATTTTTTACTTTCAATACACACCAAGACCATGATCCACACGGGTGACGGGATTATGGCCCTTCACAAACAAGCGCATATTAGTCAGACATGGAAATAATTATGCTTCTTTCACATTTTTAACAGAGAGTGAACTCTCACAGACATTGGCATAAAGGAACCCAAAGATACCCTAAGACTTTTTTTTTAAATGACAGATGGGAAAATGGGGGAAAATCCTTTCCTCGTCTTTTTTCTCAGGCCTGGCCTCATGTAACAGCCCTTCCACACCCTTGTGGGAAGAAGGGTTACTCTTTCCACTATTCCTAGGGTAGATTTTGTTCTTTTAAAATAAACAAACACTTGAAAACCTTTTTCTTCTAATATTAGCTTTGGTCTTGAACCAAAATTGATTTGGCATTGAGTAACCAGAAAGGACAACTAGTGTTTTCAATGAGCAGTAGAGAATATTCTCTTTTGACAGAGTCTTTTAGAATCATCATTCGGTATGATGAACAATAAATGGGACTGATATTGATGGGCAAAAATAATGACAGATGAGACAACTACCCATCACTCCCCCTTAGCCAGGGTCCCCTATGTTGCCAGTGGAGACAGCTGTCCACATTCCTATTTTCCCTAGACTGTATGTCATGGGTCTGGTTGCACAATAATGAATTAACTTTAAAAAAAAAAAAACTTAATGCAGGTTTGTGCTCTTCAGTTCACACAAAGATTATGCACAGTGCCTAGTGGAGGCCCTGACTCTGTCTTTCCTAGTGCCTCCATTTCTCTGCTTCCAAATTAAGTCTGCTTCGTCATTCACTGCTAGCAAAGTTAGATTAAACAGCAGTGACTTATTTGCTGAAATGACTCTTTGGTATTTGATCCTCTTGCTGTAACAGGTACTTTTTTTCATAGATAATGTGTCATGAAAGATGAAGCCTTCTTAATCTAGTGTTTCAGAAAACAAAATTGTTGAGAGAAAATATGAGGGAGCAAGTAGAGATGTGAATTGCCCTGTGTGAGTTCTTCTAGGGCTGCCATAATGAGATACTGCGGACTGGGCGACTTAAACAACAGAAATTGGTTTCTCGCAGTTCTAGAGCCTGGAAATCCAAGCTCAAGGTGCCAAGAAGGCAGGTTTCGTTCTGAGCCCTCTTGCCTTGCTTTGTAGGCAGCATCTCACTGTATGCTCACATAACCTCTTCTTTATGTGCATACAGGGGTGGGGGGTGGGGGGAAGAGAGAGTAAGCAAAATCTCTGGGGAGTTTTTATAAGGATATGAATCTTATCAGATCAGAGCTCCATATTTATCATGTTATTTAACCTTACCTCCTTAGAGACCCCATCCCCGAATATAGCCATAACGTGAGTTGTCTTCAACATAGGAATTTTAGGGCACACACACATTCAGTCCATAATAAGCCCCAAATGCAGAAGTCTCATAAAAAATCCCCAAAGCATGAAAAGACTTTATTCCTAAATAACAGACAGAAGCTTCTCCCCATAATGTAATGAAGGGAGTTTCTGCCTCCAGGCTCTGCTATGGATGCAACAAGCATTGAAAATCAGATACTTATTTAAGAAATATTTATTACTGTCCCAAATATAACCGTTTTCTCAAATTATTGTAGAAAGATGTTCAGAGGCACATCCCATAGTCTATGATCCTAGGCTCCAAGCACAAGTAGATGCTGCCAAACGTCTAAGCATTCTAGAGAGTGGCGCTAAACTATTGACGCAAGGCTTGCTCAGGGGTGGTGGGAGTGTTCTGTGACTTATCATTCACCTCCAGTTTAATGTACGAAAAGGGGTGAGAAGGAGGCAATGGGTAAGGGAAGGGTTTATTATAAGAAAGGTATAGGCCTGGCAGGAGAATCTGTGCTTTTCACCCCCACTCAAACCCAGAGACTGGGTGCTTCAGGAGTACTGTGCGTGGAGATTGTCTACCAGAAACGGCAACTCTTCGCTATGCGGATAAACTAAGGTTTAGGTTAGCTGCTTTCTGGGCTTACAAGTAGCACGAACAGAATGCTCTTGGAAACTTTTGGGTGAACCTAATCTGTGTTCCAGAATTTACAGGGCCTGGTGCTTGTCCCGGGTCTACAGTTGCCCACTGTCCAGAGGCTGGCTGCAGCTGCCCCCAGTGGCAAAGCAAGGACAAAGGGCTGCCTTGGGGATGGCATGTTATTCCAGAATGTTTCTATGAGCTAGGCAGACTCCATAACGGCTGGTCTCATATTGAAAGGATGCTTTCTTAGGGCTCTGCCAGGTGCCAGGTAGCGGGAGGCAACCCCATAGAAAAGTTTACACTATTCAGAGCAGGAGTGAGTGAAAGTCAAATAGGAATAACACAGCGTCTGAAGGACCTTCTGGAGATCTCATGACAAGAAGAGTTGGCATATAGGCACCTGCCGGAAATAATAACATCAGTTACCTCAGGTGTCTCTCCTCTTTCCCATCCATGAGGGACGGGAATCTAGCCAGTGAGCGGACATCTAGGGGCATCTAGCCAGTGATGCCAGGGGCATCTAGATGCCAGGGGCATCTAGCCAGTGAGCGGACGTGAGGCTGGAATGGTTTTCTCGATACCAGAAGATGGGCTGCAAGTGACGGGCAGAGCTGTGGGATCTGCCGGAGATATCACTCATGGGTGCGGAAGGGAGATCCAAGGGATAATTCAGAGGGCTGCTCTGGAGAAAAGTTGTCTTCTGTCAGAGCCCCTCCAAGCCCAGACTATTCCATAAAGTGGCAATTCTTGAATTTGTGCCATATTTTTGTAGAAAGATTTTGTAAGCAAAATTGTATGAGAAGCTTAACCATTTTTATAATTCTTTTAGAAATATTTACAACTAAGTTCTCCTCATCTGAATACTTACATTTAAAAATAAACTTTTGGAAAATGTTACTCTTCAGAAACTTTTTCATAGGAAAAAAGCCATTTTCTCAATGAGAATTGGTTCTATTTGACAATGTCCAAAGCTGTCTTTTTTTGTATTATTAATTATGTTGTCCAAGAACCTAATTACTGATAAAAAATGTATTATCTCTCCTTGGTCCCTGTATGTGTATATATATTACACATACATGTAAAAATGTGTGTATACATGTATGTGTGTACACATTATGATGTATGTACATGTTCTGATGTGTCAACTTTAGACTACAGCACCCAGCTATTTAGTCAAACACTAATAGGTGTTTGCAGATGTGATAGATACCTATAATCAATTGACTTGGCTCAGAGTGATTACCCTAAACAACCGGCCTGAAAGGGTTGAGGGTTTCCTGAGAAGAGAATTCTGTCTGTGGACAGCAGCTTCAACTCGCGCTTGTGAGCTCCAGTCTCTGTGATCTGCCTTTCCCGCTGGCCAGGCCTAGAGATTTCGGACTTGCTCAGTCAGTCCTCATAGCAACGTAATTCAATTCTGTGTAATAAATCCCTCAATATGTATGTGTGTGTGCGTGCTGCCTTCTGGGCTAACACACATGCTGGTTCTACTTCTCTGACTGGATCCTGATGTGTGGAGTAAAACCAGAGGATTGTATGAGTCATCTCAGTTCCCAAGCAGCCTTCCTTTAGTCAGGTCTACCCAGGAAAAACACCATAAAGCCCCAAATAAAAGCAAACCAAAAATCAATTAAGATAAACCAACAGAGAGCTTATACTTATGGTAAGAGAAAAAGTTATAATGTTAACTTCAATAGACAACTCCATCAAGGTGGCAGGAATATCTAACAGGACTTCAAAAGGCTAGTTATAAGGAGAACTTCAGTTTTTGTAGTTTGACTTACTGGAACATTTACAAATTATAGATCAAAAGTTAATATTATAAATACAGGCTCTAGAACCAGATGTTCTGAATTCACATTTCGGTTCTACTTCTTCGGAGCGATGTGGACCAGTGCAAAGGAGCTCTCTGTGCCTCTTCTGTAGAACAGAGATAAACCATGGTGCCTCACCCATGGCTTTGCCGTGAGGACCGAGGGGGTTAACGTATGCAAAGCACTTAAGACAAAGGATGGCACATGGGAAAAACAAAATATTAGTTATTGTTTTATTTGTATTATTGGGTTTATTGTCATAAATGTATTTAACTGGAGAAACCACTTCAATGGTGATGCAACATTCCAGAGAACATCCAAATGAAAAATAAAAGAAATTGCACCTCCTGTATATTTCAAAGGAGAAATCCTGTACAATTTTGTTTCAAGCCTCTTCTTGTGAAACATCAAAAGCCCATTTTTGAAAATGTTGTCCTTTATTACTTTGGTTTGTATCCTTTCAACGTAAAGGGCTTTGCCTCTACCCCGCTAAAAAATAACGTGTAGCAATTTTGTCAGGTGGAAGCTGCATCACTTTTGTTGAGTTTAACTTCCAAAATGTCCAGTAACTTTCAGGCGTGGATGATAACGTCTGGTTTCCTGCGGTGCCCAGGCTGACTTTTGGTGCTTTGCCCCCTCTGTGGGTTCTGACCGCAGTGACTGCATGGCGCTGTTCCAAGTTGGATTGTGCCTTCCCAAAGTATGCTGAAGTCCTAACTTCCAGGATCTGCGAATGTGACCTTACTTGGGAATAGGGTCTTTGAAGAAGCCCAAGTTTAGACGTGGTCATTAGTGTCCTTACAAAAGGAAGAAATTTGGGCAGAGAGAGACACACACACACACACACAGGGAGAACCCCATGTGAGGACCGGAGACCTTCGGCCACAAGCCAGGGAACCGCCCGAAGCCAGGAGAGAGGCCTGGCGCAGACCTGTCCCCAGTGCCTTCAGAAGAGGCATGGCCCTGCCTCTACCTTGGTCTCGAACTTTGGGCTCCCACGCCTCTGCCACAGTAAGTTTCTGTTGTTTAAGACAGTTCGTGGTACTTTGCAAGAGCTGCCCTAGAAAACTGATACTGGCCTGTAACTCAGGAATCTATGCATTCCGTAGCCTCTCCCTTGAGTACTCTGTGTTGAGAGGCCCATACTGCACGATTTAAAAAAGAAGTTGTAAGGGAGCACAAATTGTCTATGCCACATACCTGGAGGAGTTCACTCCAGAAAGGGAAATTAAAGAGTCACTTGGAGTACTAAATATATTGAGCCTCTTGGCCTCTGACATCGGAATTCAATCCGTCTCATCTGTATTTGATGCGTCTGGCCCATGGATGTTACCTGAAACTCAGCAGATATGCAACCCTGTGAGGCTCAGACACAACAGAGAAGAGTCTGTTATTCATTCATTTCTATTTCATTAAACATTTGTACATTTAATGTACCAACAGTCAGCGTAATAAAGAGCTATGAGTAAAAGTCTGCTGGGAAATTGGTAATGAAAATACTTTTGTGGGTCATAGAGCAATTTCACCCACTCAAACCCAACTGAGAAGCTCAGATAAACCCAAAGGCTGAGTCGTCGGACACGTACGCAACTGTCCTGTTACAACTGCCCGCCAGGCCGGTGTGTGGGTTCTGTTCCTTTGCTTTGTTTTTCCTCTGAGAGCAAGTTTTCCTAAGCAAGGAGGAGGAAAGGCAGCCAAACTGTTGTTTGCTGGAGTGTAGAAATGTCGTCATGAATCAGGAAATTTAAAAGTGCTCCAATACGGGCACAATCTGTGGTTGCGGTTCCACAGCACAGCTTAGTTTAACGCAGCCGGGGGCAGCTTGATGAAGTTACATAGATCAGAGTGAAGATGCTCTTGGCTACTGAGATTCAACGGGAAAGGAATTTTATAACTGAATCGAAGCAAATCCGAAAAGCGAGGAGGTCTGACTAAACTCTGTTTCACCGTGCCATTAAAATCTCTATTTGGTGTTAGTTTCCGCACCAATAACACGTGAGTCATGATTTAAAAATGAGTAAGTAAATAGAGCCTTAAGAATATGGGCTTGCAAACTACAGTGTATGGATTCCCTTTAATAGAAAACGTGTAGTTGGTATACATTTGAGACTTATAAGCAGGATATAAGATTAAATATTAGCGCACACCTTACATGTATAAGGACTTTGCCAGGTCCTGTAAGGAAGGCATCTACTCCCAAAAATCTGAGGGTTGGTATGTGATGAAGTCGGGCACATATAGTGAAGATGCACCTAACAAAAGGATGGGTAATATGTAATCTGAGCCAAATGGACTACACTGCACACAATAAATGCTATACGCATTCAGAAGAGGCACAAGTTGCATGAATTCAACCATTTGTTCATTTGTTCTTTCAGTCAGCCAGCAAATATTTACAATTTATTATACACCAAGTTTCGGGCTGAGTGATAGGGGAAAACCCCACCTTATCTAACATTCACATAGGGGTGTAAGTTTACAGACCACAGTTACACCCATGAGGTCACCTTTCACTTGAGCTGCGCTTTAACTTCACGTTATAAGTGAGGAAATCAAGACTAAGAACACTCACATAACCAAGCTAACCAGTCCAAAGAGAATTAGAGGTAGACACGAAGACTTGAGTAGCAGGTTTCAGACGACTCAAGGATACCAGGCTTGGGTGCAGGAGAGACCTATGAAGTGGGGTGAAGTCAGGTGACGGAATATGCGTTTAGGGGAGATGGGGGATTTTATTGTAAGTCTCCTGAGTTTGAAGCAATGCTCACGTGAGCTATATCCGCTGGGCCTTCGGAGGCATAGGCCCGCATCTTCAAAAAAAAGTCAACAATGGCTAAAGAACTGGGAGTCATCCTTGTAGACATGATAGTTGGAGTATTAATAAGAATTGATGTGTTTTCCAAAAGAGAAAGTATTAATAGTTGAGAGGAGAGACCAAGAGTCCAATCTTGTGAAAAGCCTGTGTTTTGGGGGAAAAGACTGACAGGAGCAGTCACCAAAGAGACAAACAGTAGGAAAAGTATCAGATAATGCTGCTTCATCCCCCTGGCTGACAGCATTACTTCAAGAGGAAATGATGAAAACCACAGGGAGTGCAGGAAGAAAAGGCCCAAAGCAAGTGCTTTGAAGAGAGCAGTGAAGGGCTGACCTGTGGTTCTTGGGAGTGCAGGTTCAGTAGAGCAGCAGGAGCAGAACCAGATTATGTTAAGGGGTGGGTGAGTAGTGAGAAATGAAAGCAGCAGGAATTTTATTTAAAAAACTTTTTTAACCAGCAGGAATTTTAAGTGCGAAAGCTTTGAAGTGAAAAAATATTCAATATAGTTTTTGTACTTTATCCAAAGAATCTAAAGGTAAATATTGTCTTGCTAATTAAGTGAAAGCAGTATGCTACTTTGCTGACTCCTTTAATTACTCTAATTGGAAAGTAACCAGATAATTTAGGGAATTACCTGGAATCTGATTCCTATTAGATCCAGAATTTGCACATCATCATGGTACAGGAGAGTAAGACATGGCAAAGTAAAATCTAGTCATGGGGATTGAAAGCACAGCATAGGGAGTATAATCAATGATATTGTAATTACTATGTATGGTGCCAGATTTATCTGGGGGAATGTAACTTCCTAAGTTATGTAGATGTCTAATCATCTATATGCTGTACACCTGAAACCAATATATTATTGTCAACTGTTATTGAAAAATTAAAATTAAAAAAATAGACGTAGGTTAAAAACAACAACAACAAGAAACTAACAAAGGTCACTCCCGGTGCCAGAACAGAGAACGGAATTACTAGATGATGCTATTCATGGCAGCTCTCCCTGCTGCCCAGCGAGCCTCGACACATGGTGAGTGCTTAATAGTGTTTGTTGAATGAAATTGAATGTGTTGATAGTGGAGACAATGATTTCATAGCACATATATTTTGGGGAACTCATTAAGGACTTACATGGTGGCATGCCGCACAGGAAACATGAAGGCAATATTTTCAATCAGAAAGTCAAGGTTACTAGGTTGACTACAAGCTGCTGATAGATACGAAGACTTCATGAATTTAATATTTTCTGCTATCTCTAATATATCGCCTTTTGGAGGCTTTTTATTTAAATACATGAATGTAAACATATGTATAATAAACATATATTATATACACTTATGCATAAATCTGTACATAAGTGTATATAAACTTTTAGAATTGAGGGATATCTATATTTACATCTGCCTGGATAGGTATATAATTTTCTGTTTAAAAGTAAATCAGGACCTTTTCCTCTTAAAGAGTATTTTAATAACTAATTCTTCATATGAATAAGTAATAATTCATTCAACTATTTCTTGTTAGAAAATTATTATAGAGGATTTTATTTTATTAAGGGTATTATAACTGTGATATTTGCTGCAAAATTTTCATAGAATATGATTTTACCTTTTAATCTGTTGGTGCTGGAAGCCGTACTTTTTATTTAGTTGATCTGTTTCATTACGATTTTGATCTTTGCTTTTCTTGCCTGTGATGTCTTTCACCTCTGATTCAGTTATTTATTTAGCTTTGGAAAGCTGAAATTTAATTAGAATGGTGAGTGTGCTTACTAAATCCTAGATTTAGGCAAATTATTATTTTCAATGAGAATAATAAAATTGAGTCAGAAGGATATAACTAGTGAAGAGGAAAAATATGACTAAAAAGATAAAGTACCAAGTCCTACTAGTAATGTTTTCCTTTTATGTTTTCTTCTTTGCTAATACTTCCTTCTTTCTTTTTCTTTTTCAGTTGCAGTTGACATTTGATATTATTTTATATCAGTATCAGGTATACAGTGTAGTGCTTAGGCATTTACATAATTTACGCTAACATAAACACCTTCCCACTCTACAAACCTATGAGTGTGTTTCTAAATTTTCTTGTAGTTCCTTTATAGCTTTGCCTCTTACACTTGGAGTGTTAACTTGCTGTATGCTGACATCTAATTTATTTTGTTTCAAAATAAGCCTGTCTCTCAACCCTATTTGTTGACAAATTATCCTTTTCCCATTGATCTGAGATGTGTTTGCTAGTGTTCTGTTAATACTGAGTTGGTTAGGATTATCTCCTCATTCCCCTCTCCATGCAGTATTTAGCCAACATTGTGTGTAGCTTTCTTTTATATCTTTGTCTCTTATATTTTGTCAAAAGTTTTGATATTGGGAATGTATTGGTTTCATTAAATTTATAAAAATAGCAATCCATACTTCTAAATACGTGTAAAGAGCGTGCAAAGTATCTGTTCCCTGACACTTGTAGGACCTCACTTATGCAACCTTTGGATTCTAGAGCTTTCCTTAAGAAAAATCCTCAAATTTGAAAAATAATGTACATGTAGTTATGGACCTATTGAGTCTCTTGATCATTTATATTTTATTATAGACTGTCCATTGCATAAAATGGTCAGAATTTTTACATTTTAAAAATATTTGTATAAACATTTATACAGAATATTTGTGTTAGGTATTCTCTCATAATTCTAAATGTTCCCATATTTTTGTTATATATGCTTTATCATTACTAATTATGTTTATTTTTCTCTTCTGCTAAATTTATCAGAGTACTATTTTTACAAAGAACAAAGTTTTGAGTTTTAAAATCAATTTCTATTATTTTCAAATTCATTCAACTTTTAAAATTATTCTAAACTTTATTTCTTCCAACTCTTCTTAGGTTCTGTCTTGTTTTTCTTCTGACTTTTTGAGTTTAAATAAAATATTGAAGACTAGCTTTGTAAATAAATTTTGTCACATATCCAAAGTTTCTATATTTATTTTCATCCTCATTATTTCATAAATCAGTGATTGTCAAATAATGTGTCTTGATACATTATAATATGTTGATACATTTGACTGTGTCACAAGAATTGTGTTGGCTTCAGAAAATTTATTGAAAGGCTTTTCATTTTTTTATACAGTAAAGTAATAGGTATAACATGGGATTTGTTGCTCTTTATAACTTACTTGAAAGACCTCATTGGTAAACTGCACCTAAGTTCTTTTTAAAAGATAATTTTTTAAGCTTTATGTTAGTTTCTATGGAGCCTATAACTGAATTGAAACAATCTAAAAGTATTTGTCTTGCCCTGGCTGGTGTGGCCCAGTGGATTGAGTGCTGGACTGAGAAACAGAGGGTCACTGGTTCAATTCCCAGTCAGGGCACATGCCTGGGTTATGGGCCATGTCCCCAGTTGGGGGTGTGCAAGGGGCAACCACACATTGATGTTTCTGTCCCTCTCTTTCTCCCTCTCTTCCCCTCTCTCTAAAAATAAATAAATAGAATCTTTAAACGTATTTGTATTAATCTGGGTGGCTTCAACTTTCTTATTTTCATTTTTATTTATTATTATTATTTTTTAAATATTTTATTTATTTATTTTTAGAGAGCAGGGAAGGGAGGGAGAAAGAGAAGGAAAGAAACATCTATGTGTGGTTGCCTCACATGCACCCCCCACTGGGGACCAGGCCTGCAGCCCAGGCATGTGCCTTGACTGGGAATCAAATTAGCAATACTTGGCTTCACAGTCCGGCACTCAGTCCACTGAGCCACACCAGCCAGGGCTCTTATTTTTATTTTTTATTTCTGTCTTATTTTGTTTTGTCTTGTTTCCATATTTGCTTTTTTAATGCACTTATTCTCTTTTTCTGGGTTTTACTATTTTGAACTATTTTTATATTGTTGTAAATTTTGAAATTCAGTGATTTTGAAGATTTATGTTGTATGTTACCTTTGACTTGTGGCTATGCTTGTATTTAAAAATATGCCCCAAGCTTTCATTTGCAATTATCAAAATTTAGCGCAATTTCATCTTGGGTCATTTTTTCCATGTTAGGTGAGGAATTTATCATGATTTTAATTATATTTCCTTTTAGTAAAATTTGTGTTTTATTCTTCAACTGTTGCAATTTCATTATTTTTTTATACTACACAACTTTTTTTTTCAGGATTTTTTCCTACTTTGTATGCAGTTTCACCTTATTTTTAATAACCATCTAAACTCAATTTTATTTTTAGTTGGTTTCAGTATCAACTGTTAGTCTTTTTTCTTTTTTTTCTTACTATGCCCTTATTTTTTATTTTTAAATTTGAATTTATCTTTTAATAGAAGCATATCTTCAATTAATTTTTTCAAGATTGTGGATGATAGATTTTTCTCAACACACCTGTATTTTATTATAACTTTCTATTTGCTTTATGCCTGAATGGCAGATTGGCTCAGCATAAAACATTTAGCTCACCAACTTTTTTCCTTCTAATTTTGGGGTTTATTTTTCATTGCCTCTTGGCCTTCCCATTGTGAAAGAATAGTCTAAAGCCAACCCAGTTTCGATTTTTCTGTTAGTAATGTGTTGTCTGGAGGACTTTTTGTTAGATGGTTTGTTTATTCTTGTAGGTCCAATATTTTTCTCACTCTTTGTTTTTTTTTCAATATTTTACTCTAGGCCTGTTTCAGCTTAAGCGTTATCTTTGACAGCTGTGTCCATATTTGTCTCATCGCAAAGTCCTGTTGGTTTGTTACCTCTTAATTATCTCTGAAGTCTTTCTTACTCTCTCCTCTGCTACACTCCAAAGTCAAGCCACTGTGATGTCTTCTCATGGTAAGGGCCTCTGGCTTAGTTCTCTACAAACCTACACACTTTAGCTAGAGAAATTGTTTTTTCCCAAATTCAAATTTGTTCACCTCATAGAACTGCTTAAATCAGTAAAGTATCTAACATGTGTTTACCAAAGAATATTTCAAATTGCAGGTGGGGATCCATGGATGAATCATGAAGTTATGAAGTCAATTTGTTAGATCATAAGAACATTTAAACATCATTATATACATAAATGAATATATGCATATATACACATATATAAAATATACATAATACCATAAGTCTAAACAAAGATTTCACAAACTATTAAATACTCTTACTACAAGAAAAACATTATAGTATGTTCTTTTTTTATTTTTATTTTTTAAAGATTTTATTTATCTATTTTTAGACAGAGGGGAAGGGTGGGAGACAGGGAGGGAGGGAAACATCAGTGTGTGGTTGCCTCTTGAGTACCCCCTACTGGGGAATCCAGGCATGTGTCCTGACTGGGAATTGAACCAGTGAGCCTTTGGTTCGCAGGCTGGCGCTCAATCCACTGAGCCACACCAGCTAAGGCTAGTATGTTCTTTTGTATTCTGTTCTATTTCATGTTTCTTAATGCTTTTATAAAATAGCAAATTGATTTCTATATATGTACACATATAGAAATATGGGTATGTGTACTGGGTTATGATGTAAAAGTACTTCTTATTGAATGTCTTGGTAAAAAAATGATTGAAGTAGGTGACCTACGTGCCATACATGGTCTAGCTCTTGCGTACTTCCTCACTGTGTTGTCAAGTATGTTCCTCCTGAGTCAGCTCCAGTCTCACTGGCCTTCAGTCATGCTGTGCTCACTTTTGCTAAAAACCTTTTCATAGGCTACATTCTTTCTTCCAGGGACTCTCCAGTTTCTTAAGTTTCACTAAAACTTTCTTTAAGCTTCCTAAAGAAAATATTTTCTGACCTCCTGAATGGCCTCAAATCCCGTATCACATGATCTTATAACACCATCTACTTTCTTGTCATAGTTGTAATTTTACATTTATTCATGTGATTATTTGCCTGTAGCTCCAATTACCCATGAAGGAAAGGATATGATGGCAGATGCCCCTTTTTGCTTTCTTTGTCCTCTGTGTATTCTGTAAAATACAACCTTAATAATTATTTGCGTATATAAGTGAATGTATATTCACATGTGGTTTTGTTTTAGCTTGAAAAGATTGTTTTTCACTGTAGTTTTGCTTACTGCTTTGCTTCATCTCTAACTTCTTGTTTTTTCCTATTTTGCATCTTCCTTGTAAAGATCTAGACTTCTTAGGGTGCATACATTTTTTTGGTCGATATTTTATTTATTTTCATTTTTACCTTTTTATTCTTGTTTAATCACATTTGTCCCCATTCCTCCCCCCATTACTCTCCCCTGCCCTACCCATCCCCACCTCCCACTTTCAATCCTCCCCTTACCCCCACGGTTGTCCTTGGGTCCTTTACACATGTTCCTTGACTCGACCCTTCCTTCCTCTTCTTTCCCCCATTATCCTCCTCCCCCTCTTCTGGTCACTATCAATTTGTTCTTTATTTCCATGTCTCTGGTTCTATTATGCTCGCTTGTTTGTTTTGTTGATTAGGTTCTACTTATAGGTGCAATCATATGGTATTTGTCTTGCACTGCCTGACTTATTTCACTTAGCATAGTGTTCTCCAGGTCCATCCATGCTATTGTAAAAGGTAGGAGTTCCATATTTCTTGCTGCTGCATAGCATTCCACTGTGTAAATGTACCACAGTTTTTTGATCCACTCATCTACTGATGGGCACCTAGGCTGTTTCCAGACCTTGGCTATTATAAATTTGTAATAGCGCTGCTATGAACATTGGGGTGCATATGTTCTTTTGAACTGGTGTTTTGGGAGTCTTAGGGTATGATCCCAGCAGTGGAATTGCTGGGTCAAAAGGGAGTTACATTTTTAGTTTTTTGAGGAAATTCCATACTGTTTTTCACAGTGGCTGCACCAGTCTGCATTCCCCCCTACAGTGCACTAGGGTTCCTTTTTCTCCACAACCTTGCCAGCACTTGGTCAATATTTTAATATTTGGGAGGCCCTTCGGCATGGCGTGAGCCCAGCTCCCACTCAGAGATGCACAGGACCCATGCCTACAGATAGGTTCTCTTGTGGGAAATCAGATTTGCAATGTGCCTAAGCCGCTTTGAGTATTCCTTTTTGCTAAAACTCTCTCACCCTGGATTGGGACAGCAAGTACTTACTGTAACTTCCTAAAATCCATGCTAAACCTGGCAAGGACCAGTGTAACCAGTTCAACCACTTTTCTCTTTTCATTTGCAAATATCCTTCTTCTGTGATGTGATTAGCGGCACTGGCTCCTTTGTTGTCTGTAAAAGGTAACCACCTAGAGCGAACCTGTGCACAGTAAATGAGGACCATCATGTAATGGGACAAAAAATAAAATAAAGGCCTGTCATGGCAGAGACCATGGCTTTTGCTCCCCTTGAGAGAAAAGCCCTGCTGTCCTTTTTCCTCCACCGGACTTGGTAGTCTGTATGAATGTCTCATTTCATCCATAATGACGCGGACGCTGCTGGCCGGTGTCTGCATCATTAATAATTACTCTTCTTCTCTGCATTCTGAAATAGCTTCTCAAATCTATTCTTATCCATTGCAAGATTTAAATGTGTAGATTATTTTTTCCTTGCCTGTACTTTTCACCTATTGCCTATTATTTTCTTACTTGAACCTGTTACATTCTTATCTAATCCTCTTATCTTGTTATCTTTAAATCTCAGTCTATTCACTCCTATTACTTTCTGCTCCTTTATCATATAAACCATGTCTCCTTTCATCTTACTGAGGACTCCACACCATTTTCTAAAAATTTCTTCTGGTTTTATCATCACTTGTCTTCAAAAGTTTATCCTTTTAGGACTCAGTAGGATGAGCTTGCATTCATTTGATGTTCAAGGGTCTCCCTCTTTTTCTTTTTCTTCTTCTCCTTTTTTTTGCCAATTTACTGTTTGTGGCACTCACTGTCCACTTGGGAGTTATAGGTTCTCAGACCTCCAGCTGTAGGAAATGTGACATGCCAAATACCTAGCCTGAGAGCAGCTGTTTAATGAGGTTGTTGGCATGAGATGGAATCTTCTTCTGCTTCACAGTCTTTTTCTCTGATGCAAATGATCATTTCTCAGTGTTTTATAGACTTACTGCATGGGAGTATAAAGAAGGATGAGGACTGATATTTTGGGTGATTCGGACACTCGGCTGAACGTTGGCAGAGAAGTCCTGCTCACTTCTAAGGTTGATGGAGAGTGTGCATCTCTGACCTGGGGGACGGACAGCGGTGTGTGTTGGAGTCTCTTTTCTGTCTCCTTCGAAGTTGGCAGGTTCATTCTATTTAATAAGCATGAATAGATAAGGGCTTGTTTCTGAAATCAGTTCCATTGTTTTGTGATGAGTTAAAACTTCTCATATATGACCTTCACAGATTATTAACTACTCTTAGTTTTTATTTTCCTTTTTTAGGTTTTCATTTATCTTACATGATGAAATTAAAATTGTGATATTGAATTTTCACAGATTGACTGCTCTTTCACAGAAATTTTACAGATTGAATAGCCTGAAATTTGAGAAATAAAGTACTTTTTGGTATCAGGAAGAAAATTATACTTATAGTCCTTTTAGAATGAACTGTTTGAACCAACATGGGAACCTCTAGCTGAGGGGGTTTCTGGAATCTACAAAATATAAAGAACTAATTGTGTACTGTGAAGCCAAACCAATGCTAACAACCCCCTTAGGACATTTATTTACTTGAATACCCCAAGGTATTTAAATTTTTGGTGTTTAAAATTACTAGTTTGGCAGAAGGAAACTTTTGGAGGTGATGAATATTCTAATTACCTTGGTGGTGGTGATAGTTTCACCGATATATGCATTTTTCAAAACTGTTAAATTGTATACATTAAATATGTCCAGTTTTTGTGTATATCAGTTATATCTCAATAAAGCCATTAAATTAATTTCAATGTTGGTATATTTCTTAATAGTCCTTGGTATAGCTGAACTAATGACAGATTTTTATTTTTATACGTTTGTTTAGAGATAGGTTAGTAATGACTGGGTATATAGGAAATTTTCTGTTTGGATTTTCTTGTTGCTTGTCATATTTGTCATCCTAATGTTCATGCTTTGATATCCCAGGGTTGTTGAGTTTTCAATGGATATTTATGCTTCTATCAGTTCTATTTAAAAATTTTTACCAAGGGCAACAACAATTTTCCAAAGTATTTTTACGTACCATTGTCATTAGTTATTGAGCCTTTTCTTCACATTCATCTTTCAGAAGCAGATATAAACTTTATGAGTCATTGAGTGACTTAAGTAAAAATAAATTTAATAGCTTTAGGGAAGAAGCTTAAAGGAAAAGGGGAGATTGTGTTTCTCCCTACAGGTAAAACTATTGTTAAATCAAGAAATAGTAGAACCAGTTTTATTTCCCCAGAATAGGTACACTCAAAAATGGTTTAACCCTATCTTCTATCTGATACGTATATTTAAAAGAAAAAATTATCCCCAAGACAGTTTTGAATAAAGTGCTGTCCTTTTTCTTTTTTTTTTTTTTGCTGTTAATGTTTGGTAGTACAAACTATCACTCCACACTAGCCAGCTTGTGTCTGTTACGTTGCTCGCCCTGGTGAATATGTGGTGACAAAATTTCAGCAATGGTGATGTTAAGATTAATTTTTAGAAGAAAATCATTTCATGCTTTAACACTTCCAGATGAGAATACTGTGATAGAATGATTTTTGAATATTTAGTAATGCTTACCCCCTTAAATATATGTGAAATTACATTTAGATGATCACAGAGGTTGTATTTTATAAGTTATGGTAATGAATGAGTTTACCAACCTATGCTCCTTTTTCATCTAACACTACAGAAAAGGGCCTGAAGAGAATATGTGCAGACTGATCAAATAAATTTACATTTCCGATAGATGGAAATTTAGATGAATCACCAACGAAGCTTATAATGGAGCAATGTAATGGAGCAATGGAGCAATATTCCAGCAATATAATATTATCTAATGAATATTTGGCCAATATAATCTTTAGTTATCTATTAAAATGATTCCACACAAAAATAATTGTGTCTTATAAATTACTACAAATGAGACTTATCACATTAATGTCTTCTGGAATTTAGATCAAGGATCATATGGTTTTACCATATAAACTCAGTAGCTCTGAAACTCCCTTTGTGAGGTTAATTAAAATTTGGTGTGCCAAATTATTTTTCTATTATCCTGAATTTTAAAGGATCCTGAGAGATTGGACATGGCAGAAATGTCTTATGGGCACTTTGGAGATTAAGACATTTTCATTTACTTTCCATATTGCCATATTGTGAGAAATAATGTTTAGTCCTTGAAAAATGTGATGAAGAACATAATCAGGCTCAAAGACTATCCATCTATTTACTTCTTGGGGCTTGGATTATAAAGTCCTACAGTTATTGGGTTATTGATTAAGTCATGACTATTTCTGAAGATTTTTAATTGAATTTATTGAGATGACATAGTTTAATAAAATTATATGCCATAGTTTTGAGGGGTACAGTTCCATTATACATCATCTATATATTATGTGGTGTGGTCACCACTCCAAGTCAAGTCTCTTTCCCCACTTCTGAAGATTTTCAAGTGCTGTTGATTTGGGCTGAGATAAAGCATCATAGCATAGTACTTTATTGAGGGAATTAATGGGCTTTGTATTCATTGCATCTAAGCAACAGAAAGATTTGAAAATGAGTTAGCTTAGGCATCAATTGGTTATGATTTATACATGGGAGAGAGATGTTTAATGGAAGTCGATGTGAAGTAGAGAATAGCCAACCAGAAAGAAGCTACATGGAAATAAAAGAAACACATGAGAAATAGGTTGTCTTTGAAGTGCTGTAACATCAGAGTTTGTAAATGCAGCTAAATTCCTAATCCAGCGTGTACTCGTAGCGAAAGTGGACAGGACAATATAGTGTTTAGAAAGTTCAGGAAGCAATAATTACATTACTGACATCACTTTTCTGACTTAGAGCTTACATTTTGGTTAGTTTTGAAAGTTTTAAGAGTTTTGTATTTCACAGATTTATGTATTTATGGATTATTCTTAGACGTAAAAGCAATTGAGAATATACTTCTCTGTAATGTCCTTTACAGAAAGATGGGGCCTAGAAGCTCGAGCATTTGCATTTTGGAAGACCTCATAAAGAGTATTTGAGATTATAACCAGATGTGTTTGTCACAGCTCAGTGGTATGGAGATTGTGATAATATCACAGATTTAGAGCAACCTAAATACTGAATATCTAGCCAGTTCTAGTAAAGCAATTTTCTTTATAGGAAAATAAATTGGAAAAAAGTGAGGAGTTCAGACAATAATTGATTTCTTCAGGGGTGGGTGGTATTATGTTGAAAGCACAATTTTTTAAGTTAATTGTAAAAGCTGACAATTATGAGGAGGATTCTAATAATAAAAACAAAGATCCTATATTATGCTTCATCTCAAATCTCATAGATTGAGGACCAGTGTTTGCTTCCCTCTTCTGAGACCAGATTTTTGAAGCCATAATTCCATGGTCTCCCCTTAACCATGGCTTCCCACCCACTTCCTTCGTTGGATGAGAACACTTAGTGATGTAAAAGCCATCTAACTCACTGAGAGGCAAATAGATTTGACATCTGGGTCAAAAACAGTCAAAATGCCAAGGAAATTATGTGGCTGATGTCCTCATGCAATTTGAGAAATTACTATGAATCTTCTAAAAGGCACGGAGGGTAGGATTTCTCAACAAGTAGAATATTAGTGTTTAGATTGCAGGCTAGACAACTCATAGACAGGAACACTGGAGTTTGTCTCCCCCTTTGAACAATATGTACCTGAACTTTGAACCAAAGCACAGAAGCTTCCTCATTCTGCACCTGAAAGAAGACAGAACTACTCACCCTGAACAGGTGTAGCTGCTATCACCTGGTCTCTTGCAAATTTATTTCCTTGCTCCTCAGAAAAGTCTGAGAACTAGCTCCTCTCAGTCCAGTAATGTTCACCTCAGGGCTCTAAATATTATAGACTCATGTTTTCAATTCATCAAATTTATTTAGGATGGGTATCAAAAATCTTTTGGCCCATGGTGCAATTAAGCTCTCCCCTGCCCTGCCCTGTTTGGGGAATAAAAATTTATTTCTTCTCCATTCAGCTTCCTTCTTCAACTAATCTCCCTTGGCTAATGAGCATAGTAGAGGTAGTTAAGCCAGCAAATTTCACCTTGAGAGGTTTTAGCCAATGTTCAGGTGAAAAATGCAAAATACAGTAGCACTTCTGGTGCCTGGGAAAGGAGAAATGGGAGCAGTGTGGCTTCCAATGTCAGAGGTGGGGCCCATTGATTGTTTACAGTTTCCTCCCTCATTGATGTAGCATTAATATGTAGTGAAATGCACAAATCCTAGCTACATATTCATGAATTTTGACAGATGTATATACTCCTGTAACTCAAACCTCTTTAACATCACCCCAGAAACTTCTGATAAATCCCTTCCCAATTAGTAAGTGCCCTAACCCACACTTCAGAGGTAACTACTGTTCTGATTTTTTTTATTATAAAATAGTTTTTTCAATTCTAGAATTCCATATAATTGAAATAATATAATATATATTCTTCTGTGTAAGCTTTCATATTGGTTTGCTAGGGCTGCCATGAAAATTACCACAGACTTATGGTATAAACAATAGAAATATAGTTTCTTACAGTACTGGAGGCTTAAGGTTCAAGATCAAGATATTGGCAGATTTGTTTTTAAGTATATGTTATTGATTATGCTATTACCATTGTCTCATTTTTTCCCCTTTGTCCCTCTCCACCTGGTATCCCCCTTCCCTCTAGCATTCCCACCACCTTAGTTCATGTCCATGGGTCATACGTATAATTCTTTGGCTTCTCCATTTACTATACTATTCTTAACCTCCCCCTGTCTATTTTGTACCTACCATTTATGCCGCCTATTCCCTGTACATTCTCCTCCATTTCCCCCCTCCTCCTCCCCACTGATAACCCTCCATGTGATCTCCATTTCTGTGATTCTGTTCCTGTTCTAGCTGTTTCCTTAGTTTGTTTTTATTTTGTTTTGTTTTTTCTTAGGTTCAGTCATTGATAGTTGTGAATTTGTTGTCATTTTATTGTTCATAGCTTTTGATCTTCTTCTATTTCTTAGGTTAATCCCTTTAACATTTCATACAATAAGAGTTTGGTGATGATGAACTCCTTTAACTGTACCTTGTCTGGGAAGCACTTTATCTACCCTTCCATTGTAATGACAGCTTTGCTGGAGAGAGTAATCTTGGATGGAGGTCCTTGCCTTTCATGACTTTGAATACTTTTTTCTAGCCCCTTCTTGCCTGCAAGGTTTCTTTTGAGAAATCAGCTGATTATCTTATGGGAACTCCTTTGTAGGTAACTGTCTCCTTTTCTCTTGCTGCTTTTAAGATTCTCTCCTTATCTTTAATCTTGGTAATATAATTATGATGTGCCTTGGTGTGTGCTTCCTTGGGTCCAACTTCTTTGGGACTCTCTAGGCTTCCTGGACTTCCTGGAAGCCTGTTTCCTTTGTCAGATTGGGGAAGTTCTGTTTCATTATGTTTTCAAATAAGGTTTCAATTTCTTGCTCTTCCTCTTCTTCTTCCGGCACTCCTTTGATTCGGATGTTGAAAAGTTTCAAGTTGTCCTGGAGGTTCCTAAGCCTCTGCTCATTTTTTTGAATTCTTGTTTCTTCATTCTGTTCTGGTTGAATGTTTATTTCTTCCTTCTGCTCTAAATTGCTGATTAGAGTTCTGTTTTTCTTCCCTTCACTGTTGGTTCCTTGTGTATCTTTATTTCACTTTCCATAAGCTTCACTTTTTCCTCTATTTTGTCACCATACTCAACCATTTGTGTGAGCAGACTGATAACCAATGTTTTGAACTGTGCCTCTGATAGGTTGGCCATCTCTTCATCACTTAGCTGTATTTTCTCTGGCCCTTTGATTTGGTCTTTCATTTGGGCCGTATTTCTCTCTTGGCACATCTGTTACGTTGTAAGGGGCAGAGCCTTAGGTATTTGCCAGGGCATGGAAACGCACTTCACTGCATTGTGGCACTGTATGTGGGGAAGGGATCAGAGAGGGGACAATGCTGGTTGCCATTGCCTGGCTCTTGCTGGCTTTCAGTCACTTCCCCCATTGCCCAAATGCAAATTGGGCTCTTCTGATGCTGATACCCAGGTGGGTGGGTTTGTGTATGTTCTGGGACCCTGTGAGTCTCTCCAATGAACTCTCCTGTGAGGCCGGGAGTTTCTACTGTCACTGCAAGCCCTACAGGTTTTTACAGCCAGAGGTTTTGAAGCTTTCTTTTCCCATCCTTGATCCCTGGGTTGGGCAGTGTCTCACTTCCCAGTTGTTCCTTCTGGATAATCCACATGCTAATGTGGTACTACCAGCCACCCCCTTGCCTTGCATCCTCCCTGCCTCTCCTATCAATCTGGATGAATGTTTCTTCTTTAACTCTTTGGTTGTCAGACTTCCATGCAGTTTGATTTTCTGGCAGTTCTGGTTGCTTTTTGTTTTTTAATTTGTTGTCCTTCCTTCAGTTGTGTGAGGAGGTGATGTATATATACCTATGCCTCTATCTTGGCTGGAAGTTCAGATTTGTTTTTTCTTAGGCCCCTCTCCTTGGCATGCAAAGTGCATATTCTTGGCCTTCTCATGGTTGTCTCTCTGCCTCTGTGTTGTCTGTGTTCTACTGTCCTGTTCTTATATGGACACCAGCGTACTGCATTAAGGCCCACCCATGTGACCTAATTTTTTAATTACCTTTTAAAGGCCCTATCTCCAAATACAGCCACATATTGAGATACTAGGGGTTAGGAATTCACTATATAAATTTGAGGGAATGGAGGGACACAATTCAGCCCATAATAGCTTTTTTTAAATTATGAAAATGTTTCTGAGAGTCATGCATGTTATTTATATCAGTAGCTCATTCTTTTTTATTCCTGGGTAGCATTTCATTATGTGAATTAACCATACTTTTTTTTCTATTAATGGACAACTGGACCACTTCTAGTTTTGGGATATTGTAAGTAAAGCAACTTGAACATCATTGTATGTCTCTTTGTGAACATATATTTTCATTTATCTTGCTTCAAGATCTAGGAGTAGAATTGCTGGTCATAGGAGTAAATGTATGTTTAATTTCATTGGAAACTTTCAGAAACTTTTCTAAAGTCTGTACCCTTTTACATTCCTACTTTAAATACCTGAGAATTCTGGTCATTCCAAGTTTTATTAATATTTGGTGTAATTGGTCTTTTAAATTTTAGTCATTCATGTTGGTGAGTAGTAGTATCTCATTGTGGCTTTTATTTGCATTTCCCTTAATGATGTGGAATATTTTTTGCATGTGGTATGTACAGGGGGGCACCCAAAACACCCAGAATTACCTCCTGGAAGGTGAGCCCCTTGTAGAACAGGCTTCCCTGATAGGTGAGCCTTATAGGAAATGATCTATATCAGTGTACCAGCCGGCATTGTGAAAGGCTGTGTTTGGCTTCAGTGAATTTTTTTGGAAGCCTCTTGTAACTCATTTACCCATTTCATGGTGGGTGATTTACAAGTGCACCTGCCCACACCGTGCCAACTGTTCAGCAGTTTTAGACCAAAAACATCCTAAGCCCCATGGCCACCCTCCCTATTCACCTGGTCTCACCCTGAGCAACTTTGTTTTTTGTTTCCCCAGATGAAAAATTTCCCCAAAGGGAAACATTTTGCCAATGTGGAAGAGATGAAACAAAAAAATGTCAGAATCACTAAAAGGCATCAAAATTGACAAGTTCGAAAACTGTTTTGAATAGTGGTAAAAACATCTTGATAGGTGTATTGCATCAAATGGAGAGTACTTTGAAGGTGACTGAAACTTAAATATGTAAAAATAAATGCCCACTTTTTTGTAAATAAATTTTGTTTTTGGTGGGGCCCCCTTCGTATATACAATGGAATATTACTGGGCCGTAAAAAAATGAAATCTTACCATTTGTGACAGCGTGGATGAAGCTAGAGAATATTATGTTAAGTGAAATAAGCCAGTCAGAGAAAAAGAAATATAAGATTTCACTTATATGTGGAATCTAAAGAACAAAATAAACCAACAAAATAGACACAGGCTGGTAGACATAGAGAATAGACTGATGGTTGCCAAAAAGGAGGGGGGGATGGGGACGGAGTGAAAAAGGTAAAGGGATTAAGAAGTACAAATTGGTAGGTACAGAACAGTCACGGGGATGTAAAGTACAGCATAGGGAATACAGTCAATAATATTGTGATAACTATGTATGGTGCCAGGTGGAAACTGGAAATACCAGGGATAACACTTTGTAAAGTATATATGATGATCTAGCCACTATGCTGTACAGCTGAAACTGATAGAAAATGATATTAAATGTAAACTATATTTGAAAGATAAAATTAAAAAAGGCCATTCCAGACAGAGTAGAAAGAAAAACAAAAATGAGAATACTAAATATAATTTATAGAATACCTATCATATACCAGGCACAAAATATAGAATAATATAAAGATACTTTCATTATCTTCATATCAAAATTATTTTATCTTTGTTTTACATATGGAGAAAATGAAGCTCAGAGAGTTCAACTGACTTGATTAGTGCTTCATAGCTAGACAAGTTGAGTGAAGCTCAGATTTAAATTAAGATAACAAAGACTGTTGGGAACTGCCCTGCCTGGTTTCAGAAGGTGTAACTCCCCGTGACTAAGGCTGAGTAAAGGACCTTGGGACCATAAGCCACTTAGGAGACAAAGCTTATCTCCCTGGCAGGGGCTCCACCTCTGCCCCCTTTTACTTCACCCTGGTTGGCCCCAGGCGGATGACTGGTTAGCCAATGACGGGTAAGATTCCTCAAAGGAGGGATGACCTAAGACAGGCATGGTCATGAATGGGCCCTCAGGGAAGGACTTGAGGGGCTATAGAAAAAGGGGGTGATGGACCTTTGCCCCTCGGCTTTGACATAGTATGAGTCTCCTTCTGTCTGTGAGAAGTCTCCTAATCTCTTGGCTGCCTTAGTTCCCCTGCCTGACTTCAGCCTGAAACAATGACAGAGGGCAGTGCAGCCCTGGGCTGGAAAGGGCGGGTTCCCTGGGGCCATCAGGCCTAAGAAAGAATGCATAGAACCCTGTGAAACCTGCTTTGCTAAGAATGTCCTCAGTTTTCTGTTAAGGGTCCAAGCAGGAAATGAGTTTGTTTCCCAAAGCTTTATAGCCCTTCAGCTAACTGACTCTGACTCAGAATAAGCCCTCAGAGTTCTTTGTATGCTATCTATTGTTTGATCCTTACTGCCTGACAATGACTGATGAGCTTTACCTGTATTCTCATGCTAATTGAACCCAGTAAAAGTCCATTGAGGAAAAGACTCCTGGCCCTTTCTCCTTTGAGAGATCGGCTACTTTCCTCCCCAAGCAGATCATGTCTTTGTAGACTTATTCTCATCTGTGGTGGACGGGGGTTGGTGGGAGGCCCTCCAGGTGGACCCCCAAAAAAGACTGTTCTTGTAACACTGTCACTTTTTGTGCAGTTGGATTGCTATTTAAATGGGATAGTGCTTATTAAAGTACTTTGCATGACAGCTGACATGTAGTAGGTGTTCAGTTGACAATTTGAGCTATTATTAACTTGTGCTTTGGATAGCCCTTGAGATGCAATAGGTATTCCATGGATGTTTGCAATGATTAATTTTAGGCAATAGTTTTTATCCTGGTATTGAGAAAAGCATGATATGAATTATTTAACTCAATTTCCCCTCCAATTTATTTTAATTTATTTCTCTTACAGTAATTTTTATCTCTCATAATGAGCTACATCCCCAAACTACAATGACTACAATGATGTCCCATATTTAATGAGTAATGTAGATTTATAAGGAATAAATTAAATGTAATTTTAAATTACAATTAATATTTGAGGTGAATACAGATTCTATGGATGCACATGAAGGTACTCAATATGATATTGGGAGAATTAGGAAAGGCTTCCAGAACAAATTCTATGCTGAATCTGCAAGGAAAAGAAAGCATAATGTAGCTAAAGGGGTAGAGTGTTGGAGAGCAAATGAGAATGGTCCAGGTACAGAGTACATTAAGATAGACCAAGAAATATCTAGGGATTAAAAATAATTTGCCCTGACTGGTGTGGCTCAGTGGATCAAGCGCTGGCCCGCAGTCCAAAGGGTAGCTATTTGGATTCTCTCTCAGGGCACATGCCTGGGTTGCAGGCCAGGTCCCTAGTTGGGGGCGCACGAGAGACAACCACACATTGATGTTTCTCTCCCTCTCTTTCTTTCTCCCTCCCTTTCCCTCTGTTGAAAAATAAATAACCTCTTAAAAATATAATTTAACACAGCTGGTTTGTGTATGATTGCCTGTTTTACTTCTCTGTTGTTGTGTAACTAACCACCCAACTTCATGGCTTATTTTAAGCCTTAAACGATAACAGCATTTATGTTACTCATGAATCTGCAGTCCAGGCAGGGTTTAGGGAGAATGTTTGTGTCTGCTCCATTCACTACAGATTTAGTTGGAAGCCTTGGAATTGGGGTCACATGAAAGTTCATTTACCCACATGTCTTGGGTCCTGTGTATCCCTCTCTATCTTAACATGGTTTTCCAACATGATATCTCCAGTATGGCATGTGCATTTCTTACTTGGTTATTCAAGTTCCAAATGTGCATTTCTTACTTGGTTATTCAAGATCCTAAGAGACAGAGAGAGGCGGAGGGTTGAAAGAGCCGAGGCTGAATCTGTGCTGACGTTATGGCCTAGTACTGGGAGTCAGGCAGCCTCACTTCTACCTCATCTCATTCATTAGAAGTGAGTCACTAAGGCTGGAACATGTTTAGGGGGAGGGCAATTAGACTTCACCCCTTGAGTGGCAGTGGGACTAGAATTAATGCCGTGGTCAGTTTAGAGACTATAATCTGCCACAGTGTTTCTGCTTCTCTGCGTTTCATAGGGGAAGGAGAAGTGAGAGCAAGGACTGGTTAGAAAGGATTCTAATCAGGTAAGCAGTTATCAGATTATGGGTGATTGTTTAGACCACGCTGACAGAGGCAGACTATTTCTTGAAGGCAATGTAGCATTTTGATGGGTGTGTGTGACGTAGTTAAAGTTTTCTCAAGATTATGTGGGCTGTATATGGAGAAAGCAAATGTGAAAGCAGGAACTCCAGTTAGGAAGCTGTTGTCAAGTCAAGAAATTGCGCTGCTCTGAACTGAAGAATTTGGAGAGTGGTGGAACAAAGTTGTGGGGTCTTTAGGAGGGAGAAGCATTAATACTCAAAGACTAATGGGGACCAGGAGTGACAGGAAGCTTTCTGTCTTATGCTACTATGACAGGCCACATTGGAGAGGCAACATGGTACCATTTACTAAGATAAGGGACCCTGGAGGAGGAACAGATAGAGGATGAAGTGGAGAGTAGAAGGTAATTTGGTTTTATACATGTTAAGTGGGGGATAACTGTGGTGTGATCTGTTAAGATATCTCATTGGTCATAATAAAATATGTGGAGCCTGGCAATACAATAAAGTTTGACAGTCATCTGTCTGTAAACCTAAATTAAAGGACTAGAAATTGTTGAGGTCATTTAGAGTCTATAAAAAGCAGAAAGAAAAATATTCTAGGATAGTACCTGGAGAAACATAACAGAACATAACAATTTAAGAATAATTGCAGCCACCTGAATCCCAAACTCTACATGTATCATCCAAATACTCTACAGACAAAGAAAGTGAGTAAAACCACACAGACTCATGTGCACAACTTAACTAGGAGATTAAATACCATAAATGTATTTACATAGAAGAAGGAAACAAACAGATAGTTTCAAAGGCAACTCTGTAGCACACACCAAAGTAGAGAGAGAGAATCTTAATAGAAAGGAGAAGATGAAAAAAAAAATAATATGCCACAGAAAAGAGAAGGCATGTTAGTCTTGTCATGATATAATACAGATTAAAAAAAATCACTGTGTGAATCAGAACAACAACTCATGAAAATCAAAAGGTACTGGCTCAAAATTACTAAGATGAAAATCTTGATAGAGTCCCACTTATAGAAAATTGAAAAAAACTGTGGTAAAGAAAACAAGAGAAAATACAGTGGGAAAAAATGATCTGCATAAATAAAGGAGATTCACTAAATAAACAGACAAATCAATTCTTGTCATAATATCCATTATTAAAGAAATCATAGTTCATTATATCAACAGAAGAGGGTGCTCTTGAACTAAGAAAACTATTAAGTCACCAAATGCTTAACACCTGTCTACATAGAATTATTTCTTTTTGCTAATCAAATAAAATATAAAACATTTAAAATAAACAGAAAATAGCTGAAGACAACCATAAAGACTACTATAGGAAAATGGAAAAGATGAATCAAAACATTTCTGTTGATGAACACTATTCTAAAACTATGAAGTGTAGGGATATTGAATAAAATATTCTTAAATCCATGTTTTCATATATTAAAAACCTCAACCCAATCAGAAACTCAAAAATTCAGAAGGGGGGAAGAAAAATGTTAGAATTAAGCAAACTTTAAAAAGAAAAAAAGGAAAAGACAAAAGATAGTTTCCTGAGATATCAGGAATGAAGACTAAACTACAAGAAGATGGAGAGAACAGAATCAATGGAAAACATAAGGGATATTGAAGAACAAAATGATCAAGAGCATGAAAGTAGAATAGAAAAACAGTCAGAGAAAGTGCTAGAAGATAAGCAAAGATGATCTCACATACATATAATTGGAGTCCTTGAATAAAAAAAATAATGATGGAATGGAAATATTATTTAAAGTTATTGTATAATTTAAAAAAAAAATCCCCAAATGGTCAGCTTAGAGACATAGTGTAGTAAAACTCTTGGGCTTTAATGATAAAGACAAAAAACAAAAACAAAAACAAAACCTCTGGACCTTCAGGCAAAGAGACCAAATGACTTACAAGGGAATGAAATCAAGTTAAAATCAGCATTTATAAAAGCAAGACAACTTTGGAGGAAAACTTTTTAGAAAGTGAGAGCAAAGTGAGTCAAATATTTTATATCTAGACAAGTTGTCCTTCAAGTACCAAGACTATATTAAAACAGTTTTGAAAATGTGAGAACTCAAGGGGTACTGTATTCACAAGTATAACTAAAGGATGAGTTTTATCTAACCCAATGAAGATGGGAGAAACCTTAGAAAATGATCTGATGGTACACACTGAATATATTTCAGTGTAGAGCTAAGATTAAAACAAAGAGCAGAGAAGGAATGTGTAAGTATTACATGTTCTTTTTTTGAAATTTAAAATATTTATTTTTTAATTTTTTAAAATTATTTTATTGTTCAAGTACAGTTGTCTGCATTTACCCCCCACCCCAGCCACCCCCACCTCCCTCCCCTGCTTCCACCCCCCTTGGTTTCGTCCATGTGTCCTTTATAGTTGTTCCTGAAAACCCTTCTCTCCTTCCCCTGCTTCATAAAATAAAAATAACCAACACCTGACAAAAACGATATGGGAATCCAGGAGAGAAGGTAGAGTAGAATCAACTCATAGCTGTACGGATAAAATATGCATCCGAATATATTATTTAGAGTTGACAAACCTAATAGTAGGAACCTCAGAAAGGGAAAAGCAGAATTATTTTTTAAAGAAGAAAAGACAGAAAATAATATAACCATTAAAAGGAAGGCAAAACCTTTTAGATACCAAAAATATAATTAAAAAAGGCAAAGAAATATTACATAGAGAAAGAAACATAGGAATTATAACTAATCCTCGTGGTGTAATATATATTAGACTTGAGTTAGACAGTTCTCTGCCTTTTACCCCCATCCCAACCCACCCTCCCAGCCCTCCCCACCTCCCTCCCATTTCCACATCCCCCTTGTTATTGTCCATGTGTCCTTTATACTTGTTCCTGCAAACCCTTCCCCTTTTCCCCTGAGATTCCCTCCCCTCTCCCCTCTGGTCACTGTCAGCCTGTTCTCCATTTCAGTGTCTTTGGTCAGATTTTGCTTGCTTGTTTGTTTTGTTGATTAGGTTCCTGTTAAAGGTGAGATCATAAATCATCTTTTTTAATGTGACACTGTAAATGTTACCTACTGTTCGTCACAATAGAAATCAAACTGTGAGCATTTCCTCTTGGGAGATGTTGAGCAAGTGTCATGATTGAAGTATTTGACAATAGAAATCAGGATGACAAATGTACATTTATAGATTGACACGCTCCCTGTGTTCTTCTCTACCTCTCCAACCTTACTCAGCTATTGAATTTCGGCTTTGCTCTTTCCTTTTCACCTCTTTTCCATCTTTTTATTGTTGAATGCCTACCTTGCCTTTTTTTTTTTTTTTTAAACAGCTCAACCTGCTTCCTGGAGCCCTCACTGACTTTATAAGATAATACTGCATTGAAATAAATCACCCATTAGGACCTGTCAACCTAGGAAAATTGCTGCCTAGCTAAATAATGTTGCCATTTCCAAACTGTCAACCTCAATGCTCATGCCTCTTTACAACTCCAATTAGGGAGGCTGCATTCCAAACGCGCCCTGAATCTTAGGGCCCCTTCTGGCTCAATCTCTGTAAAGAATCACACATAAAGAAGCCCGCTCTGACAGGCCAAAAATGATTTTGTAATATATTCTAACTTTACTTTTCTCCTTCAACCAAACAGCAAAGGGGGTTCAACTCAACTTCACATGTAACCCTACTCAATTATTTTCCCCATTTTCTATTCTGTTACGCTCCATGTTACAAAGTCTTACATTCCAGAGTTGCGTATATACGGGCCTCCAAAATGCCCTCTTCAGCTTTAGTTCCATGGGGTGTTTCTTTTTATCTCACGCTTCATTCTTGCTCTTTAAGTGGTCTGCTTTAGTCTCTTCCTCCCTTTACCCCCATGCTACCATTTCCTGTCTGTACTTTCTTCCTATTTTTCCAATTTTGTATCTCAAAAGGTCAAGCCATCAAGTTAGCAAATACCCTCTTTCAGTTGTAAAGAAGACACATACCACTAGAGCAATTGTGAGTTGGAGGGGTGTTAAAAATCTGGTCCCTATCAACACATTCATCTGTTTGCCCCTTCCCTGGACTGGGGGGCATCTCAAATAAAAAACCATGAGAAAATAAACTTGGTTTAACCTGTAACACAACCAAGACCATAAACAGGTTTTTAAGATGCCTGTTGAGACTGTATGTTTCCTTGTTCATAAATTGTTTGCTGTGATGCTGACTGGCCAGAGTGATCTAAGGCTGTCTTCTTCTCCACCTGTCCTGATGCCTGTGTCTATTGTATATTGATCATGGGTTACCGTACGAAGACCCCAAAATCATTTTAGTTGATGACTTGCCTAAACTTTGTAAAAAGGTTGAGTTCTGAGCTCAACGTTAGCTTCTTTTGAATTCTGGGTTCGATTGAATTCAAAAAGTAGAAAAACCCTGTATGAAGAAAAGACATTACTGCAGATACAGATGCAGAAGGACAAGGTCAATTCCTGCTGTATACTTCTCCCAGGCTCTTCCTCCACCTGCGGTACTGCCTGGGTAGACCTTGTCCCTTCCCTTTCTCTGTCATCTTTGTGACTACAGCTCCTTTACATTTGCTGTTGGAGGCCACTGAGAGGAAATAAGCGTGTGGTGTGGTATAGGGGGAGCATTACAGAAACATTCGATTATTTAATCAGGCCAAAGTTCCTCGGCCATCTTCAAGCTGAGGCATTATCTAGCGATTTAGCTTAATTCCACAAATATATATATACACACATACACACACAAATATATATATATATATATATATATATATATATATATATATATATATATATTCGGTGCATGAATGGAATAGGAAAAAAGTGAGCTCCTGGAGGAAAGAAAGCAGGTCTATTTGATTTCTCTTTATATTTCCAACTATTTCCAACTGATAGTCTAGAGCTTGGCCCATAGCTGCTGCTCAATAAATGCTTACTGACTGAAAGAGTAAATTAAACTTAATCTTACCCTCATGGAGAAAATAATATCATACCGAACAGAGTGGAACTGGTGTATACAACAATGGAGGTGGAGTTACAGTGCGATGGGAGTGAAGAGGAGGAGGAGATTATTGGTTGGTATGAAAAATGTTGTTTCACTTCCCATATAATACCCAAGTTCAACAGCAGCACTCATAAAATGAAAAGCCCTATAATATATTTATCTGCCAAAATTATGATTGCAGGTTTCTGTTCACAGAGGAAAACTAAAATTAGAAAGAAACTGCATGGGTTTTGATATGAAGGAAGAATATAGTTTTTACAATGTTCTTACGGGAAAAACCAAACCCAAAGGACAGATGCCACCTCCAATCTCCTAAGACACTGGGTGGAGGAAGTTTAACTAAATGAGGTTCTCCTGTCGATTATAATGTAGTGGCGGGGAGCGGAACAGGGTTGAGTGAGATGACATATGAAAGGGAGAGAAATGATGAAACCTGACAACTCTTTTGTCCAGAAGAAGTGCCTTTAGTTTTCACTTGAAGGCTTGCAAATTACCTTCACAGAAGGTATTTAATCCATATTTAATGCAGTGAAACAGACAAAAGTAGTTCTACTCTCTCTCTCTCTCTCTCTCTCTCTCTCTCCTTAAGCCCAGTCCTTTGATCATTCATTTAGATTCTTTGGTGTACGAGACCTTACCTTGGTGCATACATGTATGGGAGAAACTTTGGACCTCAGAACAGGTCTCTGAGAGATGTGTGAACCATTCTAATCCATTCAGGTGAATTAAAGCAGGCTTTCCTAGGTCTAGCTCTCCAATTGCTTTATGTGTTGGAACACTCTCATACTTTTACTGTATTCACAGGGCCCACGCTGAATCACAGAGATAACTATGAATTTTACTTCACTGTGCTCAACTTTTACATTCAGAGTGGCGCCACCAGGGAGATTTACTTGGCTACTTTATAATGGACCTTTACAATTAATCATCCAAGATAAAGCATTAACTTTAGGCTTAAAAAAACATTTTCTTAGATTACTGAAAAAATGTTTAATGAGACTTTTAATAATTCTTGAACGTATCTTAAGCAGAGAACCAAGAATTCCCCCCAGGCTTAGGCTGAATGTGTCAGCTCTGGAATGAGCTGGCTTCTTTGTTTTTGCTCTAGCCTTTGGATGTTGAAATCAGGATTCAGAACTGATAGAAAGAGGTTGCATCTCTTCCACCTACCATCTCTGAAACACGGTTCTCTAATTCTTGGCCAAAACTCTCACCTCCAAGTTCATTGTTAAATTGAATAAACTGCCTGAAATGTGGTGGAGCAGGAAAGTGCATATTCTGGCTACATAGTCTGATTAATAACCAAACACAACATACGTAGGCTGTCAAGTTTCACAGAGTAGAATGCAGTTCAACATTTTTTGACTCAGAACTGTTTGTTACCTCTTGATGGTGACAACTCAGGCTTTTCTTTGTGGCCAGCCTTCACCAAACTACCATTCCTTGAACATAAATTGCACTCTTATCCTTCTTTCCTTTGAACCTGTTTGTTCTTTGTCCAAAAATATTTTTTCACTTCTTTCAGTTTAGAATTGACTTCTTCTTCAAAGCCCTTAATTCCCTCGCTAGAATCTCTCCTAATCCAACCAATTGCTCTTTTATACTCCCATAACTTTTTTGTAACTGTATTTATTGTGATAAAACACACATAAAAATTGCTATATTAGCCACATTTAAATGTACAAGTGAGTGGCAGTAAGCATACTCAAACTGCTGTGCAAACATCCCTACATCCACCTCCAACACTTTCTTCATCTTCCTAAACTAGCACTTCATACCCACTAAACAACAACTCTCCGTTCTTCTCTTTTCCTAGCCTTTGTCAGCCCTCTACTTTTTATCTCTATAAACTTGCCTACTTTAGGTAACACATACCATATTTGTCCTTTTGTGATGGGCTAATTTCACTTAGCATAATGTCCTCAAGGTCCATCCATGCTGTAACATGAGTCAGAATTTTCTTCCACTTTAAGGTATTTATGTATAGATCACACTTTTGCTTATCCATTGATTCCTCATGGCCATGTTGATTGCATCTATGTTTTGGCTGGTGTGAATGAGGCTGCTAAGAATGCTGATATACAAATATCTGCTCAAGTCTCTACTTTCAATTCTTTAGAATATGTACCCAGAAGTGGAATTGCTGGATCATATGATAATTCTATTTTTAATTTTCTGAAGGATTGCCATAGTGTTTTCCACAGTGCTGCACCATTTCACACTCACACTAGCAATGCATGGGATTTCAATTTCTCCACATCCTTGCTCATACTTGTCATTTTCTGTTTTTTTTTTTTTTTTTTTGATAATAGATGTTCTAATTTGTGTGAAGTGGTATCTTGTTAGTTTGGTTGATTTACATTTCCTTAATAGTTAGTGACGTTGAGTAACTTTTCCTGTGTTTATTGGCTATTTGCATAACTTCTTTGGAGAAATGTCTGTTCAAGCTCTTGGTCTATGTTTTAATTAGGTTGTTTGTGTGTTGAGTTGTTAAGACTTTTTATATATTCTGGATATTAGCCTCTTATTAGATACCTGATAATGGGAGAAATATCTTCTCCCATTATGTGGGTTGTATTTTCATTTCATCGATAATATACTTTGATACACAAAAGTCTTTAATTTTGTTGCGGTCCAATTTATCCATTTTTTCTTTTGTAGCCTGTGCTCTTGTTGCCATATTCAAGAAATCATTAACAAATCTAATGGCATGAAGCCTTTCCCCAATGTTTTCTTCTAAGAGTTTATAACTTTAGCTCTTATATTCAGTTTTTTGATCCACTTAAAGTTATTTTTGCATTTGGTAGAAGGTAAGGATCCAGCTGCACTTTTTGGTATATGGATAATCAGTTTCCCCAGCACCATTTGTTAAAAACTCCCATAACATTTTGCACATGTATTTATGATTATGTACTTACCTATCTGGAGTGATGTGCTTATAAATTGGCTCTCATGCAGGAGTAGGGGGTGGGGTGGTGGGAAGTTCTGATTTTTAATGTTTGCTGATTTCTCTTGTGTAAATACTCTCACCATCGCCAAATACAGTCTACTAACATATCACTAAACATGGAGTTAGGAAGATACTACCTAAGGGGCAGAGGCCTGGAATTATTTTACTTTGTATTTCTAGCACCAGGAATATATTAAATGCTCAAATTTCACTGTTAAGTTTCAATTTAACAAATATTTTTGAGTGCCTTCTATGTTCCTGGCAAGTGTGCTAGGTACTGTGTACACAATGGTAGAAAAAGCATACATGGTCCCCACCTTCATATATCAATCTAGTGAAAAGAGAAATAACACAGAAGGAAACCTAAAAATAACTAATAAGTACCCATCATAAATAAATAAGGTAATAAATAAGGTACAGAATTGCTTAAATAGTGCTCTTTGAAAGGTGAAGGAATTGAAAAAAGGAAAAAAGCAGGCATCATGCTTCTGGACACGGAGAGCAGGAACTTATTGTACGAAGTGCCAGGGAAGAGCACTTGGGGCAGGGGAAGCAACAGGTACAAAGGCCTTTCGGCAAATGATCAGGGTCTTTGAGAGGAGCTTAAAGGAGGCCTTTGTGGCTAGAATGGAGGGAGGAGGGGAGGGTGGCCCATGCTGAGGCTGAAGATGTTGGTGAGGGCCAGATCACGCATGACCTTGAAAGCCACTGTTGGGGATTATGATTTTATTCAAAGTATAATGAAACACTACTTTTGGGTTCTAGAAACCCAAATAGAAAGTAGGTATAATTTGATTTTTAAAATGGATTTGTATGGCTATGCATTTAAAGTGTGTTTTTTGAAAGCTATTGCCAAAGTGGGAGCAGAGTGCGGAAGTTTTTGTAGCGTTGCCGGTGAGATTTGGGTAGGAGAGGGGAGATAGAGAAATGGGCAGATTTGAGATTTTATTTTAATGATAAAACAGAGAGGACTTGGTGATTGATTAGACATCATAAGGTGGTTAAAGTGTCCTTTAGTCAATAACTTTGGAAAAAGAAAGTTAGAAAAAGAGATAGCTCATTCTTTTTAAGAAGCAGTGTGCTCAGCACTGAGCTAGGCCCTTTGAGTGATGATACAAGAGAGGTAGATGATGCAGTTTTTATACATACAAATTCACACTGTAGTGTCACCAAGACATGAAATTGTAATAACCTGAATGTACATAGTCATAAATTAATGCCCTATTTGAGGTTGAGGGTATGAATGTAAAAAGAAGTCTTAAAACAAAGATACTATTGGGTTGATTAGGGATAAATGTTTTAAGGGAAAATGAAGTCTGAAGAAAATACAAGACTTACATGGGCGGGCAAGAAAACCAGGGGCCCTCAAAAGCATGGGCAACTAGAAACCATAGACTCTGTCTGGAGAGTTACATGTGAAGTGGGCAGGAAGACAGCTGGCCCAGCTCAAAGATGCTGCAGAGATACCAGTAGAGAGTTGATGGGAAATAGTACCAACATCATCAGAGCTTTTGGTGTTTAACAATTTACAAAGTGCTTTCCTTTGACTTATTTCATTCAAGGTCTCATCAAGAAATATGTAAGTAACCAGGATTATTCCTTTATTTTATAGGTTGAAGACAGAGTATTTAAATGTTGAGGTCTTATACTCAAGTTTACGTGACCAGAGGTTGAATTAGACCTGAAACCCACATCTTCTTAGCTCTTCTCTTTTTGCTACAAAACTTAATGGCTGACCAGGATTAGTTGTTTAAGTGTGTATTATTATTATTTATTTTGGAGGAGAAATATGGATGATTTTTCAGAAATTAAACTATAATGATTTCATTTAAAAGTGAAAGCCATGTGAAGGCTGGGTGTGAGAAGGATTGATTGTATTTACTTTTAGGGTCCTGTGGAAATATCACTCTTTCCCTGCCCCACCCCACCCAACACTGTTTGAATACCCGAAAACTAGAGGCCAGTGTTTCTAAGTTAAGAAGACTTCAACATCTTATTGTGACCTGGTCCTCTAAGTTATTTATAAAACCACTACTAAGGAAACAAAATAAACCTTGTCATGGAGATTTCCTTCTGAATTAACTGCATATTTTCCTTCTAGTCAAGCAAAGAAAGGTCCCTGGCTGCTGTGTTCAGCCTCACTAGACTTCACCAGACTGACTAAATGGCCAAAATATGATTTTCATATGACTTCCTGATTATCTCAATTCTCTTACTTTAACTACGTGGTAGCTTTCATGAAGATCCTAAAAGCATTTATGGATATGAGTCTTTTCAAGGAGGTGATTATAACCAAATTTTAGAGGAGTGAAAGTACATATTACAGGTCTCCATTTGATTTGAATCTCTGTACTTTCTCTATGGAGTCTTAGGGAATGGGTATCACATTTTTTTAAAATTCTGAATTTCTGACTTGGGCATAATATTCTATCATAGAATAGCATTTTTATGTGAACTCATATATGTGCTTGTATATTGTGTGCCCATATATATGAGAATGATGCTTGCATCTTTTAAATTTAACATTTACTAAGGAATCATTAGGAGCAAACCCTGTAAACACAGACACAGAAAACTAAACCCAGCACAGAGTGTAGCAAGTACAGTAATCATGAGAGATAGGGAGCTATCAAAAATTGAAGATGCAAGAAAATCCCTGCAGTTGAAAGGGAATACTTTAGACATTCAAGCAACATCTAGAAGAATGGGTAAGATTTTGCCAGGTAAAGACGGAGGTAGGACGTGCCCCGCAGGGAACAGTGAAGACTAAGGCACACGTGTGAGAAAGGGATAAACGTATTCTGAGAACCAGAAACAATCAAAGGCTACAGATTCCTTGAGTACAGGTTGGATGGTGGAAAGAAATGTTAATGAAACATTTAGATCAGATTTAAAAAAGTAAACAATTCGGTATGTGATAGGAAACCATCAAAATACACAGAATAGCTGAGTGAGAAAAATCACAATGACTTTGATGTGCAGATGGGAGTAGAGCGGGGAGAACCAGTTGCTATGGGACTATGAGAACTCTAAGAATTCAAGTTAGCAACAACCAGACCTCATCAAGAATAGTGGAAGCTCAAAGCAAAGCGGGACAGGGTATGATAGGTATTTTTAGGGACGGTGATGCATAGTTGACTCATGGTCAGCTGTGGTTATTTCTGCCCTGAGTACATCTAGTCAGGCATTTTTACCTTTTATCAGTGCAGTGTGTTTTGTCCTTGAGGGTCCTTTTCTAATCTGGTCGCCATCCTAAATGACATAAAAGTTGGGAGAAGCAGAGGCGGAGCAACTTCAGCTTTTTCCTCTGCTCACCGGGCTGATTTTGCTATATTTGCTTCCTCTTTGACTTGTAGAACGTTCTGGAGATGGAAAGGGGGGCAGTCTTAACCAGGAAAGGGCTATCCTTTAGTTAAGATTATATAAACAGGAAGGGTTTATTTGTGTAGAAATTCTGACGAACATAATGAGTTCAGAGAAAGTTTCAGAAATCGCTTCCAAGATTCTGTCTCCCCCGCTTTCCCAAGTCCTGTGTCTCTGAACCTACGTTAAGGCCCAGCGCACCCTTTCCCAGGATCTTCATGAGCTGTTTAGACCCATACTCAGTGGCTCAGCTTTAAGCCAACAGTCAGCTCAGCCAGTACTGACCTGAGTTCAGCCTGCTAATCTGTTCCTACCTTGATCTCTGTTTTCAAGGCCCTGGTAACGTTTCTGGTATTCCCCTTTCCCTTGGCTTTGAACTCTGCCTTATTCTTGTCTGTTCTCCAGAGTCCCTGGCTTTTGATGTACATCCAGGACCCTGACGCATCACTTGAGGAGTACCCTGCCTGCATCACTGCTGGCATCATCCACCCCACTTTCGCTGCAGCTCTTTTTCTGCTACCTGCTTAACATGCCTATTGTCATCTTTTTCACCTGCCTCTCCTGTTGCTCGAATTACGTGCAAATGCCACATCCTTCCAGCCGCCACATGGGAGCTTCCGGGTGTAACTCCTAGGTCACTGTGCCTACAGAAGAGTGGGTTTTTTCCAAATCTGAGCCACTCAAAGGACAGCTCGGATGTTATTGGCTGTCCCTGACGATTCTTGAGTTGAAACAGAGAAAAGAAAGTTTCAAGGAGTCAGGCCCATACGAGAAGCTGTGGAGGTGAGGCAGTGTGAGAGAAGGAAATACGCAAACTTTGCCTACTCTAATTTGCTAATATTTCTTTTTTGTTTGTTCATTTTTCTTAACATAGGAAGTTCAATTTTCAATCAATTTTCTGGATATGAAATGAGTTACAGATAATTTTTGTGGTGTTTCTTTTACTTTGTAAAAAGTAAAATATGGGTATATTTTTATAGTAATATGATTTGCAGCTTGGATCTATGTATTTTCCTGATTTAGGACTGATAAAAAGAGATTCTTTTACTAAAATGGTAAAAGGAGGCATGGGGAGGGATGGATGGCACTGTTTGTGTGGATGTGATGCAATTATTGTGAGTCTGTGCATATTGAACTCAATTTTCCGTGATCAGATAGACAGGTATGTAAGAGTGTTTACATCATTTATGCCAGTTACGCAAACTGTTTGCACTATATAGAGAGGTAATGACTCTGTGTGTGGTATGTGTGTATGTACCCACTGGTGTCACTTTTAAGAAAAAATATTTATTTGGAGCAGACTAGTCAAATACTAGCTGTTAGCCTCCTTCTTTAAGAGGAGGGAACAATCACTTATTCCTAAGCATGGTGCTGAACCAGATAATCCCTCAGGTACCCTTCTAGTTAGATATTTTAAATTTCTCTAAATGCTGTCTAGGTGAAGATCTGTGCAAATACCTGCTCTTTTCAGTTTTTCTATTTGAGGACTAGAGCGGCCCAACTGCGTTTCAATTGTGGGAATGAGAAACTAATTTTATGTAGTTGAAAAATAAGATATTTCAGGGAGACCAGATACAATTGAAACTAAAAGATGCAAATCTAAAAACACTACCCAGTAGGCTAGAAAATATTTATTTAGAACAATACTTCAGAGGGAAAAATTCCTTGGTCTGTAATAGGCAGAGTTGTTAATATTGACAGTAATGACGATTGCTTTAACAGGAATGGCATTTTCCCCCCTTGGTTATTTTAGCACATCTGAAAATGTTTAGCATTATTCTTAGAGATAAATATTAACATCATATTAACCACTGAGTCAAAGACAATGTATAATACTCAGCATTCCAAAAATTAAAAAAAAATTTCAACAAATGTTTATTGAGCAGCTATGACAAGTTAGGTATGATGTTATGCTGGAGATACAATGGTGGACAGGATGAGTTCTCTTCTCTCATGAATTTCCTGACAATGACGCTAGCTACTCGGGTACCTGTGGCCATTGATCACGCTGGAGTAATGTTAGAAGAGTTTAATTTATTAATTTGGTCAGCAAATGATTCCTGACAACTTACTACGTAGACAGTGTGCTGAGGATACAACTGAACAAAATGAACAGAATCCCTGCTTTTATGAAGCTGCTTATCGTAGATAGAGACAAATAAATAAACTCTTAAAATACATTGTCACGTTACGTGAAAAAGCACCTGTGGTATGGAGAAAATGTAAGGGGCACCTAATTATGCCTTTAAGGAGTCAGCAAAGTTTTCCCAGAAGGATTGTGGAGAGCAGGGCCAATAAAATGACATTGGCCCAATCAAGATAACATAAAGTGTATAAAACAAAGTGGAGTCACTCGTGTCAGCCAAATGGTAGTCAAGCAGCCATGACACTTTGGTTCAAGGGGAAACTCCCTAAGTCAGAGCAGATACATCGGGCAAGGAGACACACTTACCATACCCGCCCATGTCATCAGAACAGGCATGTGTGCAGAGAGGGACCACCTACAGATAGGCCTCTGAGCAAGTTCCCCACTTGGCATTAGGGGCACCAAGACATTTATTGAGAAGACCCAGAAGGGTGGAGTGCACCCCTCTCAAGGTATCACTGAGGCAGCTCCAGACCACGGCTGACACAGCCGAGCTCCACACACACACCAGAGGGCTGCTCCGTTCTACGCTGATCTCCCTGGGCATCGGCTCCCAGAGGCTCTGCCCTGCTGCACTGGGGACTTTGTCTGCCCTGCTGCCCACCTGGCTCTGGACATCCTATTCTGCAGGACAGCGACAACTCCCTTGCCCACCATACTGTCCCCCAGACCTACAGACTGAGACTCTGTGACTTGGCTTCGTTATCTCCCATTGGTTACTATCTGTGTATGGTATAATTCTCTTAGATTTTCAAAATCTGGGTAGGATATTAATGTATGTTAATATGCTACTTTGGGAGAACCTACATTCAATAAAAACTGAGTGAATAAAATAGTTACTCTGTGTGACTCTTGTCTCTTCCTTGATGCTGGGCTGCTCAGCAGCCAGCTCGCTGAGCAGTTGCCTGGCTGTCTTACAGGAAACACTCCATCATGAACCTACACTCAAGATGAGGATGAAGGTCCAAGCTGAGACCCCCCAGAACATAAAGGAATAAGCCAGAGCTTTGGGTGTAGAACAGCTTGTTTAAAGGCCTGAAGACCAGATAATTGAACGAAATGCTGTATGAGTAGCACAGAGAAATATTTGGGGAGGAGCCTAGGAGTGAACTGTGAGGCAGGAGAAGTCAGATTGTTCAGGCCTTGCGTGCTATTCTGAGGCATTGGACTTGGTCCTGCAAGTAACAGGAAACAATTAAAGTGTTTGAAACACGGAGGAGACATGATTAGGAACAGGTCTGTGTGAAGACTATGCTTACATTACCAGTCCATCTCTGAAGGCTTTGCAACCTCAAACTATGGTTTTTATGTATGTTTTAATTTGGCATGGGATCCAGGCTCAGATGTTTCAAGTTATCTGAAGTCAAATGTCAATTTAAAATTACTGTTTACAGAGTAAACTGCCCTTTTAGTTTGGATGTTTTTCCCTGCTGCTGTGCCCTGGTAAGCACCATAATCTTGGGTCTCTATTTAGATGGCCCATTTAGAATGTATGTGAGTAGGTTCTTGTGATCCCACAAAAGGCAAATACTTGGGATGTTTGTTACTGTTGCAAAATATACTTCAGAAATGCACAATTTTGGCCCAAAAATGTTCTTTCATTTCTCCTGAATGAGAGCCTCCTCTAAGTATTCACGTCTTTGACACCTGCTGGTTCCCCTTTCCACAGAGAAGGCCGTCCCTCGATGCGGTTTGTGCGCAGGCAGCTGCCGCTGTGGACAGGAGGGTGAGGCACTCAGCCCCTTGCGGGGAGCACAGGGAGCGTTCCAGGACCAAAATCCTGAACTGGGAAAATTGGGAAGTAGCAAAGTGAGGAAACCTAATCATTAGCATTGAGTTTATTGCAAAGGAGTTAGAATCCCTTGTCTGTTCCATTTGTATGCAGCAGGTCTTTGAATGAATGGTGTGGGTCCCTTCAACATTGTTTTGTTATAATGTTGAGATATCTTAGGAATTTAACTCTTCTTTGTATCAATTAGTATGTGGTAAAATTGGCTTCATTGAATGTTCTTTCACTTAGAGTCGCAGAACTTATGCATGATGTTAAATGCGGACGTACAGTATTGAGGGTTGAGCCTTGCTTTGGGTTTCTTGGCGAGCATGATTTATTGCAATGCCTCTGTGGTAAGAGAGACGTTCTGGTTTTCCTAAAATAGGAGATGAATTCTATGTTCACATACAATAAAGTCTTGTCTTGAGTGTATCTGGTGGGTCACTGGACATTTATTATGTGATTTTGGTGCTGAATGATGATTTTATCTTCAATGGTATTTTATATCTACCTTCACAAAAAATCTTTTCATGTCAGAAAAATATATCATGGGCAAACCAAGATAGTACTAATGTGCACTTCCCTTGTTCTTTGTTTCAGGTCATTCTTCACAATGACCTGAAAATGCTTCTCCTGGGTACATACAGTGTAGGGAGGTTCAGGCCTGATTCCAGGGTCTGGTTTTGGAGTTGCTAAACAAAAGCAGACAAACAAAAAAACAATCACACTCATGGTTTTAAAGAACAAATATAAGTTGTTCAAGGATTACATTGCTGACCTAGTGTAGACAATACATATAATCATCAAAAATCTGAAGCTTGAATTATAGAACAAATGACAAAAAGAGATAAAATAAAAAAAAAAGCAACTGCAATGTCTATCTACATTTCCAAGGCAGAGAATATCCTTGTGCACTGATAATTATTTAGTTTATCAAACATATTATTTTTCTTTTAAATTCCTGTTGATATTCAGACATGTTAGATTTTAAAATTAAGTAATAAATGGATTTTCCCCTGAATGACTACTTGGAGCCTAGCACAGTCCTTAATATAACCATTGACAATGGTCTTTAATCCAGTATGTTTCTGTGAAGAGCTCATAGTTTGAAAGGATTACAGGTGATGCACACGTAAACTCCCTTTAAAATAACTACTAAGGGCACAGCTGCATTATAGAAATAAATGAATGATCTGCTGAATATCAAGACCATTTGCAAAGGAAATTAATACTTAAATGGTAACTATAGATTCTTTCCACTAATAATATGAATGTGTCATTTTTATGTACACAGAATGCTCTTTGATGTTGATAGAGAAGCATAGATTATCTGGCTTTGCTCAGTAGTTAAGATGTATTTAAATGTATATGTACCCTATGTACAGCTCCACATCTATCTTTGTGGGTTATAAATAGTGATGTACTGGTAAATATATACAACTTGCTCTCCAAAAAAGAAAGAAAGAGGGAAAGAGAGAAGAAAGGAAGAAAGGAGGAAGGGTGGAAGGAAGAAAGGAAAGAAAGAAGGAAGGAAGGAAAGAAAAGGAAGAAAGGAGGAAGGAGAATAAAACAGAAGAACAAAGGAGAAAGGATCCTGATTTGTAGTATTTGCCAATTTCTGTGCATAAATACCCTAACAGGGCCTGTTTTAAGCTACTGATGAGATATTATTACACATAGAGTTGGAAAAGAGATGCATATTATTGGTGCCTGCAATAGTACAATCTAGCTCCAGCACAACAGGTTTTGTACAATTAAATATATTAGGGATAATATTAGATTCTCTCTCTCTCCTATAGACTTAAAAAGTAAATCAATATCTATAGTATATATAAGGACAAGACATGTTGCTAGGTATTATAGAGAATACAAAAAGATGTAAGATAATGTTTGCCTTTCAATAATTGTAGTCTGGTTTAGAATACTGAACATAAGTCCTTGACCTCATAACACAAGCTAGAAATAATAGTATGAACAATAGTTTAGGAAAATACAGACAGATAAAAAATAACGAATAAAGAAATATCTATGAAATGGTATGGAAAGATAGAGACATAGGTAGATAAACTGTGACTCCTCACACAACCAAAGAAGGACAACAACAAATTTAAAAACAAAGAACAAGCAGAACTGCCAGAAAATAGAACTGTATGGAAGTCTGACAATGAAGGAGTTAAAGAAACGTTCGTCCAGACCTGTGGGAGGGGTGGAGATGGACAGCTGGTGCAGAGAAGACACCTAGCAAAGTGGTAGCTGGCAGACAGGGCAGTCTCACATTCGCAAGTGGATAAACTGGGAGGAACAACTGGGGAGCAAGACAGACTGCACAACCCAGGGTTCCAGCATGGGGAAATAAAGCCTCAAAACCTCTGACTAAAAAAAATCTGTGTAGGTTGTGGTGGTGGGAGAAACTCCCAGCCTCACAGGACAGTTTGTTGGAGAGACCCACAGGGTCCTAGAATGTACATAAAACCACCCACCTGGGAATCAGCACCAGAAATGTTCAATTTGCTTGTGGATAGTGGAGGAAGTGACTGAAAGCTGGCAGAGAGCTGAGCAAGTGGCACATTTCCCTTTGGACCCTTCCCCACATACAGCTCAACCAGGGATGTGGGTTGCCCCACCCTGGTGAATACCTAAAGCTCTGCCCCTTACTGCATAACAGGCACACCGAGACAAAAAAAAAAATGGCACAAATGAAAGAACAGATCAAAGGTCCAGAAAAAATACAGCTCAGTGATGAAGAGATAGCCAACCTGTCAGATGCACAGTTCAAAACACTGGTGATCAGGATGCTCACAGGATTGGTTGAATTTGGTTGCAAAATAGAGGGAAAAGTGAAGGCTATGAAAGGTGAAATGAAGGAAAATGTATAAGGAACCAACAGTGAAGGGAAGGAAACTGGGACTAAAATCAATAGATTGGAGCAGAAGGAAGAAATAAACATTCAACCAGAACAGAATGAAGAAACAAGAATTCAAAAACATGAGGAGAGGCTTAGGAACCTCCAGGATAACTTGAGACATTCCAACATCTGAATCATAAGGGTGCCAGAAGGAGAAGAGGAAGGGCAACAAATTGAAACCTTATTTGAAAACATAATGAAACAGAACTTCCCCAATCTGGCAAAGGAAATAGACTTCCAGGAAGTCCAGGAAGCTCAGAGAGTCCCAAATAAGTTGGACTCAAGGAAGCACACACCAAGACACATCATAATTATATTACCAACACTAAAGATAAGGAGGGAATCTTCAAAGCAGCAAGAGAAAAGGAGACAGTTACCTACAAATGAGTTCCCATAAGACAATCAGCTGATTTCTCAAAAGAAACGTGCAGGCAGGAAGGGGCTGGAAAAAGGTATTCAAAGTCATGAAAGGCAAGGACCTCCATCCAAGATTACTGATCCAGCAAAGCTTTCATTCAGAATGGAAGGACAGATAAGGTATTTCCCAGATAAGATCAAGTTAAAGGAGTTCATAGTCATGAAGCCCTTATTGTATGAAATGTTAAAGGGATTTATCTAAGAAATAGAAGAAGATCAAAAACTATGAACATAAAATGACAACAAACTCATAACTACCAACAATTGAACCTAAAAATAGAAACAAGAACAAACTAAGTAAACAACTAGAACAGAAACAGAAACAGAGAAATGGAGTTCACATGGAGGGTTATCAGTGGGGAGTAGGAGGGGGAGAGAGGGGGAAAGGTACAGGGAATAAGCAGCATAATTGGTAGGTACAAAATAGACAGGAAGAGGTTAAGACTAGTATGGGAAATGGAGAAGCCAAAGAATTTATATGTATGACCGAAGGACATGAACTAAGGGGGGGTGTGGTCAGGAGGGGGTTGATGGGCAGAGGGGAATAAGGGGAGGGAAATGGGACAACTATAATAGCATAATCAATAAAACATATCTTTTTAAAAAAGACAAAAATCTATCAAATGATATATGTAATCAATAATTACCTGATGAAAACAGAGTTTAGAAAAATAGAAGACATTTTGAGAAAAATTTTCAGGAGGTGGTATATGGAGGAGACTCGATATATGAGTGGCATTTGGACGTGTGGCATCCTCTGAGCTGGTACACAGGTGAGGCAGAGCACACCTTAGTTTACAACAGCGAACAGCTAGTCAGAACAGAGCATTTGTACAGGTACAGTTTAAGAACAGTGGCTGGCAGTTACTAGACAGTTGCTCTGTGGCAGGCAGTGTGCCAAATTTTTATAGGTTAGCTGATTTGATTTTGACAGCAACACTTGGAGTCCTGTTATTTAAAGTATTAAATGAGACAATACACATTTCATAAGAAAACTAAGGCTTACAGACATTAAACAAGCGAGGCTGAAATCCAGGTTTCTCGGATCCCAAAGCCCATGACCTTAAGCATAGTGCTAAATTGGGAAGCAAATCTATACATGTTATTCTTATAATAAAGTTATAAGAATTTTGAATGTGAAGAATAAAAAATTAAGATGTTGTCTTACAGGGTAATTTTATATAGTAAACCTTGCTGATACTTAATCAGAATATATATATATGTATGTATGTGTGTATGTGTGTGTATAAAGATAAGGATTCAATATGGGGAGTCTCACTTTTTTCAAAATATCTCTTTAGTTGTGTTTATAATAAAGTTAATAAAACAGGCTAAAAAGTTGTCAATAAATCACATTTTCCTTTCATCTGCATGATGCATATTGACAAAAATTGAGCATTTATTCCTAATTGTGTTGTTAAGTTCTTTGCCATTGCAAGGAGAACTTGGGACTGTCTACCAGCTTTGTGAAAACTTTCTTTTTGTCCCACTATAGTCAGGAAGCCTTTGAGGCATAGTCTAGAAAAGAAGGAAAACACATTCTTGTAATAAACAAAAATATGCTTGCCTTGGTTCATTTTTTCTGGATGGTAAAGAAGAGAAGCTTGTTAATGGGGGGGGGGACTATTCTAGAAATGAAAAGGTCACTTATTTGTTTAAATATAGAAAGTCTGTATAGTTTAAAGATTACTATTTAATATTCAAATTGTGAAACATATTGCCAAATAACCTCTTACAAGATCCTTATAATGACTATGAATATCTTTAAAATGCAGAGGACAAAAGCTTTTTCTTTTTCTCTGAAATATAATGAAAAAGAAACTGCTTTGTAACTTATGAACAATAAAATTGGGTAGTATATATGTGGGGGGTTTTAATTTAAAAATAAGCCCTCTAAGATTCTGGTTCCACTCTTATTCGTTGTTAAGATGGTTTTTATTCCACCAGACACTTCTTTCCTTTTCTCTGTAAAGCATGGATGATGAAAAGAACTTGCAGGTGGTAATGAGTGCGTAGGCCAAAATATTGCAAAAGTGTGAGATGATACCCTCCTGGTTGGATAAGTATAAGAACCATAAGTGGGAAGAACTATTAAAAAAAGAAAATCACTTCTGGCTACTATGGAGACTTTAATTGTGAAGATATGTCCTTTGGGTCAGTGGTTTTAAAGTATTCTTACCTATATCATAGATCCATTTGCCACTCTGATGGAAGATAGGTGCATGATTTTTCATAGAATCTTAAGGGATATGCTAATGTCTGAAGTCTATCTACGTATATTGACAAAGATCCATCCATGGATTTTCTAAGGTCCAAACAGAATATCATATTATATATAACTGATGTCTAATATTTTGATATCTAATACTTATCTACATTTAATGTCTTATTCATAGTAATATCCTTCAAGACTTCACATTAGTACTTCAAATAAGTTTTTTCCTTTCTTCCAATCTAGGTTCTTAAAATATTTTATTAAGAATGTTTAAATATTTTCTTTCTAAAGAAACAAAGTGTTCTTAAAAACACGATTTCTTCACTGCTATTATCCCTTAATTCATATTGACTGATTCTAGGATTATCTGAAGCTTAAGTCTAAAGTGTATAAAAATTTATCCTAGTTTCTAGCTTATGGAAAAAGAACTATTTTATTTTAATGTTTCCAGCCATCCAAACTTATGCTGTATCCAGCCAGCTTTGTACTGGACCCTGAAAGAACTGTGGGGCCAACATTCTACAGAGTGGAGGACAGAGGGGGAGAAAGAAAACCTTTAGAGTGGCATCCAGACATTAAGATTTTAAAAGCACAACAATTAAAGGATTTTCTCAAAATTGGTGTCTTAGTCATAAAAGCCAACTGCTACAAACTCCGGAGCTTAAAACAAGCAAACAAGAATTTGTTCTGACCATGTCTGAGAGCAGACTAGCTTTGGTAAGACAGCCTTACGCCTGCAGCTCCATTTGCATTTGTGTTTATTCATGCACTTTCTAGTGACTAGAACAAGCGTGCCTGTAATACGTGCAACCCAGTTTCCACTGTACACGCCATCCCAGGGTCCCGACGTGGGTTCATCCTGTGTTCTGCCACCTAGTGTATGAGCTTCTCCATTCAATAATCTGTGGAAATAGCTAATAGGGTTGTGTGTGTGTGTGTGTGCATGTAACTGATTCACAGGCATGTGACCCAGGACAAGGAGACTACTATTAGGGTCTCATTGCCTCTTGCTCTCCCAATTCAAGCTTTTCTACCAGATCTTTTCCTTTTCCTTCTTCCCAGAGACACACACACAGCACACCCAGTGGAGTACCCATAGTCACGGTGAGTCATTTAAGGAAGTAGAAGGCCATGTCTAGCCCATCCTTTCTTGGATGAGCCCCCCAATGTCTGTCTCCCTAGCTTTTTTCTCTCTTGGTGTCACAACACATCACTGTTCCCAGTGGTAACAGATAATAGATTACAGTCCTACTGGTTGACCACTTCCTTCATGCTCAAGACAATGAGGCCTGGAAAAGAAAAGACGGTTACTTGGGCAATAAGGTGGTTAGGTGTTGCTAACAATCTTTACTTTTTATGCTGGTGACTGTACTGGTGAGTTTATGAAAGGGAGTGAGTAACTATTGGTCTTCCCAGCACTTTAGCACAGCTGTTCTCTGCTTTGATACCCAAGCAAGAATATTTGAGGCTGTTAGTAACTGTCCAATTCTTTTAAAGTTATGCACTTTCAGTGGTACATAATTTATGTATGTTTACTCATGCTCGAATGTTGAACTGGCTCTCACTGTACTCATTTCTTTTTTTTTAATATGGCCTTCTGAAATATGTGTGCTCCGTATCTATGTTTTAAAAGGAACAGCAAGATCCCTTCATCTTGAGACTGACTTTACTGTTTGCTGATTGTATACAGGGTAATTTAGTCAGCAGAGAAATCCACATAAAGAAAAAGCTTCTTCAAGAAGACACAATATGCCAATCCTACTTTTGCTCTTGATCTGTTGGATGGCCTTAGGCAAGCTTCTTAACCATTCTTTTCTTTTCTTTTCTTTTTTACGAAAAAAATATTATAAAGACCTGCCAACCTGCATGTGAAAGGAATGTCACAAATGATCCTAAAACACTCTGTGGAATATTAAAAAGAGAAACTTTGAGCATTGATGATGCTTCTTGTTCCAAGAAATCCTTATGGTAAATTACCAGACAACCTTAACAGTTCACTGAATCATTCAAAGAGTTTCTGGGAAAAATGAGATGATGGTTGAGTAATTAGGATATAGTAGAAATGGTATAAGTGTAGGCAATTAAATCAATCTCACAAAAGGGTTAAGAAAAAAAAATTCCCAAACTTTTGAAAAACCCAGTATAAATAAAAGGCATATTTTAAAAAATGTATTTACAGACAATTACACCTAATTTATTCAAATCTTATTGCTCATGGGAATGTATGCTTGCCAATGGGAAGATAATGGTTTAAATATATGATCTAATACAACAAATATAGGTATGAAGTCATAAAGTATACACTGGAATTTGTTGTTGTATTCTTTTAAAATTATACTTCAAGTGTTTTAACACTTAGCAATATTGTGTTGTTATTGCCAAAGTTTTCAAAGTGGTATTTCCTCCACATCCATATATCTACTTAGTAAGGGGAGCTGGGGGGAGGGGCAGTGTTTGCATTCACAACGTGGGATTCTGTCAGTTTAAGGCAGCCATTAATTAATTCTAACCATCTGGGCTCTTCCAGAAAGGGTGTTGTTTCTGGGTATTTCAAGTTGAAATTTGGGACCTCCTGAGCTATAACTTTAGAGTTGATTTCTAAGGAAACTAGAACAGAAAGCACAGTTTTAGAACTCAGAGCGAACCCCTCGAACTGTTCCTGGAAGCCAAATAGAAGGCCCCAGTACTTCTGGAGCCCCGCTGATGTCACCCTGTTTCCAGTTTCCTGGACAGCGGCAGCTCCAGCATCCTCACTGGTCAGGGCTTCCTTCTGGTGGCCTGGTGTGGTTATTGAGAGAAGCCGTATGTAGGGCACCCAGCTGTAGTCCAACTGGAAGATGAGGCTACCAGATGTCTCAGTGGTCACTGCGAAGCCAATTTATTTTCTCCAACCAGACCAGGCTACCACTTAGGGTTCCATCACCATGTTTCTGGCCTCTTTCTAAAAGGGGGGAAAATTCACATACCTGATGGTACACTCAAGTTTCCATTAAATCAGCCTTAACCTAAATTAGCTTTACTGGCTTTGATAAGGCCAATGACTGGGTTTTAGGGTCAAAGTCAGAGCAGCAGGGCAAGGATGACAGAGAAAGGAGTTGCTTATTTGGGACTTCCTACAGTTTTAATACTAACACCTTTGAAAGGAAGAAAAATGGCCACTGATGAGGTGACAGGTGGATAAATGAAGAAGTCATGATGGATCCTGAGACTACCATGCTAAATGAAATAAGTCAAACAGAAAAAGCCAGGAATCATATGATTTTACTCATACGTGGGACGTAAAACTGAATGCAACAAATGAACAAACAAGAAAAACAAAGAAACAAAAACTCATAGGCACAGACAACAGTATGGTGGATAGCAGAGGGAAGGAGGGGTGGGGGGTAGTGAAATGGAAAGGTGGTTGTATATGATGACAAAAGAAGGTTTGACCTTGGGTGGTGGGCACACAGTACAATATACAGATGAAGTATTGTAGAATTGTACACTTGAAACCTATATAATTTTATTAAGTAATATCATCCAAATAAATTTAATGAAAAAATAGATATGAATAAAATAAGGGAAAAAAGCAAATAGGATAACATAACTCAGAATGTAAAACATTTTAGTGACTTCTGGTTTAGTTAGAATACATTCTAAAACAAATCAAAAAGAACCATAGGGTAAAAATAGTTTGAATATTGAGTAGCCTTTTCCTTGGATAATTAGACACTCTGTGTGTAAATGAGTGAACATAAAGATTCGAGTGGTAAAAAGGGTTAACAATACCGCCCATTCATCTTCACCTCTTACAAGAGAGTCTAGTAAGGTAACACAGATGAAGGAGGTGTCAAGAAAACCAGTTTAATGGGGCCATATTAATATTTAAGAGTTGATTTACACCATATCCTGCTTTAAGTTTAGTCTGCAGTAACTTGGAAAACTTTCAAAATGATCAAGTGATATAAAATAAATACTTAGCCGCATTCTCTTGGTCACATATTTCAAATTAAATGATAGAATAACCTAAAAAGTTCACCCCTCCCCGATGAATTTCTCAAGTTACTCCTGAATTCCAAATGAGAGAACTCATCATTGCCTAAGTTTTGTAGGGTTGCTGTCATTTGCCAAACATAATCAGTGAGTTCATTAGTCGAACCAGAAATATGTAGTATTAACCATGTTCTTAAGATTCAAAAAGTAAAAGGAGACAAGGGAATTACTGTAAAGCCGTTTTCATTTTCCTATGAAGTAGGAGCCAAAAAAGCACTTTTCTGGGAGGAAAATAAAAAACTTTGAGACAACTTTTTGGCAGTGTTCAGTCTTTGCTTGAATTCCTTTATTAGAGACACTGTAACATGGCACCCTCCGCGTACGGTTGTGGTAATTCCTCAGGTACCTGCACTCGTCCTTCGCTCTCACCGTTTTACTCAATAACCCATTCTCTCGGGACCACCAGACAGGCAGAAGTCTAACCCTAAAGAATCTTGTGTTCACTATATCACTGAGATAATAAACCCGCATAAGACGAAGTCGTTTGTATGCTTCCTAGGACGTTCATTTTTCATAATCCTTACCAATGACTCATTGTTTTTAGTCATAAACATTATTTAGACCTCCATGTCCCCACCTGTTAAATAGGGATAATGATATCTCATTCACATGGAAAATAATGAGATGAAACTGTTTTTAGTTTCATCTCATTGAAACTAATGGACTTTGACCTTGCTAGTAAGTACAATCCACACATCTGTGGTTTCTGTTTGAATAGTACAGTGTTTTCTTAAAGAAGTAATGGGCAAGTAACTATCTCTGAAATGTTCTCAGCTTTTCTGTTGTTACACGCATAGTATATAATTTACTTCAGTTTGATGAAAACTGGGAATAGTAGTTTAATATATGAGGACTGTCCAGAAAAGTTCCAGCCATTGCTAATACAATGAGAATGGTTTGCACAACATCGATGTAACCTGGCAGCCAAGGAGAGTGGACTGGAGTGTGCATGTACATGAACAATGATAACTGCACTGTGCTAGTCAGTGGGGGTGGGAGACACCATTGAGTGAGCATGTGCCCTGTGTGGTCATCACATTCAAAATAACTGAGCGAGCAGAGCAATGAATCTGTGTGACATTTTGCATTAAGCTTGAACATCCCTCCGCGGAAAATATCCGGATGATTCGGAAGGCCACAGCTATGGGCAACTGGTGATTGGCAGCTTCTTCACAACAATGCACCTGCTCATGTATCAGATCTCGTGCAGAGTTTTTTGGTGAAATGTCAAATCACCCAGTGAGTCAGCTCCCCTACAGCCCAGATTTGGTGTCCTGTGACTTCTGGCTTCTCCCAAAACTAAAGTTACCTTTGAAAGGGAAGTGATTTCAGACAATTGATGAGATTCAGGAAAATGCTATGGGACAGCTGATGGTGATTGGGAGAACTGTGTGAGGTCCCAAGGTGCCTACTTTGAAGGGGACTCAGACATCATTGTCCTATGTACAGTGTTTTTTGCGTCTTGTATCTTCTTCAATAATTGTTTCTATTTTTCATAGTACATGGCTGGATGCCTTCTGGGCCAGCCTCCTATGTCATAAAATTCATCACTTGTGTAATGTTAGAAAATGGCTTCTTTTTATTTTTGCGGTTCTGCTATTTCCTGGTGAATAATAGATGTTTAAGTAGTCCTCATATTAAGAGTGCATTATTTAAATAGAAACTTCCACTCTGGCATTTACATTCCTTTTTACCCTGATGTCTTCTTCCTCTGTAGCAGTTCTCTTTCAATACATTTTATAGTTTATTTATTGGTTACATTAATCATTTTCTGTATCATTCTTCACTGGAGTAAAATCTCTCAGAGTTCACAGATTTCAGTTTTGTTTAATGATATATCCCTAGTACCTAGAACATCTCTTGACACAAGAGTTTTTGTTAAATGGTTCCATTGAAAAATGAAGTTTCTGTTTAGATTCCAGCTTCCGCTTAATTTCCGCAGCTTAGAGTTAAAATTTGACTCAAGCCTTTGAACTAATTTGGCCCGCAGTCCATCCACCAACCCATACTTCCTTCGAACCTACCTTCTTTCTGTTCCTCTGCGCTCAGCTTCCAGTCTACGTAGGCTTTGTTGTTCTCATTGCCACCCGAAACTTGGCTCTGACACTCTCTTCTAGTTGTTGGTTTAGATCCCCTGAGTTAATGCCATCGTAGCATGGTGAATCATTTTTCTGAAGAAGAATTATGAAGGTACAACAGTAAGGACAAAATGGCTGCCAGTGTTTCATATGAAGAACGTATGTGTGAATGTTGGAACTGATAGTTCCCAGGACAGTATGTTACAAAGGCCCGTCTGGCATCTAATCATATTTCAACAAGACTAGCACGCACAACAATAGATGTCATGTGGCCTTTTAAACTTTCAATTCGTTTCAGATGTGGCTTAAAGTAATGTGTCATCCAGAGTTCATTTGCCTGTTGGATGATTCATTTATTGATTGCCCAAGCAAACAGATGGTAGGTAGGGGAGCAGTCAGGGAAAGGAGGAAGGAGAGAAAATAATTTTGACACCATCATGTCTGTGTTATGATTACCTCAAAAACTGGAAATGAGCATTTTGGTTCCCTATGTAAAAATTCAAACTCGTAATGCTTTATATAAACTTGAGGTAAGTTGTATAGTTTAAATAAAGTTTCTGTAGTTTTGTATTTTTTGTGGTTGTTTCCTTTTAAGTAGAGATGATATTTATAAACAAGAGAAGTTAGAACATGAGTAAAACAATGTGGCTGATGACTTCTCAGTTGAAAATATTGAAAACTGGGGGTGAAAAAGGACCGCATTAGGAATGATTCTTTACTTTGTGTTCATAACAGGCTGTAAAATTTATTGCATGTTGTATAGAGAGCCAAAAATAGTGTGTGCTTTCTGTCAAGGCCCTTCTTCTGATTCATTCAACAAACATGACTGAGTGTCTTCCAAGTACAGGGTATTGTGCCTCCGGCTGGAGCAGGAGCCGCAGGAGAGTGGTGACAGGACAGAGCTACCATTCCCACAGGAGCGTGAAGTGCCTAGTTCTTTCAAAAGTTACCTTGAAGCCTCACAAAAGGCAGCCTCTTCAACCTCGATACGCCGGCCTCTGTTCAAGCTTCTTCAACATGGGTTTTATAAGGTTCACTTTTCAAGGAAAGTTTAGTAATAGTTCAGTTCACATCACCCGCAGGACGGAACCAGTATTCGAACTGGTGCCGAGCCAATTTCTCGTTCGCTCACTTCTCCTTCTCACTCTCCCCACCTTTCCCTCTCACGTACGTGCACACTCTCACACCCTGAGGATGTGAAGGAGAGTGTGAAACATAAATATCTAAAGAGAGACAGATACTCTCATTTATCTGATGGCCTTGACTACCAAGATTCTGAGGGTTCCCTTGGATACCTGGACACTTGTCAACACTGCGCATTGTAGTCTATACACATCTGACGACATCCATATATTGACAGCTATCCATGCATACCTTGTTCACACCCAAAGTACTTGGAATACACACGCACACCTAACACCTAGTCCTATCTTCAAGGGACTCTTAGTTTTGTGTAAGAAATTGATATGTCAAACAGTTGCTACTGTATTGGACAATTATCCAGTTCTTTTGAAAATGTGCCAGGTAGAAAGCAACTGCCACTTACAACAGAATAAGGAAGGTATGTAGCAGTTATAGACTAAATGCTATAAACCTGTACTGAAAGAAAGGTGGGGCTTAAGAGGTACAATGAGGCTTCCTTGAAGACAAATATATTCCATCCTCTTTTCTTATTTCCCCTTTCTAAACATCCCTTTTAGGTTTTATCTCTCTCATAATGCTTACATTTCATATCCTGTCGGGGAAAATATTGTTTTCAGAGCTTATAGATGGCAGCTGAATCAAGAGGATATAGAAAATAATTATCTAAAACTGCAAAGAGTTCTGCCCTGGCCAGGTGGCTCGGTTGTTTGGAGCATCAATCCCATACACCAATAAGGCTGTGGGGTTTCATCCCGGGTTGGGGTATGTATGGGAGGCAGCTGATGTTTCTTTCTCTCTCTCTCTAAAATCAATAAAAATCTCTTTGGGTGAAGATTTACAAAATAGAAAACAAAATTGCACAATTCCTAGATCCTTGGAAAGAAGTCATTGCGTGGATTCACGAATCACGGATGGTGGCTCTAACTGCAGTCAGCTGGCTCAGTACAGCAAACTATTGGCCTGCATGTTCCAAGTTAAGATCTAGTTGGGGGAATTTGAATATTTTGCCAAATACTGGGAAGAGTCATGTATCATTTAAAACAATATAAATTTAAGATACCCTCTGATTTGAAATGTTAAAATATGGAAAAATGTACGCCTTAGAAGTGATAAAATAGGGTGCGTATTAGTTGAGGTTCTCCAGAGAAATAGGATCAATAGGATGCCTCTTTATGTCCCACCCCCCTATTTATTTTAAGAGGCTTACAAGAGTGGGCTCCCAAGCTGCTGGAAACTCAGGGAAGAGCTGCTGTTTGAGTCTCAGGAGGGTCTGCTGGTGGACTTCCCTCTCCTTCCAGGGAGGTCTGTTCTTTTCTATTAAGGCCTTCAATTAATTGGATAAAGCCCACCCTTATTCAGGAGGGTAATCTGCTTTAATCAAAGTCTACTTATTTAAGTGTAAGTCTGATCTAAATAATACCTTCACAGGAACATCCAAATGTATGTGTACTGTAACCTAACCATGTGACACATAAAATTAACCATCACAGAGTGACTTTAGGAAACGTAGGAATATTCTGTTCCTTGTCAGAACTGTGGGTACCAGAAATCACCCCAACACACAGAGGCTAGACACAGACCACAGTAGCTCTTTGCTCTGCCTCTTGAGCTCCTGCAGAGGTTGGAGTTCATCCTCTGCTCTATTCCAGCCCCTCCCTCAGAGGAAAACACCCACAGTGCAAACAAACCTGCCCCTTAGGGCATGACTCTTGTTTACTACTAAGGGTGCAATTTCTGTCCTTTTCTCGACCTTGCTAAAGGTCGTTTTCCTAGCTTGATAGAGGCCAGAATCCAGTGGTGGGGTCTCCAGCAGATGGAGAAAAAATGAGATGTGCTTCAAACATACAAAATAGAGTATTTTTCGTAAGTTTTAGTTTAGTTGTTTTAGATGGAACTTGTGTAAGTGGACTGATGAAGGGTGAAGGGGACGGGAGAGAAGGAGAAATTAGGGTGGAAGAGCAGCTTGGCCTCAAGGCTGTCTCCCCCTGCCCCGCATTCCAGTCCTGCCCCACGACCTCCCTCTCCCACCACCAAGCTCCTCTCCCAACTTCCCTGCACGTCCTACTGCTACCCTCTCTGTAACGAACCTCAGGTCTTTCTTTGCGTGCAGTAAGTCCCTGTTAAACATTAGCTATGTTCAATACCTTCCCTCCACTTGATTGCACAATCCTTGAACCACTGACTCATTCTTGCTTTATCATAAGTATTTACATTTTGGTTAAAATCATGGACTTTGGAGTCATGGAATCTTTGCTTCACCACTTGTGTGACTTCAGCCTCAGTTGGGGGGGTAATGATCACTTCCTAAGGCACAGAAATGTCAAGTCATTATGTTGTACACCAAAACCTAACATAATATTGTATGTTAGCTGCACTTTAATAAACACTCCTTAATTAAAAAACATGAGAGGCATTACTAGAAATGAATAACATAGTATAAAAGTTCTAAGAAATGAGGTAAGAAGTAAAAATCCGATTGTCTGATTATCCTAAATAAACATTCTCAAATTTACATACATACTCCTGTGTCTATTTTAAGTAGCCTTTTAAGTCCAAGGAAATCCATGGCAAAAGTCAGGGTAGCTGTCTGACAGTGTGAGCCAGAATTTCATGTCACCCTCACGGAGGGCGTTTGGGAGGGTAGCACCCATGCCTAGGCAGATCCCACAAGACGTATCATAGCGTATCCCAACTTCTACTCTCCTGCCCCGGGTCCCTTAAACGAAGGCCGTGGCTAGGAAGGCTGCATGAAATTGTCTCTCCAGGACCCCCCCACAAGCTGCTTTTTCTGGACGCGGTGCCCCCAGTAGCTGGCGTCTGCATGTCTGTGGGCACTGACTCACCTGCAGGCTCTGAAACGGCTCCTGGGTGGGCCTAAGCCGCTGTGCTCTTCCAGGAGCGTGACCGCCACCTGCACCTTTCCTCCGGACACTGCAGGCTGCGTGCTGGTTCCCGGGGCGCTGAAGGTACGCCGACACCCAAATTCACCACCGTCCCTGCAAAACTGGAGTGGCTCCCTCCTCCCAAACCACCACTTCTGTGTGCCATGCTGACACATAACACACCGCCGGAACAGTTGCCCAGCTTCTACTGCCCTGCAGAGTTCTTAGTGAAGAGAGCCCCTCCAGTTTTTCTCCGAACACCCCTGCTTCCTAGATCTCAGCGGTTTTGTGTCTGAAGTCAGACCTGCGATACGGATGCCGGACGCCACCCAGAATGCCGTGACCCTCCAACACCTACCTAAGGTGGAGTTAGTGGGTCAAGCCCATTTGCCTATTCTCTTTCCTCCCAGGGTGAGCATCTTTTTTTAGTGGGCTACTCCCAGACTTAACCAGAGCTCTGGTGGGCCTGTCTGATTGGATCTGCAAAGGTAAGTGCACGATTATATAACACAGTCTCCGGAAGCAATCAGATTTAAACTCTGTTTTGACTGGAAACTCATTTGAAATATGCTGTCCTTTTCCATGTTCTCAAGAGGAGCTGTCCAGTCTTCTCTGGATGGACTCCCTTGGTTTGGGAAAACTCGTTTGAATGCGTCTTTTAGTTACGTGGGGGTATAAAGCGAAAACTCCTCTTCTGGAAGAGACTACAGTGGGATTTAATGGTGAAGCCAGAGCCTGGCTCTGGTTCTGCAGGTGGATGGAGTCCTCCCGACCCTCCATGGAACCCAGTGCGCTACCATCTTGGGGGCCACGTGGTGCACCTGCTGAGTAAGTGCCTGCCACACAGAGGCCGATGGGATGGAGACACTGCGGACCTCCGCTCTTTCCCTTGTGATTCGAAGTTTTAAAACCCCATTCAAGGAACTAACGGTGACTTAATGGAGATGAGACAGCAAAAACAAACACACAACCCGCCACTGAACTCCTCTGAAGTTAAAACCGCTAAGGAATACTCGAGGGAAACTGGAGGAAAGAGTATCCGGACTGGCTCCTCAGATGGCGTCTCAGAGCCTGGGCCGTCGGTGGGGAGGCCTGATGCCCCGACTGGTCCCGAGACCAGCTCTCGCCCTCCGTGGGGCACCATCGTGGGCTTCGGGGGAGTGGCTGCCTCGCAATGATGGGAGGCAGAGGACACTCCACACTGCGCACGTGACAGCAAGGTCGATTTGGGGTGTGAACTTAACACCAGGCTAGCGTGTGCCCCCCTTCCCACTAGGAATTCTGCGCGTCTGTGAAAATTGCCAGCAGGAACAGTGACCGGCCCTTACCGTGGAGTGTCTCTGTGTCGGCAGCGATGCTGCACTTCAGAAACGGGATGCACGTCTCCCGACGGCTCCATTAAGCGTGTGGGGACAGCTTCTGTGACAGGTACCTGGACTGCTCAGCCTAACATCAAGGCAAGGGTGGCTTTCGGCAGCTTTACGCCTGGTAACAGGACAACAGTGCGCTGCTGGAGGGGCATTATTCACCACGGCCAAAACGTGGAAAGGGGGGAGGGGGTGGAAGAGGGTATAAGGGGGGTAAATGGTCACGGGAAAGCATACAGTGAGAAGGAACTATTTTTAAGAAAGGTAGAGGCAGCTCACATGTCCATTAACAGAGGACTGACTGCACAAAATGTGTTATAGGCAGATGATAGAATAAGGTTGAGCTCCAAGAGGAGATGGCCTTCTGACACGATGCTGCGACGGGAATGTGCCGGGAGGGCCCCATGCCAAGTGAAGCCATCAAGCGCAGAAAGACGAACACCGCACGGGTCCATTCACGGGCGGTGCCTGAAGTCATTAGATTGGTGGAGATCAAAAGGAGAAGGACGGCTGCCGGGACTGGGGGAGGGGCGGGTGGTTCTGTTTGGAGTGACGTAAAAGTTTTGGGGGTGGAGAGCGCAGCAGTGTTAACGTACTTCATGCCACTGAACTGTGCGCTTCAAAATGATTACAGCGGTAAACTTAATGTGATCTGTATGTTACAACAATAAAATTTTTTTTTAAATTTCATTTTAATTGCTGTTCTTATACAGTTTTCTGTCTTCTACTCCCACCCCCCAGCCCACCATCCCAGCTCCCTCCCATTTCCACCCCCCCAGCTTTTGTCCATGTGTCTTTCATACTTGTTGCTCTAAACCCTTCCCCTTTTCCCTAGAAATTCCTATACAACAATAAAAATTTTTAAAAAAGAGTAAGGTGTTAAAGGTTAGGTTGATGAATCACTACATTCATGCTCCTCTGATTGTAGGGGAAGTAGAAATCTATATAATTTGAATATTGAAGCAAATCTGACCTTATTTTTACTTATAAGCCAGTGATGTCAGGAAAATTCTGTATCACATGAAAAAAAAAATCTGCTATATAAAGTTACAGGCCAAATGGGGCATCTTTTAATTTGACAAATTTCTTAAAGCCTTTAAATTATTTATTTTAAATGGATCCCCATCCATCTACCTTGCTCAACTATTCTGAGACCCAGGTAAGATTCAAAATCAAAATATAATGCTGGAAAATGACTGTGAAACAATTCTTAGAAAATTGTTCTACCAACGCTACTATGTAGAACATTGAGGCTGGGTTGTTTTTTTTTTTTTTTTTTTTAGCACATGCAATGAATATTCATCACCAAGCCTGTTGCCCAATCTTCGTATTGTACTGGGAATGCTAATCAACTGAGAATTGTGTTAAAAATCATCTTCTGATTCAAAAGAATTGGTGAGGGGCTTCTGACTGCATTTGTAAAAAAGGCTCCCAGATGAGAGCTCCTGTCTGAGAACAACCCTCTGGGCCGCAGGGCCCTAAATGGCGCTCCTGTGGGTTTGGTTTATGTGTCTCTTTCTCCCACTAGAAAGCAAGGCACCTGGAGTGGGGAAACCAGGACTCATAAGTATGTATTTCTTCCAGCTCCAGCATAATGCCTTAGGCAAACATAGTAGCCCCATAATATGGGTAGCAATGATTAAATTGAAATTACGAAAAGTAAACAGCATATTCAGAGGGAACAGAGAAAGAAGATATTTATTAGAAAATAAAACGGGAAACCTGTGAATAGTCTATAATATCCTGAGTAGATCAATTTTGCTAAGTAAAATAAACGAATCGTACATTTGAATGCACAGATGATCTTGAGGAAGGAGTACAGTACCTAGGAAAATATTTAGGGGAAAATGATGATTTTTTTTGGAAGTGGACAAGTGACACCTTTAAAGGAAATTTCAGCTTTCAGATTTTAAAAAGAGGTGTATCTCCCTGCATACCTGAAAATGGCTCATTTCATTTCTAAGGATTTGGTGTGTTGGTCTCATGTAATAATTTCACAACGCATCTCGCGTGGTGCCTTTCCCTTCAGCAACCTTGAATATTTCCCAAGCACCATTGTTCTTTAGAATACATTGTTTTTTTAGGCCTGTAATATCGGCCCCAGGAAATGAATCCCATATTAGGGTATAAGAAAATAAGATAATACATCACAAAATAGTCATGAAATGCAGCGTAAATTAGAGCTGGTCCTTGCTGATGTAGGAAATAATTTCCAAACAGTACCAAAGTTGCCAGTGAGTAACACGTTAACATAGGCTGTGAATATTGTTCGTACGGGTTTGTTTTTTAAGCCTAGAAACGGACACTCTAGCTTGTGGTCTCCCTGTGATGCTAATTCTTCTGTGATCATCACTTTTATTATTCAGTGGGCAGATTTATTTTCCAACACATACCAGTCTGCATTTGAGATGCTTAAATTTTCCCCTGCACTGATTTCTTCCATCTCTACAGCACAGAAACTGAAGTATAATATTCATTTTTCCTCCAGATATGGCTTTCCAATATAACTTTCTCTGTGGGTGCTACTGACAAAGGAAAGCAAAGTCCAAGTCCTCAGTCATCCTGCGGTTCCCACACGAGGGATGTTCAGCCTGGCCCATGTGCTGAGAGCAGAGCTAATGAACAGGCAGCCTCCTTTCTTGACAGTTTTATACCTTTGTCTCTATAAACTGGAGGTTACGAATCTGACAGCAGCATTACAGCCTCTTAATCGAATGCATAATTTAATTGATAAGCTCATGCTTTCCATTCAAGAACTGTAATAAATGAAATGCGTGCTGATTTTCTAACATGGATTCGTTTTTTGGTTAGAGTTGATGTGGCTTGAGCCTTTAATACATATGAATTTTTAAACACTGTTTTTTTTTTTTAATCCACTTGTTTTCATTTCTACTCCCCCACACTATTTTTTATCGAAAGGCTTTTAAATTTCTTATGCGAAATTAAATGAAACATTGATCAACTCCATAGATTTATTTAAGTGCTTTTGTTATTAGGTATTTTAAAGGACTCAGAGAGGCAGAGGGCAGAAATTCCGTAATTAATCAGGATTGCCCTGCCGGGTTGCTATAATGGCAGTGAATTGGTTCCCAGTAGGAAAGTTAATAGAAAAACATTCAATTTCAAAATGGCCCGGGTGCATCAAAGGGATTAAGCTGTAATGCGTTTAATCCCTGTAACTCAAACAAAGACAAAATTTTCCTGAGCAATGAACTGCATAATGTATTTGTGGGGCAGCAAATGATCACTGTTGAACATCAGCTAAAGGGCCAAATCTTTAGCCCAGGGATTTCGCCCGGCACAGCTGAAAGGACAGTGCAGGCTCAGGGGATTTAGCAGCTTTTAAACTCTAAGGTCCGGGTGAATCTGAAATGGGTGCTGCTTTGGGACGTTCCAGGTCTGGAGCTCCCAAGCTGTTAGAGGTTCCACTAGTGAACCTGCAGGTTAAAACTCCAAGTCAGACGTGGTGATGATGCGGCGTCTTTGGAGCCCAAGACAACTGCTCTTTCACCATAGCATCCTGTTCCATCAATGATGCATCCAAGCTCAATTCTATTTGCCATTACTCTTCCAGGATGAAATGTTTCATTTCATTTCATTTCATTTATTTATTTATAATTTTTATTGTATTTTCTTCAATTACCATTTAATCCCCTTATACTCCCTCCCCCTAGCAGTCACCGCACTGTTGTCCAAGTCCATGAGTCCTTTTTCCTTTTTGCTCCAATCCCTCAGCCCCCTAATCCCCCTCCCTGCCACCCACAGCTGTCAGCCTGCTCTCTATGAGTCTGTCTCTATTTTGCTTATTAGTTCAGTTTGTTCATTGGATTCCACATATGAGTGAAGTCATGTAGTATTTGTCTTTCTCTCACTGGCTTATTTCACTTAGCATGATGTTCTCCAGGTCCATCCATGCTGTTGCAAAGGGTAAACTTTTCTTCTTTTTTATGGCCAAGTAGAATTCCATTGTGTAAATGTCCCACAGTTGTTTTATCCACTGATCTACTGATGGGCACTTGGGTTGTTTCTATATCTTGGTGGTTGTAAATGATGCTGTAGTGAACATAGGGGTGCTTATATTCTCTCGAATTAATGTTTTGGGTTCCTTTAGATATATTCCCAGAAGTAGGATCACTGGGCAAAAGGCAGATACTTTTTTAATTTTTTGAAATGTCTCCATACTGCTTTCCACAGTGGCTACACTAGTCTGTAGTCATTCCCATCAATAATGCAGAAGTGTTCTCCTTTCTCCACATCCTCACCAGCACTTGTTTGTTGATTTACTGATGATAGTCATTTTGACAGGTGTGATCTATTATCCTACTGTGGTTTTTATTTGCATTTCTCTGATGATTAGTGACATTAAGCATCTTTTCATGTGTCTATGGGCCATCTGTGTGTCCTCTTTGGAGAAGTGTCTATTCAGATCCTTTGCTTATTTTTAAATTGGGTTGTTTGTTTTTTTGGTGTTGAGTTTTGTAAGTTCTTTATAAATTTTGGATATTAACCCCTTACAAATGTATTGGTGAATATGTTCTCCCATTCGGTGGGTTGTCTTTTTATTTTGTTGATGGTCTCCTTTGCTGTGCAAAAAATTTTTAGTTTAATGTAGCCCCTTTTGATTATTTTTTCTTTTGTTTCCCTTGCTTGGGGTGATATATCTGATAAAATATTGCTGTGAGTAATGCCTGAGATTTTACTGCGTATGTTTCCTTCAGAATTTTTATGGTTTTGGGTCTAATGTTTAAGTCTTTAATCCATTTTGAATTTATTTTTGTGTGTGGTATAAGAAGATGGTCTATTTTCATTTTTCTGCACATATCTGTCCATTTTCCCAGCACCATTTATTATATAAACTATCTTTAGCCCATTGTATGTGCTTGCTTTTGCTGTCAAATATTAATTAACTGTAAAGGCGTGGGTTTATTTCTGGGCTCTCTATTCTGTTCCATTGATCTGTTTTTATGCCAGTACCATGCTGTTTTGATTACTATAACCTTATAGTATAGTTTCATATTAGGTAGTGTGGTTCCTCCAACTTTGTTCTTCTTTCTCAGTATCACTGTTACTGTGCTGGACCTTTTGTGGTTCCATACAAATTTTTGAAATATTTGTTCTAGTTCTGTGAAATATGTCATTAGAACCCTGATAGGAATTGTGTTGAATCTATAGATTGCTTTGGGTAGCATGGACATTTTGATGATGTTAATTCTTCTTATCTATGAACATGGTATGCACTTCCACTTATTTGTATCTTCTTCAATTTCTTTCTTTGGTGTCTTATAATTTTCTGAGTACAGGTGTTTTACATAAATTATTAACATAAATTATTTAATCTCCATGGTCAAATTTCTCAATTTCCAAAGAGCTGCTAGAAGATGTCAAATAGCATATAGATACAACTGATAATGTATATTTTTCAAGGAAACTGTGTTTATTTTATTTTGGAGGATTTCTGGATATTATTTTTCTAATTAATATTTTTGTTCATATTGTTAACTCCTATTGTCTTATCTTCTTGTTCACTGGTTATTTCTTCTGCTCCTACCTTTAATGTTGAGCTCATCTACTGAGCTTTTTAAAAGTTTTAGTTATTATAATTTTGATGTCCAGAATTTATATTTGGTTTGTTTTTTATATCTTTTATTTCTTTGATGAGGCTTCCATTTTTTATTTGTTTCAAGTGTATTTGTATTGTTCATTGAAACATTTTTATCATAGTTGCCTTAAAATCTTTGCCAGAAAGTTCTAACCTTTCTCTTCTGGGTATTGGCATCTACTGATCTTTTTAGTTAGAGAGATCTTCTAGATTATCGTTATGTTGAATGGTTTTTTTTTTTTTTCATTGAAACCTGGCTATTTTCAGAATTATGTTATGAGACTCTGGATATTATATAAACATTTCGTTTTAGCTTGTTTTGTTTGTTTATTTATTTCCATGACAGTGCTCCAGCTGGAAAATCTCACTTTGTTACTCCCAGGTAGAGGTAAAAGCCCAGGTTTCCCACTCATTCTTTCTTGAACTGGAGAGGGGGAGGAGGTTCCTCATTGCTTCTGGATGCAGGTAGGAGTTTTAGTGTTTTGTTACCGTAGTATCTTTGTTACACCTGGCAATGGTAAAAAATCCTGGGCTTCCATTTCACCTCCGTTGACACCATCCAACCATCCTGACGGAGCACTTTATCGCTGCTGTGTAAGCGTAGAGTCCCCAGTTCACAAATGGTGTCCATGGACACATGGGCTTGGTGGCTCCTGACTGGTGTGTAGAGACAAAACTCCCAGCTTGGCATTCAATCTTCTCTGATACCATCCTGGTGGGGATGTTAAGGTGCTTTTTTACTGCCTCATGACGGTGGAAGTCTGGGCTCCCAGCGGCCTTTGCTGGCATGGGTCGGTGGTGCTACAGTTTTTTCTCTCTTATGTTTAGCTGGAATAGAGCTAAAATGTGAGAGCTTTCTTGCTTTATATAGTATCTTTCTTTCTTTTCTAATTTTTATAATCCTTTGGCTCGAGAAAGCAAACTCTTAGGGAGCTTTTTTATTTGTACCCCCTGGCATTTTCTAGATTGATAACCTTTTCGACTTTCTGTATGGGATACGTGAAGCAAAAAAAAAAACCAAACAAACAAAAAAATCCGAAGAACTCACTGCGGTGTTGTTCCTGGGATCCTGACTTCCATAGCCAGTCTGCCTTCTTCTCTCCACCTCTCAGAGTCTTCTTATGTTTGTTTTACATTTACTATAATGGGTTTTAGTTGAACTCAGTGGGAGGAATAGAGAAAGGCATGTCTCTTCTATCTTTCCGGAAGTGGAATTCCAGGTGTATCTTTTTATTCACTAGGAAAGTTTAGAAATTACCCTGGGATGTTTTATTATAAGCAAAGTAATCATTAGGCATAGAATCTGAGAGTGTTACAGATACCCAGAAGCCACAGATAATGTTTGGAAATAACTTAGATATCGAAATCATGTTAAGAAAGTTACTGCTATGTTAAAAACAGAAACATCTAGCTCCCCTTAGAACAGAATATATATCATCACTTTCTTGTATGTTGGTCAGTCTGCAAACTTGTTCACTGGTTCTGAAATGAACTTAGATGCTCATTGGATTTTTTTTTTGTTCTTGTTCTCCTTTTGCTAAGGCCCACTGTGCGTTCATGCATCCCCAGTGTCTTCTCTGACTCATGGGAACTGAGGGCTATGATAAAACTGTGTACACAAAGATGTTCATGACTTACTGTGTTACTCTTCCACTAATACTTGCATTTTAAAACAGAGATAGTACAAAAAGGGTAATGTTCAGCAAAAGAAGAGACCTCAGAGTATTTGCTTTCCAAAATCTGTATGCAAAATTTCCTGAGAAGAGATAAAAGATTTATCAGAAGTCTAAAAAATAAAAAGAAATTTCAAGAAATCATATCACTTTACATTTAGATTAGCCCTACATAGTGATACATATTTTTCTCAAATATGTGGCTATTAGTAAATATCTTTATTTTCTGTATACATACATTCATGAGGATTTTCTATGTGAAAACTGTGTATATAGAGGTATGAGTACATTATATTTTGCTTGATCAAAAAAATCTGGCTTACAGCATAAAACGACAGATTGGCTGTGCAGGAAATCATAGCGGCCAGGCTATTCCAGCTCTAAAGTGTTTCTTCTTACCCAGCACAGCAATTACGCATGTGGGTCTCTGTTCAGGAAGGGCCGGTCAAATCCCTGTTCTGCCTTTTACTGGTTGTATGGCTTCAGTGGCTTTCTAAACCCCACTTTTCCCATCTGTAACGTAGACATCTCATTATCTATACCATGTTAAATAATTCATGTAACGTGCTTAGCATAGTGCCAGACACATGACGCAGATGCGGTGTTAGGAGTTAAGAATTTTGATTAATAAAGCAAATTTCCTGTTAAGACAGGCACGGAGTGTTGCTCTGGAAACAGGGCTCAGTATCGTAGTGCCTTCCTGGAAAAATGCTCCACAAGAACGAGAGGCTACAGAGCTTAGGTGACGTGAGAGGAGCTCACGAGGAGCCAGTCCACCTGCTCGTGGGCCTATCAGCTCTTAACCTCTTTGGAGGCTGAGTTGGAATACATATCCTTTATATTTTTGGAAGCTTTGCAACTATTACAGATAACATGTCTTGCATCTCTCTCCTAAGCACATAGTTATTGCTTTAAGCCATTGCAAAAGGAAAGATGTAGAGTGAAGCGTTGATCAAGAAATATGGGGGGGGGGGGGCAGTGGAAGAGATGCCCGGAAGGCAAAAATTTTCCTTGAGCTGGTAATTTTGTAAACATGAGCTGATTTGTCCAAATGTTAATCATGTTTGGAAATAAAGCAAGTTTATTTCTTTGGCCACACCCTATGCTTACGGGAAAAGGCGTGCCTACCTTTTAAAGGCTCTGCCAAATCCCTGATACCAGATAAGCTTAGTCATGGTCTCAGCAAACGCAGTAAATCTGAGTTTCCGAAGCAGCACTGTTGCTGTCTCATTCAAATCTAGAATTATTATTAAAAAAAAAGACAACATCCTGAGCATGTGCTGGACTCCGTAATGCCTCTGAGTGAAAGGTGACTTACAGCGTCTCCCCTGAAACTCAGGTTTAAAGAAAGGAGTGCAGTGCGGTCCACCTGTGGGAAACCCTCCCACCACCCTCATCCAGTCTTTAGCTTTTCAGCGATTTGGGCATTCTGGAACGCCATGTTGCACATTCTGTAACTTCAGGTAGCTGAGTCCAGGGCAGCGTATTGTATTAAAAGACACGAAATATCTGTTGAGTTGAATCTAGTGGAGCTGAATTACTGGTAAATAAAAGAGAAAGCTAATTTCTTCTGCAAAAACAGAAGGAATCAGCATTCTTTGAGGACTTATCATGTGCTGAGAAGGAGATGGTACACAGATGGCACGATGATGTCTTATGCCAAAGAACAGAGGCCCAGGAGGGGTTTGTAGCTGTTATCGCCCCAACCCTGGATCACTTAGTTGGAGAAGTAGCATAACGCCAGCAATGTGATTCTTTTACTCTATTTAGGGGAGAAGCAAGGTTTACAGGGATGGCTATGGAAGGAGGAAACCAGCCTCCTTTAGCACCTGCTGTGTGGCCAATATGTTCATCAGTTTTACATAGGCTCTCATTTCCTTTCCTCAATGCCTCTTAGGTTAAGCTTTAAAGTGCGGTGATACTCCTCCATCAGCATTCCTAGCCCTAGGGAGTATCAGTATCTGATAGAATAATATGCTATTTTTCCAAAGAATGTGCATTTTAGTGATGACAAAAGAAGTGATGTGAAAGTGCTATTAAGGCGGGAGGTCACAAATATTTACTGAGCTATCTATCATGAATCAATCAATCTATCTATCTGTCTATCTATCTATCCATCATCTACAAGTAGAGTTAAGAGAACAGGAACTCAGAATGCTGAAATGCCCTCACCCAGTTGGGCTTAACTCCGTCTACCCACATTGTTGATCTTACTATCTTACCCTTCGGGTAGTATCTGGCTGGGAAGTGTTACTAACGGAAAGCTATCACGATGCATGGTACTGGAAGTGCATACTGATTATATGTACTCAAATTTATCTCCCTTTATCACTCTGCCCACTTTTCCCCCCGCCTTTTCTTCTCCGAATTCCCACAGTTAATTTTATGAGGCTGACCCTGATACATGCAGAGTACCCTCCCTTTGCTACAACAAGGTCAAACATAAATGTAGGCGTTGTTCTCTTTTTTTGCACCTATGCAGATGTTATTATTGGGATGACAGCCAGGCACTTTGGTGAATGTAAACTGTGTGAGCATCTAGTGGAGATTACATTTACAGCCGTATGTATAATTTTCACTTTTGTATAAGGCATCAGCAGGTAAATGTCTAAATGGGTTATTTGTGTGTTGATACTACTGGGGCTCAGGAAAAGACCTCGGTTAAGGCTCTAGGCCTATAAGCTCACCACTTTCAGAAATACCGTCCTGGATGTGTGGTGCTGTCCCTCTGGCAAGGCTTCGGGCCCTCAGGAGCCGCCTGTGCAGTCATTAAATTGCAGAGGAAAGGTAGGTGCACTGATTCTGGGCTGGAGACCTGGTTCCTCTTTTCCATGCCCCTTCTCCTGCAATTACCTCTTAAGTCAAACCCCACCAGTCTGTGTGGCCCCCTCTTGCTGGCTTCTTTCCTGCCACTCTTCTCACACTGTATCAGTGTCCTCCAGAAGAAGAGAACTCCCTGTTTGCCACAGCGTGTTTTATTCTTCTTGGTCTCTCCAGCAGCTAGCATAGGTCTAGCCCACGCTAGATGCCCCGTAAAATGAGTTAGTAAGTGAGGGAATGACATGAATCCCTTTTATGAATTATAAGACAATCTCTTCCAATCTCTGCTGAGATGCAAATCATGATGAGCCCTCATTTACTCCATCAGGCAACTCTTGAATTTTAGAATTGTTTTTATGTTCCTAATTTAGAGGTATATTTAGCCACCCTATAATTTGCACCATTTCCCCCTTGTTTTACCCTTTTGAAACCAAAGAGAAATGGAAGCCTCCCACATGCTTATAGATGTGAAATCCTTTGATCCAATCACCTTTTTGTGTAACATAACATAACATAACATAACATAACATAACATAACACAACACAACATAACCATCAGTTTTTTCCTCATAGAATATGGTTTCCAGATCCTTTACCATCCCCAGCCCTTCTCTTCTATAAGTTCCCTTATATATCACGTTCTGTGATTAAATTGTAGCACTCAGCCCTGAATGCACCTTTTAGACATGGCCTGACCTATAACATGGGTGTCCTTGTCTGCATCGGTCTGCCATTCTGCTAACTACTGAGCCCAAGGTGTCTAGAAAAATCAGCTCAATATAATTTCAGCCAAATGTACTTCCTTCCTTAATTGATCACACTTCTGTCCTGTGTCCCTTCCTAACTTTCCTACCATATTAAAGTAGTTAGAAGGAAACTTCAGCACAATCCCTCCATCGCTCTTAAAAACAGGTCCAAGGGATTTTCACAAGCTCCTCCTTACATTCGCTCTGATGTCTCTAACCTGATTACCCACCTTGTCTAAGCCAACGATACTTCCTAATAAAAAACATTCCTCTACTCCAAGTTCATGTCTCTATACAAACCCAAACCCTTAGGCAAATAAAAAGTAAGAGATGAAGAAAGCACTAATTTCTGTGTGCCTTTGGACAAGATGGCCATCATCTTTGCCGTATTTTATGCTGTCTTGATTTTGGCAGTTGGATAGAAAAAGGAAAGTAAGAAATTACTTTACTCTTCTTAATATTTTTAATCCTCATCTGTGTATATGTTTATTGATTTTATAGAGAGGAAGGAAGAGAGAGAGAGAGAGGCAGGAAAAACATCAGTCCCATATATGTCCCAATAGGGATGGAATCTGCAATTTAGGCATGTACCCTGACCAGGGATTGAACCTGCAACCTTTTGTTATACGGAATGGTGCTCCAACCAACCTAGCCACTCAGCCAAAAAGTCTCTTCTCAATGATTTTAGTATTTCTTCCTTATTTCTCTTTCCACTGAGCCATATAATGTCTTTTACTCTTGAGGTGGGATATGAAAGAGGAATGAAGGCTTACACTGTACATGGTAGAGTGGTATTGGGGACCACCCTGTCTGGTTTCAGGAGCTGTAACTCCCCCATGGCTAAGGCTGAGTGAGCAACCTTCAGACTGTGAGCCACTAAGGAGACAAAGTTTATCTCCCTGGTGGTTGCATTGCTTCTGCTTCATCCATAACTGGCCCCCAATGCTTGGTTGGTTAGCCAATGGCGGGTAAGATTCCCTCAAGGGAGGGGTCACCTAAGACAGGCACGATCATGTGGGAGGCCCTCAGGGAAGGCTTGGGGGAGCTACAGCAAAAGGGGGTGATGGACCCTTACTCCTCGGCTATCCTGACATAGCCTGAGTCCTAATTTCCGTCTGTGAGAAGTCTCCTAATCTCTTGGCTGCCTTGCTGCCTCTGCCTGACTTAAGCCTGAAACAATGAGAGAGGGCGGTGCAGTTCTGTGCTGGAAAGGACAGGTTCCCAGGGTGATCAGGCCTGAGAAAGAACACATAAAATCCTGTGAAACCTGCTTTGTTAAGAATGCTCTCAATTAAATGATAAGGGTCCAAGCAGGAAATGAGTTTGTTTCCCAAAGTTTTGTAGCCCTTTAGCTGATAGACCCTGACTCAGAATAAACCCTCAGAGTTCTTTATATGTTATCTATTGTTTGATCCTTGCTGCCTGACAATGATTAATGAGCTTTACCTGTATTCCTGTGTAAAATGAACCTAATAAAAGCCATCGAGGAAAAGGTTCTTGGCCCTTCTCCTTTGAGAGATTGGCCACCTTTTCTCCCCAAGCAGATCATGTCTTGGTAGACTTATTCTCATCTGTGGTAGAGAGGCAGGGTCCTGTGGACAGAGCCCCCCCACATAGTGGGGATCATCTGTGATATTTATCTGGACATTTAATGCCTATTAACATAGCCCCAAGTTACATTGGTTTCTTTGACAGTGCAGGATCAGCTTATGACCATGAAAAAAATCCCTTTTCTATGCTTGTGCAATTGTCATTTGTGGCACAAATTCAGAATTAAAGATTCACTTTTTGCTTAATATAATTTGTTAATAATTAAAGCATTTAAAGTCTTGGATTTGACTCTGGCAACAATTTGGATGTAATTAGTAAATAAAGTTTAAATTTTTTGTTATAAGTTGTTTGTTGAGAAGTACTTATGTAAAAAACTCCAGTCCATTTTATTCTATTTGTTTATACTTTGTTAGTAGTGTTATTGCTTGTAATCAGACTGTATAAAGTAAAACTACTATTTTAGAGGTTAATCCTATTTTTATAAGTTTTCAGTGAGTGTTTGGAGAGACATGTACTTTATTTTGGCCACAGAGTTTGATACATATCTACTTACTCATTTTTATTAATAACTCCACCTAGATCTTCATCACTGGTTGCTTGTTAATGTCTGCTTACTTGAACAGTCAAATAATGAATGGTAAGCTCTATTTTTACAATAAAATTATGTTTCTATTGATTTGTTCTTGAATTATTAATATGATCACTTTTGATTTATGTATTTTCATGCTTAACTATTCAATTCATAGAGTTTTGTGACAAGTACATATTTCTTATAGATTATTCCCATACTGCTATAAAGTTACCTTCTTAGTGTTTTATTTTTTTGCCTTGAATTCTAATTTTTCTTACACTAATATTGCAAACATTATTTGCCTGCTATCTGCCCTAAACTGATGCATTTTTTTACTATCCTTTTACATTAAATAGTATTTTTTGATAACCATATCCTGTAAATTTGGATTTAGATTTTTTTTACTAACTTTGAGATTTTTATTTTTTTATAAGGAAGTTTAAGCAATTTACATGTTTTTGGTCATAATTGAAGTGCATCTGTTTTTTTTCCTGCCACTTTAAGTTATCTGTTTTATATGGGTCTTGTTATTTCTTTTGAGAAGATTAATACAATTGACTAATGAAAAATGTCTTAAAGTAGATGTCAAAAATCAGAACACCTTAAACAAAAATAAAACACAAGTGACCAACTGAGAAAAATATTTACAATATGTGGTACTGCAAACAATTTAAGTCCTTACTCTTTTAGGAGTTCTTCTGAATCATTTGAAATTATGGGTAAAGGCCGACTGAATTATGTGAAATATTTATGAAAATACAATTCTTAAAAAAGAAAAAAGCAATTGTTCAATATATATGTGAAAAATACTCAAACTCACAAATCAGAAAGGAAAATAATCAAAATAATAATCAATAAATCAAAATAATAATCTGGTAGCAATTTTTACTTATCAAATTGGGAGGTCTTTTTTTATCACAATACCTAGAGTTTGTGGATTTAAGTAAAATGGGTAGGTTCATAAGCAAAATTGATAAATGAGGGATAATATTAAAATATATTCTAAAGGCCATGAAAATGTACACTGTTTTCCCTTGCAAATTTACAAATGTGTCAAAGGAAATAAAATTATGTTAGAAAATAATATGAAATATGTGCAAAAATCTGTCTACAATTATATTCATCACTGACATTTAAAATTATAAAATTCTAATAAGAAAATTAAAATTTCAGTTAAGAATTGGTTAAATAAAATAAATTTGTAAATGCAACATGAGGCAGCCATTAGAAATGTTTTTGAAGAATGTTTAATAGCCATACAATATTTCATGTGAACAGCACATTATAAAAAGTTTGTGTATAATGAAAAACCAATTGGTAGTTAGATGTGTGTATATATATGTGAATGTGCATAGTGATGTATATGTGTAATGTATGTATGTGTGTATACACATATAAATTACACACACACGTTGGGATTGACAAAAGGAGTGACTAGAAGGACGTAAACCCAATGTTAATACTGGAATCTGGGGTGATTTTCATGTCTTTTTATAATATTTAGGATTTTCAAATTTTTAAGAATAAACATGTATTATTTGTATTCACTCCAAATACATTTCTAAAAATTGAGCAAAACCTTTGCAAAGCACTAGAAATTTACTACTAAACTGATATATGATAATCTTCAGTATTTTAAATAGCCAGGGGTTTCCTAGCAATCCCTGTTGTCTTCATGCCACAGGACAATCATGAGAGATTTCATGACATTACTCACAAGATTCAAGTATATTTTTATTACCACAAAATAATGAGGTTATTTTAGTATGACTTTTTCTTAGTGGGCCTCAGGCTGGTTGTCAGTATTAATAACATTCTTTTAAAATAATAACAACCACCTCTTTTTAATATATAGGAATCTCCAATATAATAAAAGCCATAATTCATCGAACCTCTACTATATGATATTCTTTCTTTCTTTCTTTCTTTCTTTCTTTCTTTCTTTCTTTCCTTCCTTCCTTCCTTCCTTCCTTCCTTCCTTCCTTCCTCTTTTTTTAAAATTTTAATTGTTGTTCAAATACAGTTTTCTGCCTTTTACCCCAATCCCACCCCCCAGGCCTCCTCACCTCCCTCCCATTTCCATTCCCCTCTTGTTATTGGCCATGCATCCTTTATACTTGTTCCTGCAAGCCCTTCCCCTTTTCCCTGAAATTCCCTCCCCTTTCCCCTCTGGTCACTGTCAGCCTGTTCCCAATTTCAGTGTCTTTGGTTATATTTTGCTTGTTTGTTTGTTCTGTTGATTAGGTTCCTGTTAAAAGTGAGATCATATGGTATTTGCCCCTCACTGCCTGGCTTAGTTCACTTAGCATGATGCTCTCCAGTTCCATCCATGCTGTTGTGAAGGGTAGGGGCTCCTTCTTTCTTTCTGCTGCATAGAATTCCATTGTGTAAATGTACCATAGTTTCTTGATCCATTAATTTAACCCAGGTGCCCATCAGTGTATACATTATTTTGTATAATTCTCACAAGCATCTTAAAAAAACAAGGTGCCATCATCACAAGGTGCCTTATTTCTGGGGTAACTGAGTTTCAACATGATTAAGGAGAGATACAAGATTTCATAGTTGGTGTTAGAGACAAGGTTTAGGTCCTTCTCCTATCTTTCCTTTTTTCATTCTTTCACTTTCTCCATTAAATCATCCACGATGTTGTTTTGAATTTTTATGTTGTGACCTTTAGATGGAATTGAAATATCTTGAGCGGTTGTACAATGAATTTCTTATTAAATGGAATCTTTAGAAGCCCTCCAGGTCCTCACTTTGAAGGGCCTCTTGGGGAAACGTGGCCAGTACAGCTTCAGCAAAGTCTGTGGCCACCATGGGTGAGGGTTTCTATGTCCAGGGAGGGGGGCACACTTGGTGGGAAATTAGGCGAGGTCTTTACAAGAGCCACAAATGGGTCTTATTTCTTTTCTACCCCAAGATTTCTGCCTCCCATTGTAAGAATAGAAGGTGACAGTCTTCATGGTAAACTTCATTGGGATAGATTAAGTCTTAAGTCCTCCAGTTGCTGCTTGGACAGTAACTTTTAGGACCAGGGGGCCCAGGCATAGTAAAAAGGAGCTCTCACCAGGCCAAATGTGAGTCCTGTCTCTACCACTTACTTTATATTTGGTCTTGGCAAAATATATAACTTTTCTGGGCCTCATTTGTTTTCTCAATAAAATTGGAATAGTATCTGCTTCACAGAATACTGTGAGGATTAAATGAGATTGACATATGTCAAGGGTAGTAGTAGCATTCATTCCACCTGTTGTTTTCTGCTAGACCACCCTAGGCATTGGCATTCTGGCTATGCCCCTAACCGTTGTTGTTCTGCACTCTGTCTTACTGAGATACTTTTCTCTCTAATAACCTGGGTCAAAATGCCCAAGTTTAAAATAGCTAATGGGCATACTACAAAGACTGAATAGATGTTTACTTTTTAAAACACATAGACATATATGCAACAGTAACTGATACATAATATTTGGGAGTTTCAAGCTGTGATTCATTTCTTCATAAGTTAACAGCATATATTATTAGTTGTTTGTCATCTTAAGAAGCAAAGAACTGCAGGAAAGAAATACAAGCTTAGACTATTTTGATTAGCATTGGAAGGGAGCTCCAGTTCAACATTTGGAATTTTTTTACTACACATATTAACTGAGCATTCACTCTCGGGTATGTACAATAGAGAACAGGGAAGTGACATGCTCTCTGTGTCCTTCAAATTCCCAATCCAGCAGAGAGTGCGGTGAGCAGGGCACTTGGGTGATTATAACTCAAGATAATCTGCAGTGCTGTCAGAGAAAGCAAGGCTAGAGGGTCACTCCATTTCAGCCTAGGGCCAGCCGAAGGTGTCAGGCATCTGCAAGGCATCAGGGTGTCTCAGGGAAAGCAGTGTGGAGGCAGTAAATGTCCCGTCTGCCAGCTTCACAGTTTTGCCTCTGACTGGCTTTATTACTCACATATGCAGAGCTGAAACTCAGGATCTGATGCAAACTCACTGAGCTCTTCTGCAGCAAGCCAGCACTGCTAACAGAGCCATCACTGTCTCCAGGGAGGGCTCAGAAATACCATAGTCTTAAAACACAAATGTAGACCTATAATAGCGAAGCTATGTAGTGCAGTTCACATGCAAATAACCTAGTGCCCTCCTGGTTACTCAGTGACAGACCTTGGGTTAATTATTTACATCATTGAGCTTTGGTTTCCTCCCATTTTGCATGGGAATAATAATATGTATTTTAAAGTTTGCTGTATAGATCAAACAATATCCTTTTTAAGAGTGTTCCTGGTTCATATTTAGCCTTGCACAATTGTTTATTTCCTTCTTGCTTCCTTAGTGACCATCAGTGCCTTGCCTTAACTTGGATGAAAGTTCCACAGCATTCACTGTGGTTAATGGCAATTATAGTCTCTTTCATGTCTTACTGCTTCTTATTTGAAACTACAAGCTTTCCTAGGGTAGACCAGAATATTTCCGTGAACCACGTGGGGCAGTTGATAATCTTTGATTAATAATTCGGTGTTATGATTTTTTAGAATTTTAAAAATTCAATGGGGTTATTTTTAATAAGCAGATAGATTCTAAGTTATTTGAAATTGCTCTCCATTTTATTGAAAATTATACCACTTATATTTTTTCCTGAAAATTTTCAAACCAATTTTGCATGTACTTTATCCCATCTACAAACAGATACATAGGTCAATGGAACAGAATAACTAGACCACCTTCTTACACTACACACAAGAATAAATTCAAAATGGATCAAAGACTTAAATGTTAGACCTGAAACTATAAAAATCCTAGAAGAAAACATAGGCAGTAAAGTCTCAGATATTGCTCATAGAAAATTTTTATTGGATATATCTACCCAGGCAAGGGAAACAAAAGAAAAAATAAATTAAATGGGACTTCATCAAACTTAAAAGTGTTTGCACAGCAAAGGAAATCATCAAGAAAATTAAAAGAGAGCCCAATATAAATATCCAAAATTTATAAAGAACTTACAAAACTAAATACTAAAAACAAAAACCCAAAACAAAAAACAAAAACAAAGAACAAACAACCCAATTAAAAATGGGCAAAGGACCTGAATAGATACTTCTCCAAAGAGGACACACCATTGGCCCGTAGACATATGAAAAGATGCTTAATGTCACTAATTATCAGAGAAATGCAAATTAAAACCACAATGAATTATCATTTCACACCTGTCAGAATGGCTATCATCAAAAAATCAACAAACAACAAGTGCTGGCGAGGATGTGGAGAAAGGGGAACCCTTTTGCATTATTGGTGTGAATACAGACTAGTGTAGCCACTGTGGAAGGCAGTATGGAGATACCTCAAAAGTTTAAAAACGGAACTGCCTTTAGATCAAGCTATTCGAATGTCCCTTCCTGAGGGGCAGGTTTTGATGAGCATTCCTGGATTAACATAGGAACTGGGCAAAATGTCATTGGACTGGCTGTTGATATTTAGTAGCCAAGAAAGTTTGTCCCCAAACCGAGTCATGATATTAAGCTAAAATAATTTTTATACCATTGGTAAATGGTGTAGACTTAGTTTCGCCTGCTTGAACTACAAGACATTATTGGTCATTGTATTTCCTAAGTGGTTTTCTTCTACTTAAGTTCAAATTGCAGGAATGGTCTGCAAAGACCCTCCTGGGTAAAAGTAGTTTGTGTTTCTGTTTCCAAAAGCAGTGCTGTAGACCTTTCCCTTAAAGATAACTTGGAAAGTATAATGCTGGTTGTCCTGAGGATGATTTACTCTAAGTTTTCTGTTGGTCTTAGCAAGAAGCCAAATTTAAAATAGTAGTCTGAATTTATAGTAGGTGATTTTAGTCTCTAAATTTAAAACACGTCATGGAATAAACAAATTCAGTAATGGTTTAAAGAACTTCATTGGTCATAGCAGTGCTTAGTAAGTAGTTGCTGACTGGCCTGCGCTGGTTACCAAGTCATTGGAACTTGGAGGGATACGTCAGGACGTTTAGTACTGGAAGAGCGAGACTGGGAAACGTGTCCCCTTGTTTTTAGGTCAGAAGTGCTGAATATTGCCTGCTTTCTTCTATTATGGTTTGGACCTACCCTCTTTCAACAAGTCTGTTAAGCTGTAACCTAGCACCTCTGGATAAAAGGCTCACATTTCTCAGAGTTTCCCACGGACTTCATTTTGTGGTTACCTTTGTTTTTAATGGCATGAGATTTTTAGAATATTAGAAAGATAACAGTGACAACGTGTGTTTCCAAAATTCTGTGAAGTTTGCTTCTAAATGAGTGAGTTTGAGATATCCAGGTTATTTTCTGGTTCTATCTCTATTTCTTTTCTCTTGGTTTTACTGAAATAGAACCACTGATTGAGAGGCTGGCTGGAAGTACTCAGGGTTTTGATACTCCATAAACAGTGTCTTAGTCCGTTTGGGTGGTTGTAACAAAGTACCGTAGACTAGGTGGCTTAAAAACAGCAGAAATTGATTTTCACAGTTCTAGAAGCTGGACGTCTGAGACGGGAGTGCCAGTGTGGCCGAGTTTTGGTGAGGATTCTATTTCGGGATGCAGACTTCTCGTACCCTGGCGTGGTAAAGAGAGAGCTCGCTAGCTCTCTGGTTTCTTATAAGGACACTAATCCCACTCTCTCGACCTAATAATCTCCTCCCCAAGGCCCTACTCCCAATACCACCACACTGGTTTAGGTTTCAACATTTGACTTTTAAGGGACACAAACATGTCTTTCTACTTTTTTCTACTTCAAGATGTTGCAGAATGAAGATTGATTACATTTTGACAACAGTCATACACATTTTCAACAGAAAACTTAAGAGAAATGTGTTTCAACTACTGAAAACATATTAAACATGGCACGTCTACATTGATTGAATGCCTACTATGCACAAGGCAGACATGATTTTTAACCTGGTGGAGCTTCTGTTTATCTGTAGTAATTTCCTCACTATAGATAATGGATAGTAACTTCTTCAACCCTCCTAAGAAGTTTAGCAACAGGTTCAGCTAGCAGGACAAAAACGTATCAGGTTGGAGAACAACTGAGAGAATTAGCATACAGGAGTAGGCAGGAGTGGAGGGGAATAAAAAGAAGAAACAGAAATGTGTGCTTAGTGAGTAGAAGTGGGTGTAGGGAGGGACAACCAGCAATTGTGTGGGGGACCAATCGGTGTCCCAGAGCAGCCAGTCCTGAGTGTGTATATACATTGTTACAATTTACACCACTTAAAATGTAAGACCCTGTCCCCACCTAACAGGTCTGGGAGTTGATATTACCAGTTTTGGCCAGTTATCCACAGTTAGAGTCAGTCTAGTTGCTGAGAGAAAGAGGCAGGATTTCTGATTGCCAGTCTAGACTATACTTTCCCCATTTTATGGTTCATTATAAAAACATTTATGCTGACCTATAAGCTGATAAGTGCCAGACGGAGTCAACTGACTTGAGAGGAAAATTATTTATGATTACAATTTGGCTGCAAGGCTTCTGTGTGTTTCTACTGCTACCCTGAATCAAGAATTGAAATTAGCAGTGTCAAAAATTACATTTTCTCACCTCTGTGAAAAAGGTATTTAGTAGCTTCACTGGATCACTGTAGGTACTACTTATCCTCAGGACACATCCAAATAGCTGTTGCTTCGCTTTTCCCTGATCATACAGTGTCTTTGTTGCCTAACTCCTCTTCCCATTAAACGCACTTCTCAACAGAGATTTTTCCTTTTCTTTAAAAAGCCTTTCTGGTCTGTCTGGGTTATGTATTGACCTATTTATTTCATGCGTGGGTGGTTTCTGTGACTCCTGGCTCGATAATTTAATGACTGAGTCTAAATTTTTAGCTCTGAGCATAATGGAAATCCTTACCAAAATGCATGTGCACCTGTTTCACTTCCAAAGTCCACGTGAGTTTGCGTATCTGCAGTCGTTTAGTTCAGTAGGTTGGATCATGCTAACGAGGTCTAGGTTAGGGTTTCGATGCTTAGGAGCCAGTGAGCATGCACTGCACAGAAATGACGGTACTCGGGACCTAGAGAGGTACCCTGCCCATGTATGGCCATGGTTCTGGAGGACCAGATGAGGGAATGAAGGCAAATCAGAATAAATCTGCCATCCTATAAAGGCACAGTCGTATAAGCCTTCTTGATGAGGTGTCTCATTTTGGTAGCAACTTCTTTGCATATGAATGCAAGTGCATAAATATGTGGTAGATGCATCTGCAAGTTTTTAAAGTGAGAACTTGACAGGTTTGGGCTAGTCCCAGAAAGCAGATTAAGCAAAATTACCATGGTGCCAGTACATGGGTGGAGTTTCCACAGAGTTAGGGCACTGTTGCTGAGTTTCCTGCCTGTTCAGCCATGGAAAAAAACATGCTTCAGTTTTCTTCATAAACCATTGTGTGTATGATTCTATGCGCTCAGAGGTTAGTCGGATCCAAGGTACTTTGCGGAAGGGTCTTCTCTGCCCATGGAGAAAGCATTCAATTTTTAGCCAACATCACGGACTGAGTGTATACCTTCTGGCTGGTTACCCCATGGAAAGAAAGAAAACAAAAGGAAACATTCTTACCCTTTAAAGCCTTAGGGGAAATGACTTCAAAACCCAAGAAAAATGTACAAATAAGCCAACAGTGGAAACATAACAAAATATACTTACCTAAGTAAAATCAGACACGAGTAGTCTCATTAAAGGGAAGCTTATGCATGAAGTGATTCTTGAGCAGAGTTTTGAAGGTGAAGTAAATGGTACCCAATGCAGTACAGTAGGAGGGATGTTCCTGTTGAGAGGTTAGGCGTGAATGGTGTTTCCTGGGTGCATCGTGCAGCCAGAGCACAGGGTGTGAGCTGTGGAGGTGCATTTCTCCAGTGCCATTCTGTGCTCCATCTTAAAACCGGCCAAACCAAAATCCGTTCTCAAACTCAGCAGCCCTCTGTAGCTAGTGGTGTTCTAACTCCCTCACGAGGACTGCACACAGATCTCCTGGTTCTCCTTCTGGGCACGTGGTAGCGTTGCATTTCTCTGCTTTGTGTGGCCACGTGACTCGCTTTGGCTAGTGAAGTAAGGGTGAAGTGGCAGTTATTGCTTCCAGGATAAAGCAGTGAACAGCCATTGTGAGACACAGAAATCCTCTGTTTTTTCTTGTGGCAACTATTGTAAATGCATGTGTTAAGCAGAGCTACATGTCTACATTAGACATGTAGCACAATGAGAAATAAATCTTTGCTGTGTCAAGCCACTGGATTTGAGAGTTGTCTCTTCCTGCAGCATAACCTAGTCTATCCTGGATGATTCAAATGTTACACTTGCTTTTTCTCCATATCTGGCCTTTTATTCACTCAACCTCATGTACTGTTATTTTTACCCCTAACATTCAAATGAAGCTATCATGGAAAGATTAAAGAGTTGCCAAAACAACCATGTTTTCAGGCTTTATCTCACGGCACACCTTTGCTGTATTTAACACTGTCGGCCAATTCTTTCTTAGAACTCTTTTCTCCCTTGGCTTCTATGATATTACTCTTTTAAATCACTTCAGATTATTGATGATTGATTTCAGATATATAACCCAAGTAAATCTCATCCACTCACCCCATTTGTAACTAATATGTGTGTAGTTAATATGCTGATGACTATTATATATGTACCTCCTGCTACAGTACATGCACTGCAGCATAGCCTGGTACATACAAAGGTCATTCACAATCGAGCTCCTCTCCTTTCAGACCCGATCATTCTTCCAAATCAGAAAATCATTAACTGGGGATCTTATTTGACTTCTCTCTCTTTCAGTGATGGCTCCCTGTACAATCTGAGACCAGACGTTGTCAGTTCTGTTTCTAAATTTCATCTTCCCGTACCTTTCTTTTCACACTCCCCTCCCAGCATTGATGCTATAACCCAAGTCCTTGTTATTTATTTATCTACCAGGTTTCTTAATAGCTTCTGTGTTGGCCTTCCCACATCAAGCCATCCTCCATCAGACTTCTGGAGAAATCTTTCTAAAATACAAAAATTATAGTTTTTGTTCTGTTACTTAAAACCTTTGATGTCACCACATCGAATTAGAGTTAAAACACAAACTCTTTGCAAGGCTCTTCTTAGCGGCCCCCTGTGTAATGGACTGGTTTCGTCACCTGTCACACACCCTTTACACTCCAGACATAGTGTTCCTCTTTCAGTTTACTGAGCCATGTTCTCTGTCGCCTCTGTGCTTTTGCACATGCTGTCCCCTGGAGATGGACTTTATTCAGCTGGATAATGTTCACTTTTTATTTCAAAATCAACCTAATCATCATCTGTCCCCAGAAGCCTTCTGTACTTTTCAGCTCTGGGTTTTAGAGGTCTTGTCTTCATGGTCCCATGGCACTTAAAACACTGACTGGTGGAAGGCCACGTCCATGTCAGTTTTTCCTCCCACACTGTGTTGTTCCACAGCAGAAGCAGAGAAACTTTCACCTCTATATTCCCCACACTTCTCAAATGCCTGACGTACATTAGGTTTACAATAAATGTGAATGAATTAACAGCCGATGGATCCGGCAGGCCATAATGATAAGCTTTACTTTTAATGGAACAACTTTTAGGAGCCATCATAGACACTTAGAAAGGTGAAAATGTCCGAATGGTGTTTGCAGAGGGTAATGAGAGTAGAAGGGAGTAAGTAGGCATTTGAAATTTTGGAGAGATGGTGTGAAGTCTGGTTTTGAAAGTAAGAATGGGGAGGAAATGAGGGGCTGCAGGACCGTGGTTTTTGGTTCCCAGAATTTCATTTTTAACACTTCCCTCTGTAACTCACACCTACTAGATTTAATGCTAATATAGTATCAAAGGCAGTTATTAAATACTTTGTAAATTGCACAAAGGGGAAGCCAACTTATTTAAAGAGGTAAACTTTTATGTCTTAAAGTTTAATACTAACAAAGGCTTCCATAGTTTTTTTTAAAATTAACGTTGTCTTAATTTTGGCATTTAAAAAATAAGCTAATGTACTTAGCATATATCTATCTTTGGTTTTCTTTCTTATTCTTGTTACTGAAAAGTCTAACCACTTCTCTTATTCTGTCAATTACTCTTGACTATTATTTTACTTTTGCCTTTGTTTCTCCTCTTCCTCCTCTTCCTTCTTCCCTCATTGGAATGCCCAGAGGTCCTGGAAATGGAAAGATAGTAACTGGGAATGGCTGACTCTTCTCAGAACCACACAATTGGGTGAGGAATAAGCCTCCCACCATTTCCTGGGCTCTTGAATCCTGTGTCTTCCCAATTCTTTCAGGGCTGGAAGCTCGCTTATCTTTAGCGAAAGCTAGGCGTAGTTTCAAATGACATATTGCAGAGAAATCACTCTCCCAGCCACCAGAAGAGAAGAAGGAGACAGAGGCGAGATGCCTCCTGCTATCTGAAACCTGGCACTGTCAGCCTTTGGAGCTTGCCTCCCAGACTCTGTCTGGCCTTGGCTTGGAGAAGGCAGGGTTGCTGTGTAGCACAAGGAGGTGCAAAAACAAACATGGGCGCGAACCCAAACACTTGACAGCAAGAAATGTTCTGAAAGTTATAAAAGTGAAATACTACTTCCAGCTGTCACTTTATGCAAGGATTAAGTTGAGCCCAAGTGGCTGCAGAAACTAAATAAGAGAGTGAATTTTTCACTGCAGTACCTGTGCAAGCTGCAAAAGATGCCTGGGCTTTCCGCTTTTGGGCTGCACGTGATCATTTTGCTTATTCACCTCACTGACTCATTCACCTGTCTTCATGGATCTTTTAGAAGAAATGTGGCTGCTGTTAAAGGTGTATGGCAAAGTTTCATACTCTTTCCTTCCTATAGCTAAGAGCAACCCGCTCACTGGTCATTCTTCCTTTAATGCATACAGGGTGGGAGCAAAAGTAGATTCGCACTTGTCAACACACAGAACACAGAGCTTATATTTGCATTATTATTTGTTAATTATTGTGCTATTCTCCATGTGAACAACTGTAAACCTACTTCTGCTCCACCCAGTATTGCCCCTTGTGGTGGTTCCTTCTTAGTCTCCTTCTGCACAAAGTGATGTTGCTGAAATGAACACCATTAATCTGTGATCAGTGTGTAAGTGCATTGAATACAGCCAAGTGCATATTAAGACCTTTTGATAGGCTGTGTTTAGACAGATGTATTCCCACAATGATTTCTAGCCATTGATATTCATTATTCATAGCTCTTCATATTGTTCTACCAAAGGTATGCCTATGTGGCTCAACATCCATAAACTGATTAGATAACACATTATCATCCATGCTCACACATGACCACAACTACTAGACCTTTGGCTGTCTCCCCATTGGCTCAGTTTTGGCCAATTTCAAGGCCAAGAAACAGCTCAGAAGCATGTGGCAGGGACAAAGAAGAAGCCTTAGCTACATTTTGGACTGCCCCAATTTTTTATCTGGCTTTCATTTTTAACACATCCATTATTTTTTTTTGCCTAAAACTCATATAGATAAGGGAGTGGAATACAGAGCATATATTTTCAAACATTGTTTAAGTGTAGAAACCCAAGTCTTTCTTTTGTGTCATCTAGCTTGCTAAAATAAGATCCCTACTGAAATCTAGTCTCTCTCCAACTCATTGATTTTGCTTGATGTTGATTACTCATGACTGCAGGAACTCTTGAAGCACAGGCTTCACTTATTACTGCTCTCGGAGAAACACTTACCACATGTGGACTCAGGAGCCACGCACTAGGAGAAAAATAGGCTAATCTGATCATAAACCATGGAGCCTTCCTAAAACTGTGTAAACACTAACAGAGGTATTTCTCAAAGTCCATGCCAGAAGGAAGGCAGCATTTTTGTGAAGTATGTGAACATTCATTCGAATTCAAAGCCTTCATTCAGCCTGGGGAATTTGTGCTGAGCAGCAGGTCTCATCATGTGCCAGCCAGCACCCAGCAATCGTCTACAAAGTAAACTATTTTTGATAATGGTGTTGTTCTTTAACTACTTGAAAATATTTTCTAATAAAGGAAAATGCCAAGCCATGTCAAGAGTGGTATTTTATGCCATTCAGCCATTACAATTTTGATCTGTATAATGAAGTCACATCCTCTTTCACCATGAGTTTCCACAGTCCTAGTGAACAATCACACTGTGCAAGGGTCTAGAGCTATCCTTTGCCTTTTGCCTATAGATGAACACAGTAGGCTTTAATTATATAGGCTGTCTGAATTTGTTTCAGATTTTGCCTTGACAGTATGAAGTTTATTTTTTTAATGTTTCAGGAAAAATCTATCACACGGTGTTGTGATGTAAAAACACTTAAGAAGAAGAAATCAGCTATATTTTTAACACAGAAAAGTATTATAATCTCACACATGTGAATCAGAGATGTCCTCAATGAAGAACTTACAATTCTGAATAAAGCAATGTCTGGAATGCCCATTAATGAAGGTATTCATTTTGAGCAACATGGAGAGAAATTAAGGCTAATGGGGAATAATAGAAAACATAAAGGTAATAAAATCTATTTTGCTCAGTGTGTCAGGCACTGTGTTAAGTATTATGCTGGCTTTAAATGATCTCATCTTCCAAACAATCCTATGATATAGGTACTTTTATTATTTTTATTTTATATCTTATAAGATCTGAGGCACAGAGAAATTTAAGTAATCAAGAGTTATGAGCTCGATCCAAGATGGCGGAGGAGTCAGTACAGCTACACTAACCTTTTCCCACGACCAAGCTGGAATTTCAACTCAGTTGTAGAGAAATCATCCTGAATAGCCAACTGGACACTAGCTGGAGAGAAGCCTTAGAACCAAGGACAGACAGAAGAAACATTTTAACACAATCAGACTGGTAGGGAGTGTGGAGGAGGCATGGAGGGCTGGCTAGGTTCCCACAGGGGGCAGCTGAAGTTCCAGGGGGATATTTCAGTGGCTCAGATTCCCCCCTGAGAAGTGTGGGGTATAAGCCCCAAGCTGGGCTCCACAGTCTTCAGCACCAGGATGAAAAGGAACCCAGATAACACCCAGCTGTGAAAAGCACTAGGCTTTCTGTCCACCAGGGAGAGATGGCTGAAGATGCATAGGCCTCTTAAAGGGCCAATGCACAAAATTTCATTTGCAGCCACTTATCCTGAGCTGTGGCAGAAAGAAGGCAGAGTGGACTAGAGATGCTTGATGAGAGTCTGGGGTGGGGGGCTCTGGGGAGAGAACGGAAGGAACAGCCACAAGGATCACTATGCAGAGTCATTCCCCACACTGCAGAAGCAGCTGTTCTCAGGCAGACCACTCCTCTCCATGTTGCCTCAGCCTGAGGGGACGCAAGGGCCCTGCCTGCAGGAGTTACTCCGCCTCTCCCTGTAGTGCTTAAGCCAGGCTGCTTATTATGACTTAAGGCTATAACAAGGATCAGTTTAACAACTAAGGCAGAAAATACAAATAAGCAGCCAATATGGGAAGACAAAGAAACAGACTCCAAATAAAAGAACAAGAGAATTCTCCAGAAGAAGAACTAGAGGAAATGGAGGCAAGTGATTTATTAGATAGAAAGTTTAGAGTAGTGATTATAAGGATACTCAAGAGCATGAAAAAATACACTGAAACCATAAAAAAAGCACCAGTCAGAAATAAAGAATGCAATATCTGAGATAAATAATACACTGGGAGGAATAAATAGTAGGTTAGATAAAGAAGAGGATAGAATCACTGTTTTAGAAGACAACATAGAAAAAACACCCAATCAGGACAGCAAAAAGAAAAAAGAATTTTAAAAAATGAGGAGAGCTTAAGAAACGTTTTGGACAATGTGAAACATAACAACATCTGTATCACGGGAATACCAGAAGAAGAAATCGAGCAAAGCATTGAGAACCTATCTGAAGAACTAATGACTGAACACTCCCCTAACCTGGTGAAGGATAAAGATATACAAGTTCAGGAAGCTCAGAGAGCCCCAAAGAACTTGGGCCCAAAGAGGCCTACACCAAGCCTTAAATACAAGGAGAGAATCCTAAAAGCCACAAGATAAGAGCAGGTAGTTACCTACAAGGAAGCACCAATTAGATTATCTGATTTCTCAACAGAAGTGTTTCAGGCCAGAAGGGAGTGGCATGAAATTTTCAAGGTGATGAAAAGCTAGGATCTACAACCAAGGTTATTTTACCCAGCAAAGCTATCATTTAGAGATGAAGGAGAAATAAGGAGCTTCCTAAACAAGAAAAAGCTACAGGAGTTTGTTAACACCAAACCAGTACTGCAACAAATGTTAAAGGGCCTACTTTAAGAAGAAGAAGGAGAAAAAAAACTGAAAGAAAAAAAGGAAAATATCTAACAATAAATGGCACTAAATATATATCTATCAATAATGACCTTAAATGTAAATGGGTTAAGTGCTCCAACCAAAGACATAGACTAGCTGAATGGATAAGAAAACAAGACCCATATATATGCTGCCTCCAAGGGGCCCATCTCAGATCTAAAGATACACATAGACTAAAAGTAAAGACATGGAAACAGACACTTCATGTAAATGGAAAGGAAAAAAAAGCTGGGGTAGCAGTACTTATACCTGACAACATAGACTTTAAAACCCAGCCTATAGTAACAAACAAAGAAAGGCACTACATAATGTTAAAGGGAACACCCCCCGAAAAAGGATATAACCTTAGTAGACATTTACACACCCAATGTAGGAGCACCTAAACATGCAAAGCAAGTCTTGATGCACATAAAGTGTGAGATGGACAGAAATGCAGTCATAGTTGGGGACTTTAACACCCCATTGACTTCAATGGATAGACCTTCCACAGGAAAATCAATAAGGAGAAAGTGGCCTTAACTGACAAACTACATTAAATGGATTTAATTTATATCTTCAGAACATTTCATCCCAAAGCAGTTGAATATACATACCTTTCAGGAGTGCATGGAATGTTTTCTAGGATAGACCACATGTTATGACACAAAACAAGTCTCAATAGATTTAAGAAGTTTGAAATTACATCAAACATCTCTTATCAGAAAGCTATGAAACTAGAAATCAAACACAGTAAGAACACTGAAAAACACACAAAGACATGGAAGCTAAATAACATGTTATTAAACAATGAATGTTTCAACAGTAAGATCAAAGAAGAAATAAAAAGATAACTTGAAACAAATGAAAATGAGGACAAAACAATCCAATATCAGTGGGACACTGGGAAAGCAATCCTAAGAGGAAAATTGATAGCATTACAGGCCTATCTCAAAAAACAAGACAAAGCTCAAATAAACAGTCTAACTTCACATAAAGGAGCTTGAAAAAGAATAACAAACAAAGTGCAAAGTGAACAAAAGGAAGGGCATAATAAAGATCAGAATAGAAATAAATGAAATAGAGTCTAAAATAATGGTAAAAAAGATTAATGGATCCAAGAACTGAACCTTTGAAAAGATAAACAAGATTGATAAAGCTTTAACCAGACACATAAAAAAAGGACACAAATTTTATTTATTTAAATAAAATCAGAAATGAAAGAGGAGAAATAACAACTGACCCAAAGAAATACAAAGGATTGTAAGAAAATATTGTGAACAACTATATGCCAACAAACTGGACAACCTGGTTGAAATGGATAAATTCCTAGAAATATACAATCTTCTAAAACTGAATCAGAAAGAATCAGAGAATCTGAATAGCAATTTACATGTAGAGAAGTTGAAGTAGTAATCAAAAAACTCCCAAGAAACAAAAGCTCTGAACAGAAGCTTTGCAGGTAAATTTTACCAAACATTCCAAAAACTATCACCTGTCTTTCTCAAACTATTTCATAAAATTCAGGAGGAGGAAGGCTCCCAAACTCATTTTGCAAGGCCAGCATTATCTTAATTCCAAAAGCAAATAAAGACTCTACAAAGAATGAAAATTATAGGCCAAAAATCCTTGTGAATATAGATGCTGAAATCCTCAACAAAATATTAGCAAACCAAATACAGCAATGCATCAAAAAGATCATACACTATGATCAAGTGGAATTTATTTTGAGAATGCAACGTTGGTACAGCATTTGCAAATCAATAAATGTGACTCACCATGTAAACAAAATGAAGGATAAAAAACACATGATCATATCAATAGATGCAGAAAAAGCATTTGATAATTCTAGATATATTTATGATAAAAACTCTCAGCAAAGTGGGATTAGAGGGAACATACCTAAACGTAATAAAGGCCACATATGATAAACCCACTGTCAGCATCACACTCAGTGGGCAAAGCTACAAGCGTTCCCCTTAAGACTGGGAACAAGACAGGATGTCCAGTTTCACCTCTCTTATGTAACATAGTACCGGAAGTCCTAGCCGCAGCAGTCAGACAAGAAGAAGAAATAAAAGGCATCCAAATTGGAGAGGAAGAAGTAAAGCTGTCATCATTCGCAGATGACATGATACTATACATAGAGAACCCCAAAGATTCCACCAAGAAACTACTAGAACTGATAAATGAATTCAGCAAAGTAGCAGAAAACAATGGTAACAACCAGCAATCATTTGCATTTATATGCCAATAACAAGGTAACAGGGAAACTAAGAAAGCAATCCCATTCACAACTGTTACAAAAAGAATAAAATACCTAGAAGTAAATCTAACTAAGGATGTAAAAGACTTGTACTCAGGTAATTATAAGACATTGAAGAAAGAACTAGAGGAAGAGACAAATACATGGAAGTACATACTGTGTTCATGTATAGGAAGAATTAACATAATCAGAATGTCCATACTACCCAAAGCAATCTATAGATTCAATGCAATTCCTATTAAGATTACAGTGACATACTTCACAGAACTAAAACAAATGTTTCAAAAATTTATATGGAACAACAAAAGGCCCTACATAACAACAGCAATCCTGAGAAGAAAGAACAAAGTTGGAGGAATCATGTTACCTAATATGAAACTATAATTGAAGCCCATCATAATCAAAACAGCATGGTACTGGCATAAAAACAGACACACAGATCAATGGAACAGAATAGAGCTCAGAAATAAACCCACATCTTCATAGTTAATTAATATTTGACAGAGAAAGTGAGCACATACAATGGGCTAAAGATAGTTTATTCAATAAATGGTATTGGGAAAATTGGACAGATATGTGCAGGAAAATGAAACCAGACCATGTTCTAATACCATACAGAAGAATAAAAATAGATCAGAAGAATAAAAGTGGTCTATGTTAGACCCAAAACCATGAAAATCATAGAAGAAAACATAGACAGCAAAATCTCAGACATTGTTCATAGCAATATTTTATAGGATATATCTTCTCAAGCAAGGGAAACAGAAGAAAAAATAAATAAATGGGACTACATCAAGCTAAAAAGTTTTTGCACAGCAAAGGAGACCATCAACAAAATAAAAAGACAACCCACTGAATGGGAGAACATATTTACCAATACATCTGTAAGGGGTTAATATTCAAAATTTATAAAGAACTTACAAAACTCAGCACCAAAGAAACAACCTCACAATTAAAAAGTGGGCAAAGGACCTGAATAGATACTTCTCCAAAGAGGACATACAGATGGCCCATAGACATATGAAAAGATGCTTAATGTCACTAATTATCAGAGAAATGCAAATTAAAACCACAATGAGATATCATTTCACACCTGTCAGAATGGCTATCATTAATAAATCAACAAACAATAAGTGCTGGTGAGGATGTGGAGGAAGGGGAGTCCTTTCACATTATTGGTGGGAATGCAGACTGGTGTAGCCACTGTGGAAAGCAGTATGGAGATACCTCAAAAATTTAAAAACAGAGCTGCTGTTCTATCAAGCTATCCCACTACTGGGAATATATCTGAAGAAATCTGAAACACTAACTCAAAAAAACATAAGCATCATATGTTCTTTGCAGCATTATTTACAATTGCCAAGATATGGAAGCAGCCCAAGTGTCCATCAGTAGATGAGTAGATGAAACCACTATGAGACATTTACACAATGGAATACTACTCGGCCATAGAAAATGTTTACTCTTTGTGACAGTATGGATGGACCTGGAGAACATTATGCTGAGTGAAATAAAACTGCCAGAGAAAGACAAATACCAATACCGTATGATTCCACTCATACGTGGAATCTAATGAACAAACTGAACTAATAAGGGAAATGGGACGGACTCATAGATGGAGAGCAGAAGGACAGCTCTGGGGGAGTCATAAGAGGGTGGAAAGATTGAAGAAAAAGGAAAAAGGACTCATGGACATGGACAGCACTGTGATGATTGCTTGGGGAGGGATGTATAAAATGAATAAATGGTAATGGAAAAAATACAGGATTAAATTAAAAAAACAGTTATGAGCAAAAATTGTGGGGCAAGGGTACAGATTTTGTTTTGAGTACATAACATCCCTATATCTTGAGGTTTTCATTGGCTTTATTATAAAGCATTTACAATTTTTTAATGATTTCTACCATTTGCATAGTCTTCCTTTTATACTTAATTACATGCACTTGCAAAATTTGTTAAGGTTCTCTAGGACAGGAATTCTCACAGTTTGTTTTTTGGACTCCTGAGGGTCCTTGAGGCAATTTTAGGGTGTCTGCCAGGTCAAAATTATTTTCATAACAATACTTAAGACATATTTTGCATTTTTCACAGTGTTACATTTGCACTGGTAGGGCAGAAGCAATGGTAAAACTTCTGTTGCCTTAGCACAAATCAAGGCAATGGCTCCAAACCGTCCTTGCCATTGTATTCTTCACTACCAAATATTCACAGTAAACAAACAAACAAACTTTTTAAAACAGCAGCTTCCCTTAATATATCCTTGCTTAAACAGAACAAATTGCTAAATTTGTCTTGACCCTGGAGTACACATCTTTTTAATATTCTGGGATAAGCACACATAAATCACTTCTCCTGCATATCAAAGTGCGGTGGTTTTCTCCAGGGGAAGTACTTGCGCAATTGTTTGGGTTGTAAGCTGAACTAGCGCCTTTTATCAGGAAACACCATTTTCGTCTGGAAGAATATGTGATAGACAAACGTATTTATATTTTCTCAAAAATGAACAAAGTGAGCCTGTGTCTACAAGAAAAAATAATTGACAATGTTTCTTGTCAGTGATAAAATGAAAACTTTAAAGCAAAACTTAGAATTTTGGAAAACATATCCACAGCCATGAGCTTGAAAACTCCCTAATGCTTTCACTTTTTTATGAGACTGTGACCTTATAATGTATGTGATTTTTAGATATTGTGTAACAACTGTAAATGGCCAATGAATGATCTTATAAAATCATACATAAAAGACAGACTGATAGATTTCAGTGTAACAGAATATGAAAAGTTCATTGATATGATATTTGGTTGGCCAAATTTTTTTTGGCTTGTTTTTCAATAACACTGCTCTATTAGCACTTAGTTGTCTTTAACTTCATTCGAAACAATTTTGTTAGATTGTATTGTGACAGCTGTCATATCAGCGTGCATTTAAAAAAATTATTAAAATTGGTGAATTTTTCATAGCCATTTTAATATTGAAGATGGGAGAAAATATGCAACTTTTTTGGTATATTATGCTTTATTATTTCAAGAAAGATAAAAACACAACTGAAATGCAGAAAAAGATTTACAGCGTATGGAGAAGGTGCTGTGACTGATCAAATGTGTCAAAAGTGGTTTGCGAAGTTTCATGCTGGAGACTTCCCTCTGAATGATGCTCTACGGTGAGATAGACAAGTTGAAGTCGATAGTGATCAAATTGAGACATTAATTGAGAACAATCAACATTACACCACGTGGGAAATAGCTGACATGCTCAAAATATCTGAATCAATAAAGTTATAGGTGAAAATGAAAAATGTGTCTTTTATTTTATGGAAAAAAGCATACAGACTTTTTGTCCAACCCACTATGTCAGGTTTCACATTTCAAATAATCTTTAAGAAATTACTACTATTTGAATTTCAGTAGAATGGTAGAAGGATATCCCTAATTACCTGAAAAGGCCTTTAAAATGCTCTTCTATTTACATATCTGTATGAGGCTAGATTTTCTTACACACTTTAACTAAAACGGCATAACCCAGCAGATTGAACGTAGATGTAAATATGAGAACCCAGCTTTCTTTGTTAACCCGAGATCTGCAAAAATGTAACACAGAGCTACTCTTTTCAATAAATTTTGTTTTGTTTTTAAATATAGTGATTTTTTATAAAAAATATGTTTAATTTCCAATACGGTAACTATAGATAGATACAATGCACGTAACATGTGAACTTTAGGGCCTTGGTAATTTTTAACAGTGTAAGGTAGTCCAGAACCAAAATACCTACAAACCTCTGTTCTTGGAGAAACAAAGCCCCTCCAGAGAGCGAGAAGAGTTAATCTGCTCGCCGGAGACTGTTAGAGGGAGGACATTTGTGTGGGATATCAAAGAAACGAAGGTAATAACAAGGCAGTAATAACAAGGCACGACAGGGCGGATCAGGGCCAGCCGGCAAAATGGATTGGATTGTCTGCGTTTTATTTTAGTTTCGTAAGAAAACTTTTCCTAAAGTGATTTTTAAAGCAATAGTACTAGCTTGTTCTCTCTCTAAAGTTATTTTGTTTTTATAAAATTACAGCCTGGAAAACACACTATGTGTTTAGTCTGAGTAGGTAGCCTGAGTTGTTTGTTAAATACCAGATCTCAGATTTGTGGCCGTCCCTCAAAAATAACTACACGACACCGGCAATTAAATTTATGTATCATTTTGATTATTTATACCTTGGGGAATCGAAGGAGATAAATGATGGTCTGCAGCCGAGCACTTCCATCAGCATTGCATTGGCAAGTCCTTTAGATTCCCTCCGTTACGCAGCTGGCTACAACACGCAATCTTCCCGTTAAACAGTCCGGGGGGAACCATGGTCCACGCCCGCTCCATCCCAGCATCCCCCCCTCTCTGGAGTTGGGTGTTCCTGCACTGCGAACATGCCCTCTGCACCATGCAAGGCAGGCAGGTTTGGTCTCAACTGTTTTCACATTTCTACTTCCTTTTACTATGATGTTTATGACTCAGAATTCAGGTTTCCCCCGTCCTGCCTCTCAGAGTGTTGCACACAAATACAATGTTGTGCCAAGCTGGGTTAGAAGCTGATGGCCTCCCTGCAGAGGATTATTGAATAGGTGGGAACTCCCTCTTTCACAGGTGTTCCCGCTTCAGCGTTTTCTTCATGTGATATACATGCTTTTAATTCAGTCTTGCTGAACGAAGGGGCTGGCTAACTTCCAACTTGCCTCTGAAGACGGCCCTCAGAGTTAGGGGAGTGTGCCTTAGAAAGCTGAGTGAACTAAATCCCTTCAAAGGTCCTTTTCCACATTTAACATTTGGTGACCCCTAGATTCACTCTGCCCGTTAAATGAAAAATAGCTAAATGATGGTGGAGAGGAGCATCTAAAGCAACTGAGCATGGCTATCATTGGCCTCAGCCTCCTCATCTGAAAGATCGTGGTGGGGAGAAGCTCAGCTTCCAGTCATTTAACGCAAGAATGTTAATAAATACCCACCCCATAACATGCCGTATAATAAACTTAAACCAGGCTGCTGTTTGTCATAATTAAATATGAAAAAGTAAATTGCGTTTCAGAGCAGACTCTAGGGAACTATCCAGGTATTGCCAAGAATCTCTGTGTAATTGGTTTGCACTAAAGGAGACACACAGTAGGAGTTAAAAACTACAAATCAAACCAAGAAATAATTTGGGTTTAAGAAAGGAGTTACATTGCAAACTTAAAAAAATAATGCTTATTAATTTGTCTAAAGAATTTCGTCATCGATAGCAGTGAAACCTCCTCGATACCTTGAGAAACTGTGTTTACTATCACTGGAAATTCTGTTCGCTTGGGAATGGCTGACCGTTTGGTGTTCTGCGTTTACAAGGGTTCTGATGTTGAGTTTGGAAGAGAGGGACAGGACATGATGACTGAAAAATAATCGTATTCTCCCTTTAGTTTGTGCTTAGCATTATTATCCATATTTTATTCATGAACTGAGTGCAGATAGGTTAAATAATTTTCCAGAAATACATTTTGGAGCTGGGATTTAACTCCTAAATCCCTCCAAAAGATTGGTGACTATGATACTGTGGGCAAACTATGACTTCTTAGACTTTCATCTGATCTTTTCTAAGAAGCTTTGGTCTGCGCTGCTTTCTAAACTCCCTTTCAGCTCAAACGCACTTCACATCCCTGAACAGTCCACCTCAATACCGCACACCCTGGCAAATCCTGCCCTCCTTTCAACGCCCGGGATGTTTATCACTTGGTCGTTCCAGTGCTATGCTGGGAACTGCACTGCTGGTGACTCTTTAGTTTCAATCGCGTTTCTCCAACTCTACGGGAAATGCTTGGACAAGAGGGATACTTTCAGGTCCCTCCCCAGTGGCAGGCAGAGCATCTTGGGCGTAGTAAATGTTTAATAGATATTGATTGTTCGACATGAGCAGGCCACCAAATTGGGCTACATTTTAATAGGCTGGACCCAGTATTTGCAGTCAGATGATCATTTCTGAGTCTGTAGTACCCGGGCTGTGTTTGATTTAGGGATCTGGCCTTGAAGGTGCTCCCTGCTCCACAGTCAATGCTCCCTGCCCTTCTGACTGTTATAAATGCCTGTTTATCTTCTTGCCTTCATCAACAGCAGCTATTTATTTAGCAGCCTGACTTAAAACATTCCGTATATATACTCAATGAAGGCTTTCTTTCACTATTATTTTTCTGTGGAGGGTAAAATGCTGTCTTGTTTTTCCAGTTCCCCTTCTAAGTGTGATGATTTAGATGTTCCTGCTGCTAACTGGCAGCTTTTCCATTTCCTCCTAGCGTCGAGTGCCCCAGACTTCTCCACAGAAGCCACTAATGAGCTTCTTGCCTTTCAGGCCCCCTGTTCATTAATAACATAGAATTTCAGCAATGCCTGATGTTCTGGACCTTATCTTTTTCCTTTCCTCCCATTGGAAAGAAAACAAACAGATAAACAAGCAAAGAAAGATCTTTAGTTGCTGCAGTCACTGACTCAATCCTGTCTGCTTTAAGACACTAAAACAGAATTTATGTAAGGAGCTCGGATTCAGCTTTTCAATTGGCCCGAAAGCTTACAGATTTGATGCCAACTTTCAGAATGAGTATGCCTTCCCCATTTTTTTTTTCTGTTTTTACACATGTTCAGTTTTTTTCAATGGTACTTCATGCTTCTAACTGTGCCTCTTCCTTCTTCTTAACTATTATTGACTGAGTTCTCCAGTTAAGGGGAACAATCCTATGGACTGTGAGGATAGAACATGCAAATGGAAACCTTCCTGCCTCATCCCTTCTGCTTGACTTCTGGCTCTAAATGATGCCATTCATTCCACCCGCCTGCTGGCCCCTTACACAACTTTCTCTCATTCAGACAGAGCCAAAGGAGCATCAATGCCCTTTTGTCCCGCTCCCCTGATAGCCTTGCAACAGCACAGAGCACAACAGAACTGTCCGCCGCACGAATGCCATTCCAGTCAAACCTGCTCTTCCTCCTGTCCTCTGATGAACCAGCAGCGTTTGCAGCTGTGTCTTCCGAGCGTGGATTTCTGAATTTAAGGCCTGATGTCTTTCCTCTCAAGCTCTGCCTCAGCGCTTGCTGGAGTAAGCCGAGAGGGGAGCCATGCCTGCCCCGCTCAGTGGGCAGCTCCTGGTCTCTTCACCTTCAGGGTCTCACATATCACAGCTCTGAGAGGACGGTGGAATAGTTTTGCTGTTTTCGTGATGTCTTTCTTATTTTTTTTAAATTTTTTATTTCTGTGTTAAGGCTCACAAATTCCTGTAACTCGAAAACACATCAAGATAATTGCAAAAATGTATGTATATTTCTGCCTCCTCCAAACATGCATAAGTCATCATTCCCATGTTCATAAACACATCTGGAGACTCAGTGGCCTTTCCCAGGCATGGATGATGTTTTATTTTCCCTTGTTTGAAAAATTCTAAGTTTCGTCTCTTGTGAAATTGTATCGGGCTTCTCTTCAGACGCACATTGAACGTGCGTGGAGTCATGCAGTTTAAAGAATTCTGTTCCCATCATGTATGAGGTGACAGCGAGTTTTTCCCAGCCTTCCCGACGTCTCCCCACCTTGTCAGCTATGGGAAGTTAGAAGTGGTAGGTCTTCATGTCATTACAATAATTACGCAGTGTGGGAGCATTTGCAAACTTTCTTTAAAAAGACAGAAAACTAGAGATTACAATTCTTTTATGTTTGTGAGGTACTCATCACTCCAATTGCAGTTATAGTTTGTTTTTTTTTTTTTCCCTTCTAAATGTTCCATTCCTGAATTTTGGAAACTTGAAGGTCTGAATGAAGCCAGAATTCACTGATGTGGAGTAGTCCTTATCTGAGACTTCAGACAGCAAATTTTTCCTTTTCTTATCATTGAAGCATGCTCAAGAACTGTTTCTTTGCCTTTATTTTTATAAAGTTACAGAGAGTTCAGCTTATTTTCTGAATATAGCAATCTTCAAAATGTCACAGTGCAAACATACTACTTACTAACCTCTTAGCTATTTTCTAATATAGTACTACGGAGAGATGAGAGCTTTCCCCAGGGCCTACCCACACCGTGCACTTGTGTGAATTTACTTGCTCGGTATCCCCGATCCATCTCTAACTTCACCTCAATTGCATTCTCAACTCGTTCTTCAGTATCTATTGAGTACTCACTAAGCGTCAGACCTATGCTAGAGACTAAAACGATAACTGATAAATGGTTTTGCTCGAATTAAACTCAGGTTCTGAGATAATGTAGGAAGTGGGTAACACGTGCGCTCTTAGTTACAATGTACCTAATCCCCTAGGAGGAAAGAAATTAATTTTGTGAACCACCCAATGAAAACGTTTCTAACTCTTAGACAAGGGAAGGTAATAGTGCATTCAAATGCGCAGAGGCTGTTCGTAGGCCAGGCTGGTTTGAGGAAAGTAAGAAAGTTGATAGAGGGAGAGGAAGACACATGACTTCAGAGTCTAAAATATTTGACTAGTTCCTGGATGTTATGTAAATATAGATTATTATGCTTCACTGAACGCATACGGAGCGCTTGAAGACTGGTAAGAACGAATGTATCTATTGCCCTTTTCACTCTTTTGCTTAGTACCTGTACTCTCAAGACAGCTAAGAAAGTCAGTTAACTGATGTTCCCTTTCTCAAACACTGACCCTGGTTAATCTCCTCCTCAAGCTCTTTATCCTGATGTAGATAAGCCCAGGCCTTCCTCTTACTTGGTCCAGTGACTGTGTAATCGGACTATCAGTTTCTCGCATATTTTCACTAGCCCCCTGCTTCAGGGTCTGGAATTATTAGCTGCCAGTTTCCAGATAGAACTGGTTACGTGTCAATTTTGAATACCAATTTAGAGATTCATAATTTAGTTTACTCCCCAAAATAAAAGGTACTTTCAAAGCAAAAACAGACTCCTGGTACTGACATATATATTTTCCCTTTTCACTTGAAAATTACACTTTTACAAGTCACCTAATCAGTCACTCGAAAGAGTGACCACAAGATCTTGGCCCCCCCGTGAGAGTAGTCTCACGTGGCTTTTAAGGGGTTGAATCTCTCTACCCGGCTGCCCTACCTTCCAGGGTTTATGTGGGGGTCTTCATAAGGAATGGTACACCAAAATCGCTTATGCAAAAATCATATCCCTTCCTCTGGCAATGTAGAAACTAAAGGTTCATTCATGCATTTTTTAAAATTTATTTATTCCTGCCTGATATTTCAAATAGAGCAAGAGAATTGCTACATATCATATTAGGTGAATTACCAATCAGAGAAAAGGAGAGGTGACAAAGTAATCTGAGTGGGTCTAGACATAGGTATCATGTAATTTAATATTAAATATCAATAGCCAGGAGAAAGCAGAAGACCTGGAAATTAACAGCCAGTGGGGTAGTGGAAATCCCTTTTGCTGAAAGCAGTATGTAGCACACTCGTGCAAATTTCCCTTGGGACTGTAGCCTTCTCTTTCATGAACTTCTTATTCCTGTTATTTCCAGTTCCGGACCATCTGATCAGAGACTACTGGAATTTCCAGCCCTCTAGGCACTAATTTCAGGGGCTGAAACAGCAAGCCCTCCGCAGCTCCTACCACAGCCACCGCTGCCTTGCTGGGCTGTGGGGTCGTGCCAGCCCAAGCACTCTTGCCCAGGAAGTGAAGGTGGCATTTAAGTGGCCCTTAAGACTCTCCTAACCAATCCTAAAGACTCTGAATCAGGCCAACTCTAAATTAAGCTTTCTTGGGTAAATGAATAAGGACCCAAGAAACCTCAGAGTGGAAAAAAAAGATATGAAAACTCATACCTCCCAATGTATTTCTACTAACTCCCAGTTTTGACAGGTATTAACATGATTTAATGTTTCTATGACTTATTTTTATTCTCTACATATTTTCAGTGCTGAGTTTTAAAAGATATTTCAATCAAATCTCAATATTTAAAATACCAAAATGATGATATCACAGAATTGGAAGAAATTTCTTTCTTTTTTTAACTTGTAAGAAAACTGAAGCTCCGGAAAAGCGAGTGCCTTGATCAAAGTCTCATAGTGGCAAAGGAGAACTAAAAACCAAATCTTTTGGTGTAGGATAAAATGTATTTTCCTTAATAAATCATTTTCTGGGATATGTAACAGATGGATAGAAAATGGGTTTATTTATGTATCATAGTATTTTTTAAGTTCTTCATGAAGCAATTTGGGAGTGGCTACTTGCATTTTTTTTCACATTGTTCATTTAAAGGTGGATTTCTTGGTTTCTCCCAATGAGCTTACCCAGAAGCAGTGCTATAAAAGAAAGCTGGTAAAAATCGATGGCTCAGATGCTCTGTCTTGACCTCAGAGCAATTACTTTCTCTGAACAAAGTGCACACTAAGGGATGCCAGTGCCTACTGTTCTGGAAAACAGCAATGTTTGCTTTAAGATTCATACCCAAATTTCCACAGTGCGCTCTGGGACTCGGCACTGGTTCACTGGGCTGAAGGTCTGTGCTGAAGCCAAGTGGCATTTTAACCACCAGACTGAAAGAAAGCTGGTGCATCAAGGGCCATAGCCATGCTCTCGAATGTGACTCAACTGTGGTTTGAGATTTGTCTATGTGGGGCACTGGGAAGAATGCTAGTCTGAGTAGGGCACACTCATTTCTGGTCCCAGCTCAGCCTCTGATCAAATGGTCCAGAGGAAATCCTTTGAGCTCCCTAAGCATTCGTTAATCATCTATAATGTACCTCTGTCTTGCCTATAGAGAGTTGTTCCAACCAGCAAATAAAGTAACAGGAATGGAGAGTATTTGTAGATTGAATGGGGTTAAGACCTGTAGATTTTACTATCAATGTTTATAATTCCTAATATTTAGATAGCATTAAAACAGTTAAGCCTTTGTTTGACTGTATGTGGTTCAATGTCTCCTAATAGGCCTTGTGGGCTAAAAATACAATGCTAAGGATTAAAGCCAAAGCCTGCTGAGACATGCATGACGCTGTAGACGAAGATACCCTGTTTTGTTTTGGGTCTTTCAGGTTAAATATAGTCAATACTGTGCATTGACATGACAGACCAGGAAAAATGCGTCAACGAACTGTGAGCTCTTGGGATATGTTCACATTCTGTGTATTGTTTCAAAATGTCTTTTTCTTTTGGACCCTATACTAGATGTTCTTTTCTAAGCAAGTTCCAGAACACTGCATTTTAAAATTAAAGCTGAAGAAACATTTTCTTCTTCTGGACATTTTTTTACAGTAATTTTATTCCTTTGTCTAGATATGGTATGCCAAGTGTTATCAAAAAAATTCAGTCATTCATTCAAATAATATTTTCTTAAAGATTACTTATTTATTTATTTTTAGAGAGAGGGGAAGGGAGAGAGAAAGAGAAGGAGAGAAACATCCATGTGTGAGAGACACATCAGTCGACTGCCTCTCACATGTCCCCAGTTGGGGACCTGGCCTGCAACCCAGGCATGTTCCCTGACTGGGAATCAAACCTGTGATCTTTTGGTGTGTAGGCCAGTGCTCAATCCACTGAGCCACACGAGTCAGGGGTCAAGTAATATTGATTAACCCTACTGTGTACCACATCTGCTCTAGGGATAGATCAGTGAACAAGAGACAAAATTCCCTGTCATCATCATCATCATATTTTGCCTTTATATGATATTTCTGGATACTTCAATTTATGTTGTAGAATCTTCTATGTATTCAAGTGACCAGTCTTTAATGGTCAGTGTTCCATCCTACCTGTCTACCTCCATTTCAAACCTGGAATTTCGAGTTCTAGCTCAACTTTGCCACTCCTCTTCTCTCCCTGAAATCAGCTTTTGACCATTATTACAGGTAAAATCTACTAGATAGTTCATCTTTGGATAATAGAAGCTCAAGGTGGGCTGTCCCAATGTAATTATCTGTGAGGTTTCACAACCTTCCACTCTGACCGTTGTACTAATCCCTAGTCCCGGAGCATGCTTAAAATCTTAATCCTCCCAGGTCATTTAGAATTGCTGCATAAAGTTTTTTAGCAGTTTTCCAATAGTCCATTGTGTATTCAGGTTACCTAAAATTAGCTGGGCCCTACTAAGCGGAACAAAATCCATCGTCAACGTTTGTTGACAACATAACGGTATCTCCACCATCACTACTTGAAGCTTCTAGTCTTCAGGACAAGTACTTCTATTCTCCATCCAACCTGGTATTCTCCCCTCCTTCCACCGCTCCTCATCCCCTACCCAGTCTTGCTCCTCTACAAACTTTTTTCTACATTGCATATGGAGGAATATTTCTGAACTTCAAGTCCAAATGTGGCAATCTTCTCTCTTAATGGCTCCTTATTAGTCTTATGATAAAGCTATTAAAAATCCTTAACTCAATTCAAAGGGCCGTGTATAAACTGACCTCAGCTAATGTCCTATCTCTCCACTCTGTGCTCTCACTGTGTTCCTTCATGCCTCAGTTTCCTTGAACATAGTTTCCTTTCCCTGGATTACCTTTTTCTTTCTGCCATCAACACAGCACTCAGACCACTCCAGTTTATCCTCCACTGTCCGGCTTGGGCATCACTTTCTCAAAACAACCACGCCAACAACACAACAACCCAACACAACACTAACAACTTCTCCAAGCCTTTCCATGAGGTCTCAAAGGCATGAAACTATCCCTACTTTTACCTCCACCTGTTGTGTTGTATTCTGATTATCTAGTTGTTTGTTCATTTCCCCATCTATGGTGTAAGAAGATTTCTGAAGTTAGAGACACCACCTGTTTTGTTCCCTGTTATTATTCTAGTATTTAGCTTAGTGCCTGACACTTAGTAGATGCTCAATAGTCACTTATAAGATAAACAAATGTGATTTAGTTTCTGCGTACACTATTCGATTCAAGATTCCATTAGGCACTTACTCTATGATGTCTCCAGTGCTATTCTCCACCTCCACCCAATAATTTCGACAGTTGATTCCTTTGAAAGCTCTTTTTCACTATGGATATAAATGAAACTGTTCTCTGCTGCTGTGGATTTGTCTTCTACAATAGATTCCTTTTGTTGTGTAAGTCTTCAATATGGATGCAAGTTTTGCTGCAAAGTTCTCCTAACTTCTTTATCAAGGTCTTATCGATTTTCACGTTTAGATGGGGTCAGAATTTCTAGTTCAGCCCATAATACTCACTTGAGTTCAAGCTCTTCCCCATTGGATATCTCCATTGGGGCCGTTTTCTTTTGGAACTTAAATGAATCTCTGCTTATCTTGTTTTGCCTCCAAACAGCTCTGTCAGCATGGCCCCATAATTATGAATGCTCTCAATAACTCAAAATATTTCAGATTTTTCCTTTTCATTTTATTGACATTAGATATATGACAAAACAAACAAACTCTTCTTCTGATATATTACTTAATTTTTCAATTAACTCCCATTTGAATTCCATTGTAGTTCAATCCTCACGCTTCCTAACTTGTATTATTTTTTAATTATATTTTATTGATTATGCAATTACAATTGTCCTGATTTCCCCCCCTTTGCCTGCCTCCAGCCAGCAACCCCCACTTCCTAAGGCAATTCCCCCAGCATTGTTCATGTCTGTGGGTCATGCATGTAAGTTCTTTGGCTACTCTGCTTCCTGTACTATACTTTACATCCCCATGGCTATTCTGTAACTACCTATTTATATTTCTTAATCCCCTCACTTCTTCACCCTTTCCCCTATACCCCCTCCCATTTGAAAACCACCAAAACACTCTGTCTTTCCATGACTCTGGCTCTGTAACTCTTGTTTGCTTAGTTTGTTTTTTAGATTCAATTGTTGATAGATATGTATTTATTGCTTTTTATTGTTCATAGTTTTGATCTTCTTGTTTTTCTTAAATAAGTCCCTTTAACATGTCATATAATAATGGTTTGGTAATGGTGAACTTCTTTATTTTTTTCTTGTCTGAGAAGCTCTTTTTCTGCCCTTCGATTCTAAATGATGGCTTTGCTGGGTAGAGCAATCTTGTCTGTAGGTCCTTGCTTTTCATGACTTTGAATATTTCTTGCCAATCCCTTCTAGCCTGCAAAGTTTTTTTGAAAAATCAGCTGACAGTCTTATGGGAACTCCCCTGTAGTTAAGTAACTGCTTTTCTCTTGCTTTTAAGTCTCTTTTTATCTTTAACCTTTGGCATTTTAATTATGAAGTATCTTAGAGTGGGCCTCTTTGCATCCATCTTGTTTGGTACTCTCTGTGCTTCCTGGACTTGCATGTCTATTTCCTTCACCAAATTAGGGAAGTTTTCATTCATTATTTTTTCAAATAGATTTCCAAATTCTTGCTCTTTCTATTCTTCTTCTGGCATCCCTATGATACTAATGTTGGAATGCTTTAAGTTGTCCCAGAGGCTGATTTTACTATCTTCATTTTTTTGGATTCTTATTTCTTGTTTTGTTCTGATTGGCTATTTTTTTTTTTGCTTCCTTATGTTCCATATCATTGATTTGATTCTCAGCTTCATTCATTCTACTGTTGTTTCCCTATTAATTATTCTTTATTTCAATTAATATAGTCTTTATTTTTAGCTAGATCTTTTTTATGCTGTCAAGGTCCTCACCAAGTTCTCTGAGCATCTAATAACCAGTATTTTGAACTCTGCATCTGATAGATTGCTTATCTCCATTTTGTTTACCTCTTCTCTGGAATTTTGATCTGTTTTTTCATTTGGGCCATGTTTCTTTGTCTCCTCATTTTGGCAGCCTCCCTATGTTTGTTTCTATGTATTAGGTAGAACTGCTTTGACTCCATGTCTTGGTAGTGTGGCCTAATGTAGTAGGTGTCCTGTAGGGTCTAGTGGCACAGCCTCCCTTATCACCCAAGCTGGGTACAGGAGGTGCACCCTTTGTGTGGGCTGAGTACACACTCCTCTTGTAGTTGAGCCTTGGTTGCTCTAGGCAGATCAATGGGAGGGATTTACTCAGACCATTGAGCTTCAAGGATTAGCTGTGACTACTTACCACCAACCTCCGCCCTCCATGGAGGACCAGCTGTGCAGAGGCAGGGTGGTGGTGCTCTAACATGGTCTGTAGCTGTCTACTGGGTGTGCTGGCCCTGGGGTTTCATATGTGGTGCAGGCCTAGGTCATCCCCCACCTGCATTTTGCCTGGGGCCACTCTGCATGAGCTATAAAGCAATCTGAGATGGCTGCCATTTGTGCTGGGCTTGGAGATTCCTAGGTGAAGCCAAGCTATGAATTTAGGCTGCTAGTGCTGGGCCTGGGTCTCATTGAAGCCAGTTGTTGCTTGTTTGAGAGGATTTAGGAAGCTGTGAAGCATAAGCCAAGACCAACCATTCATAGCTGGAATAGCACCTTGGATGGGCCTGTTAGTTGAGTGGAACAGAGTCTCTGGAGATCTCCAAGGTTGGTCAAACATTGTTAGCCAGGTTGGAGTCTCGGATATGGCACCAGCTTGCTGGCTTTGTGGAGGTAAGCTTCAGAAAAGGGACAACGGCCTCTGTTCACCTTGATGCCAGACACTTCAGTTTTTCTCTATATACCACTGGTGCCTTTCAAGCTGCTACCCCAGTGCTAGAGCTCAGAGGGAGTGAGTCTGTGTAGGTGAGTCTGTGTGTGGGTTCTTTAAGAGGAACAAATTGGGGCATCTGACTCAATCCTTGCTGGTTTCTGCAGCCAGAAGTTGTGGGGACTTTTCTTCCTGGCACTGGAACCCTGGACTTGGGGGCATAGGGTGGGGCTGGGACTCCTCATTCTGGAGATATTGCTCCTGAATTTTAATCTACCACATGTGGGTGAGGGACCTTCCTATTCCATACCTGTGGCCCTCCTACCATTCTGGATGGATGTGGTTTTCTTAATTCCATATTTGTCAGACTCCCATTCAACTTGATTTCCGATGGTTCTGAGTGATGCAACCATCACTGTTCTATATTTTACTTGTAATTTTGATGTGGTTGTGCAAGGAGGTGAGCCTTGTCTGCTAAGGCCACCATCTTGACCAGGAATCTGCCTTCTTTAATAAGTCAGTTTTACTGGTAATGTACATACCCTAGGCATTTCTGTATGTTTGCATATTCTATCTTCTTAGAATACCCTTCTCTTACTGTTTTGCTTACCTGAGTTCTACCTTCTCTAAAGGCTCTACCCAGAAATGTATTTTATTATAAACACTCCCCATAAGATGTATTGATACTTATTTTCTTAACCGTTTTTGTCACTTAACATACATTACAATGAATACTGTATTATTTATTTCCATTTTAGTTTTCTGATCCAATTCAAAACCCAACACTGAGAAATAGGTTAGAGTGATATCAGAAAGGGCCTTGAATTCCAGGGTAACAAATTTGTATTTTAATTAGAATTTCCTAAAAAAGAGTCATCTAGTGGCAATGTGTTCAGTGGAGACGTGTGTGTATGAGAGGGAAATGTGGAAGAGGGGGAGGGAAGACTGGAAGGAGAGGGAGGGTGGACATAGGGAGGCCAGTTAGAAAGTTTGATAGTGATCACCCTAAAGGTAACAAGAATCTGAATTAGAGTAGAGATGGAGTAGCAGATTTGAAAAAGCTATAAAAGTGACTGATAGTATAGAAGCACAATCAATAGGTATTAATAGCTGAGGTGATAAGAGTAAGGGAGAGAGGAACAATTATGGGTCACCCATTCAACAGATTTTCATCGAACACTCAGTTTGAGACACACTACATGATGTGAACAGAGCAGTAGGCAAGAGAGCATGCCACCAGCCCTCAGAAGTCACATTTCACTGGAGAACACCAAAACTGTAACCTGAGTGATTGGAAAATGGTAAGGCCATTGATATAGAGAATAAATATAGAAATAGAAAGGTTCAGAGAAAAGTCGATATATTAATTTTGTGCATAATTATTGTGTACTCACTCTGTGCCAGGCACTGTTTTAATCACTTTGCATATATTAATGTATCTAATACTCATTACAATTCTGTGAATTAGGTATTATTATTATCCCCATTGTACAGATGAGAAACCAAGGTATATAAAGGCTAAATAATTGAGCTAAGTTCTTGATAGTATTAAGTGAGGAACAGGGATAAAACAAAGGTATCCAGGATCTTAAGTCCACAGTCTTATTACTAAAATATATTGCTTCTAATGCTTTGAGACTAATAGGCAATTTTAGAAGGCAACTGGAATGTATAATAGAGGTTTAGAATAGAGCTAACACAAAAGCAAATGGAAGAATTTTAGAATATGTCACTGACACATTACAAAGTAAATCAAAATATAAATTTGTCTCTTCTTCTTGATTTATCTGATGAGTGTCATTTAGATGAAAGGATTTAAGTGTTCTTTGTTTGTAGATGATTCCAAGCTGTTTATCTCTATGCGGTCCTTAAAGGTTTCTGATTCCTCTTATATCCCTCTGGCTCCTCTTTTTCAGTCTCCTTTCTTCCTCTCTCTCTCCAAGTTGGCTTCTCAGGACTCCCTCTTAATGTACCCATTCTTTTCACTCAGTGTATTCTCCATGTGCGATCTTATGTTAACCAAAGACTTCAGTTACTATTTGCATGGTAACAATTCTGAATGCTCAGTCTAGGCATCTTTCCTGAGCTCCAGACCCACGTATGCAATTACCTCTTGGATATGTTCAGTTAGATGGTCAAGTCACTTAAACCCCAATCTGACCAAATGGAATTTATCTTCTTTACTTTCTTATTTTTATTATTATTATTTTTTACTTTTTATATCTTTACTTTCAAACTTGCTCTTCTTCTTCATGAATGGAACCATTATTCACTGTAGCTTCAAGGTCAGAAAACTTGGAGTCATTTCGAACTCTTCTCTTTTGTTTATCTTTCCATCCCTCCCATCCAATAGGTCATCCACTATATTTTAAGATTTTCCTTATTTTCATCACATCATTACTTTCATTCAGTTCCCACCACTTTTGGGATATATCTACGCACATGCCACCTAATTAGCCTTCCACTCGATTTCTAGGATAATGATTATTACGTTTAAATGGCTCTTCTCAAACCCTTGCTTCAATTTCTTTATTGGTTCCCGTAGCTTTCAGAATACGTTTTAAAATCCTCGGCATGACTTTCTTGTCTGCCTTTCAACCTCATTTACTGCACTCACGGTCATAAGCACTTCCTTACTGATCCGTTTCCCAAACACATCACGTTGTCTAACTGTTGCGAGGCCCTGCGTATTCTAGTAGCTCTACTAAAATGTCCCTTTCCCTTCTTCACTTGGTTGAAACCTACTCGTCCTTCAAAATTTTGATTGAACTGTACCACCACCAATCCACAAGACTCCATGGCTTTTCTTCTTACCTCCGAGTCAGAGTTGGATGTCCCTTTCTTACATTCCAATCCATCCCTACGTTCTCTATGGTAGAGTGCACCTACCACTTCAAACTTCCTGATGTAGTCACCTGTGCTCCCCCTAAGTCGTACGTTCATCGAGAGTAACAACAACCGTATCACCTCACCTTTATGGTCCTGGCCTGTATTTCATAGCCTGATACAGAGTATGAGCTCAATACATTTATTAAAAAGGTGACTAATTAAGAAACAATAAGTACTCTTTCAAAAAATACCCATAACCCTCCTTTGGAACTTTATAATGTGATCATTATATTCCTAAAACACTGGAAATAATTATAGAACTATGAGTTCAATAAAAAAGACACTGAGATTATTTCTTATTGGGGCTGTAGAGACTTGGTCATATAATATTTATGATTATTATTAAAGACTTTCACCATACAAGTATCAACCCTAAACTGTAAGTTACATGCAAGAGTGGTGCACATCTGTTTTGTTTATATTCATCTCCCTACCATTGAGTATGTGTTAGGGGTTAAATAAGTATTTGTTGAACTTTGTTGAATGAGCACAGTAGTAGGCATTTAAGTTAGATGGAATATGTTGTGCTAACACTCACAGAAATTAAAATGTGCTTCTAAAACATGCTTTGTTTTGATTTTTTAAACTATGTTTATGGTGTTTTTGCTTTTCAGAAGTATTTTTTTTTTATTTTTATGTAGTCAAACCTTTCAGTTTTTTCCTTGTTGTTTCCATGTTTCACATTATATTTTCAGAGGCTTTTTCCACTCTAGGACTAGGAAAATAGTCCTCCAGAGTTTGTGGTTTTGTTTGTCTATGTTAAAATCTTTAATCCCACTGGAATTTATATTGCATAAATATATCTTGATTTAATGATTAGTGTACACTCTTTGTTGAATGTTATTTTGTACCTCTGTACTTTGCAATTTTGCCCTGGTTGGATTCTAACAGACAGTGAATATGTTTACAAAACATCTTATTCATAAAATCTTTGCAGGGTAGGCGAATCTTTCATCTGGACTCCTGCACTCACCATCTCTCCACCGGAATCCTTATTGGATTTCTTATTAGTCTTTTCATACTCTTGTCTATTCCACTCCTTTCTCCTCTGAGCAATAACCAGAATATATTTAAAACACTAGAATTAAGTGTGCAGGCCTCCAGTTATTTGCCTGTTTTGTTCACTGCTGAGTCCCCAGTGCTAAACAGTGCAAATAGAATCATGCTACTTCCCTGCTTAAAACTCAATACAACTTTCATTGTATTCCCACCACAATAAAATTCAAACTATTCTATTTACAAACACACTGAGGTCTTTCCCTCCTCAAGACCTCATGCTGTTCCCACTTCAAGAATCTTCTTGTTTGCTAAACAGCCTCTTAAATGTGACTGCCTCAGGGAAATCTTTCTGGGCTCCACTATTGAGAAGACAGATGCCTTAAGTTTTCTGCTTCATTTTGTTTTGTTTTGTTTCGTTTTAAATAACTTAACTTTGTGACTCATGATTTTTATAACTGTTTCATTTCTATCTTCTTTCTACTTGACCATAATGTAAGTTCTATGAAAGTCTGTATTTTGTCTATGTTATTCTCTGATGTGACTCTGGCACACGACACGATGCCTGGATTTGGTAGGCACCCAATAAAAATTTGTTAAAAATATTTTAAAGACTTATTTTATGGTAACCGTTATCATGAAATTGCAGAGGTTCCATGTAATTGACTTGCCAATTTTAAGAAAGTCACTCATCTGTTAAAAAGAAATTCATCGTAACATCATTGACATCTTCAACTTTAATCATGCTTGAATACAACCATAACAACGAAACAACTTACGCTCAACTAGATTTGATTACCTGGTCATTTTATTCAAAGTGCTTAAGTATGAACAGATAAATTTATGCAAATAGATGTAATGGTAAAAGCAATAAAGAATTAATTATGTTAATGAATGATAAATGTTCATTAACACATAATTGATAGAAGTTATATAGAAAGTGAGTGATAAAGACATAGTACAAACAGGGTATTAAAGTCATTACATAATTAAAGATAGGATGTAAGAGAAAATGTATGATCTTTTTGGGAGAATAGGAAAAAGACCATTATCATAAAAGCCCAGAAAAAAAAAAGAACAAAGAAAATAACATAGATTGGGAAAGAGGCTATAGAAAGTTGATGCCAATACCCTGTATCTACATCTTAAGTATCATTTAAGGATGTGTTGACAGTAAGAACAGCGTTAGGGATGTTGGGGCATACAAAGAGGTCCAGCTGCAGGTGTAAGGTGAAAACACTTGGAAAACTGAGAAAAAAATCAATAAAAAAACAAGAACAAAATTGTGTATAAACACTAGATTGGACTTTAAAAAATAAAAATAATAATATAGCAAGAGAGAGTGGAAGAACATAAAAAACAAAATAAGAGTAGAGAGGAATATTTAAAGATAGCAAGCTAACAAAAAAGCATAGGAAGAAATCTGGCAAAAAAAATACTGATGCAAAATCATAACTATCCTGGAAACCGAAAATAAAGTGTTAAAAAAACACAACAGCCAAATAATATAAAATCATGGTGATTGACTGGTAGCAGTGCTTCCTTTTCTGCTACTTTATGGTATGTATCAGCAATCAATTACTTTTAAATACTGTTTTCTTTACACAAATTAGAAATCATCAAGCAAGCCTAAAACAACAAAAATAAATAAATCTCCCTTTTCTGGAAAGACCTTTGCCTTTATTTATCCCTCTGCTATCAGGAGATAAAAACAGAAATATGTAGCCAAACTAGGAAGCGGAAATGTTTTTAGTCAATCAACTAACATGTTTATGAAGCATTTACTATAACCTCTGTGTTTGAAATTATAGAGATAACAGTAATAATCTAATTGAGGGGATAAAAATAATTACATGATTTAATTTATAAAAAGTCATACTATATCCAATTCAACTCATTTGCCAATCTCCCATTATGCGGAATTTATTATAAAATATGCAACGACGAATAAGGCACCATTATCACCATTTGCAAAACAAAGACGGCTCCCATGTTTGAGCAGCAGGTTGGAATTTGGGGTTTGAATTCCAGATTTACTTCTCAGCTTAAAGTCTATAGGAAAGCTTTAATTTCTTCACTTATGAAATGGAGACAATATCTACGCTATAGAATAGGAAAAAGACATTTACTGCTCACTAAATATTCATATGCTTCACATTCCAAGCTCCTTTGCAGTTTATGCCTAGATATGACTCTTTCTGGCAGTGGGCTGTGAATAAAAGTGATATGTGTCATTTCTAGTCCGAAGAATTTTCTAGCTGCTGTACAATCTTTAGGTGTCCCCTCTTGGAGTGATCTGGAAGCAGAGGGTGACCACCTTGGATGTTTACCAGACCCACGCTGGACCAGAACAAACTCGTGTGTTATAAACTGTGCTCAGGTGCCCCAGTTCATTTGCCCCAGCTGCAGAGCCTGTGCTGACCAGTGAACAAATTCATTGTGAGGTGCATACAGGATGATGCACGTAAACTTCTTAGTACAGGGCTCAACACAGAGTAAGCAAGTGATAAATGAGCAGCACTATTATTTACAGATCTTTCTAATTAAAACTAGTTATTAAAGAAAGCTTTTTTTGGCAACAGAAATAAATCGATATTGAAAAGAAAATTGTAGAATGTGTTGGCAGAGCGCTTCCCAAGCTACTTCAAGGCCTTTGGTTCCTCTTTTTTCTGACTAGAGTGCACTTGATCCTTTATGATAGGAGTGGCTACTCATTGAACTTGTACTTTTTGTAAACACAGTTTATGTTTTTGGTCAAAGGGCTCCAAGGTTTTTATTTATGGATAATTCATTGCTCCAAACCAATGGTGAAAACTAGTGATCTTTCAAACATGGAAACACCCTGTAATTTTCTTTTGGCATTGCAACAACTTTGATGTTCATCTTTCTCTTTTCTGGCTGAACCTATATACACTTAAGTACAGGATCACATTAAGAAAACGTTCAGACCACATGTAAACAACCTGTGGCTAGACAATTCCTGAACTCCATGCTATGTCCAGTTTTCAAAGGATGTAAGCTTCTGTGTTGTTTTCTCTACCATATATTTTTCCACAAAAGTCCCACTTACTACTTTATCATGAACTGATGTATTTGGGCATAAGTCTAGACATGCTGTGATTTTAAAGCTGTCTATCTTCCTGCCTACCCCACCCTTTTGCCGTCCGGAGAGGGGTTTGGATGTGTCCTCAGGCGTGGGACACAGCACCGTGGGCATGCTTAGGCAGCCCATCCCAATTTAAAAACGTTGAGGAAAGATTTGGGAGAATGTGCTAAGGAATAAGAATCAGTTTGAATCATCTGCAGACAAAAATGAGATTTATGTAATAAGGAATGGCGAGAAGGGCAAAGAGGATTGAGTTCATTCAACTGATCAGTTTTATTTTTCAATAAATAAAGTTAGTGTTTTATTTACTAACTTTAAATAAAAGGAAAAAAAAAACTTCTCGTGAGTGTATTTGGTGAATCAGATGACTCCATAGCATTCAAGTATCAGTTGGGGGAAAAAGAAACCCAGAACTCCTATTCATCTAGTCAGTGGATTTTACAGACTAAATCAGGAATCTGTTGTCCTCAGCTTTTCCTTCACCTCCTTTTCCGCAGTAGTTAAGCTGTGACTCACCAGGGCTGATTACACAGCTGACAGAAACAGCCGTGAGAAGGCAGGATGAGCCGTGAGAGATGGGGGGGAACAGCATTTAAATACAGCAGAAACGTCCCCATTTATAGCTGCTGTGCTGCAGAATGCTCCCAGGCACACTTCAGGGATCGGAGGCGGGGAACTGAGCCTGTGGAGACCGCAGGGGATGCTATCAGAACGCACGAGGGCCACAGGCTTGAAAGTAGCTAGGCCCCGGCTGCTGCACACGGCAGCCGGAAACTGAGTGAACAAGACACCTTCTAAAACTGAAGGGATGGGAGGGGCAGAGGTCCTCATGCAGCGAATGATGGCATCAGGAGACAGGCTGGCAGAATGGATGGAATGAAGAGGAAGTTTAGCAGTGATACCTAGCTGCTAAAACTGATGAAAGTGATAAAAGATGCGGTCTGGGGCGGGGGGGGGTGGAGGGAAAGAAAGAATAGAACAGGATAAAATAAAATAAAACAAAATAAAATAAAATAAAATAAAAAATAAAACAATTCTAATTGTAATTTAGATTGTTATTCGAAAATAGTCATCCTCTCCACCTCTACATGAACTTTTAAAAAATGGATTTAGAGAAATTCAAATAAAATACAGATACCTTATAAAGTTTTTAAAATGAAGTTAAACTTCACTCATATTTAAAAAATACCAGCTAAATTAAGGTATGATACTCTTTCACTTGTCAGATGGGCAAAGATGAACAGGGTTTGATATTACGTTGTTGGCTCTGGGTGGGCAAATAAGCACTTTTAAATCTCCTTTCTATGGTTGCAAGCTCTTGATTGAGCAATTCAGAAATTATTACCAAAATTTAAAATAAATATGCTATCTAGCCCAGCAGTTTCTAGTTATACTTTCAAATATATTCAAAGATACTTAAACAAAAACTCACAATCTTTTCAGCCATTTGTATAGCTGCAGTGTGGACACAACTACTATTTTTCAAACAGAGGTTGTTAAATAATATTATGTGTATCAATGGAAAACTTGTAGTGGACTAAAAATACATCTCTGTATGTTGATCTAGAACGATGAAGTATGGAATAATCTAAATGCATTGTAAATGAGGAAAGTAGTTTGTAATAGTCTGCGTCTAGCATACTGTAACACTAAAGGAGAGATAAAGGAACCTGAGTCTTCATGGGTGAGTAAGAGCGCGTTGTTGAAAAAAGAAAGGGCATTCTAAGCAGCTAGGATAGTGCATGCAATTAACATGTGTGAAAGAGCATGGATATTCAGGAAATGCTGAATACTCCACCCAGCATACATACCAACGCATGTAGTTGCTAATTTCATATGATCCTTTCCTCCCCTTGGTTACTGGCATGCATGCCAGTGTAAACGTGTTTGATATCTAAAGAAGAAAACCATTCCTGGTTACCTAGAGTAACGCTAACACTGTTGACAAACACCTGGCAGAGCCTGATCACGGAGAGAACACCCTGGCTTTCTGTAATAGAAACCATCCACTTCTCCCAGGGTAGAGATAGGGAGACTTTTGGTTGGAGTGTGAAATCAACTTCAACTATCACCCATAGCAACAAGGGAATAATGCCAGCTTTATAAGTAAATAGGTACCTATACTGTTTACGTTCCTTCAGCACCAATGGGTCAGGAAGACAAATATTTACTCGCTGTGCTGGTAAATACATCATTTTCTGTTTCCTTATGCAGAATTTTGAGTTAATTCTGCGGTCATTATTCGCCAGTATGTGTGTATTAACTTGTAGTTTTACACGGAGCTACTGTATTTATCTGCATTTATAGACCCAAATTCTATAGCAGATGTGCTTGGATAAGGTCTGTTTTCAAATCATGGTCTCCACTTCGTAAATCTTGTGGTTAAGCCAGGTGTGATACCGCAGTTACTGCTGGATATCTTACCGTGGACTAAAGTGTTAAGTTAGCAAAATTTCTCTTTTATCTTTCCATAAAAGATCCTATCTTAATGCTCCTTTTCTTCTGGTGACCAGAGCCATCTTTCCACAGGTCCTTTTCTTAATCTAACTCCCAGGAAGTCATCATGGAAACCAGGCACAGTTTGGTCAAAGTTGTTCCTAATTAGAGCAAAAGATGCCCCAGTGGAAGGAAGTGTTTGTATGTATGTATGTATGTATGTATTTATTTATTTGTTTATTTTTCCATGACTGTTTCTCTAATTCATTCTTAAGATGATTGTAGACATAAGTAAAAGGATTACAATGGCAAATCTCATTTCTACCTTTTTGCAAAAACTCTTAACTCTTGGTTTGTCTTCCTCCTTTTAGCTTCGTGAAGCTCTTCCCCACCTGTACGTGGCTGCTTAGTGGTAAATGAATCAGTTGATTTTTATTCTGAAAAATTACGGCTTGGGCCAGGACTGTAAGGGTAGCATTATTTGTCATTATTTTAATATGTATATATATTTTTTTGCAATTGGCTTTGTGGCCTTGGATGCTTTCTCTCTCTCTCTCTCTCTCATCAATTGTGAAATTAAAGTGTCTGGCTAGGTTTTTTTTCTAATGTACATTTGGGCTTCAAAACTCTATAATCCTGTGATTCTTGTTTCTGTAAGTCAGCTGATAGTATTTTTGGCAACTTGGAAGTTGGTCTTCAGAATCAGATGCCCCTGCCTGTTTGGCATCAGCTACCTCTTCACCCTGTAATCCATGAACCTCCTTCTCACACAAGAATCTCTTTGATCTCAAAGACAGCTCTGTAAGGTGCCGGAGCAAAGTAAATACCAGGATATTTTCCTCCATGGTGCTCATGACAATGAGTGGTCCAGAAGAACAAGAAAATAAAATAAAAAACCCCACGATAGTACTGTCCTTGAATCAACATGTGCAAGTACCAAATTAATTTTCTATCAACGTAAACATGTCATTTCAAAACATTTTTTTCCAGACATAAAAAGAATAGAATAAATGACATTTCAAAATGGCTTCGATTATCCATTTTCACAAATGACAACACCCTGGGGTGATGGGGTGGGGACAGGTAATGACAATTCTGTTTTTACCACAGACTAAATTCCGTAGCGCTTTGGGAGAATAATTTTAGAGCAGTTTTTCTTCATTAAGCAGTCATAGTAAATTATTCCCAGCACACATGTAATTTACCAAGGAACTAACCCAATTTCAAATATTCTTTTTTCTTAAAAAAGGGAGTGAATCATGTATGTATATACATGATAAGTTAAATTAATTTGATAATGAAGATGCAGAAGCAAGAAACCTTTAATTAAAAAAAAGTGACTCTGATGCCTTACAAGTAAAAAGTAATATTCTACAGATGTTGAATATTAGATTCAACATCTAATATTGAAGCCTAGCAAAGAATTGGATGTGCATTGAATGTAAAACCCAAGGATGAACAAAGACCACGAGGCCTGAGCTAAGGTGTGCTGCATTCTACATGGGTAAAAAAGCTGATGACGAAGTTTTGAAGAATACTAAGCTAAGTGTCTGTCATTTCCATGTAGGAGAGCTGCCTCCGCAATCGACAGCACTCCATTGTACGAGCCTAATACGTCACTTGGATGACATACGGGAGTGATGTTTCTTATTTGTTTTGTGAAGTAACAAAAACAAATCCTAACCCTGAAAGGACAACAGGGTTTTTTTTTTTTTTTTTTTTTTTTCCCTTAAGTACCAGAGAAAGTATTTCAGTGTCCCCACCTCCTACTCCATAGGCATTAAAAACACAGCCTTTGGGATTAGAAATATTGTATATAGTTTCTGAATGACTTGGGAAACTTACCTGGGAAAACCCTCCTAAGCATCATTTCTTTATTTCTGAAATACTTATCTCACAGAATTGTTGGGAGAATTAAATAAAGTAATATATATTAAAGCATCTATGTTAGGGTCTGGCATATAGATATGTTGTTGCTGTTATAACTGTATTTTGCCGAGTTTAATGTGTACTTTTTTGTCTAAATTTTTGATGGAAAAATAAGGATGCATATTATACATGGGCAATACTAATTCTGTATCTATATAAATGTTTTTAATTCTTTTATTTATGCTTATTCATTAAATGTGTGACTCTAGAAAGCAATAACAATATCCATATGCAAAATAATACCCTGGAATACAATAATCAGTTTTGTTTCTAAATAAAAATAAATAAATAAATAAATAAATAAATAAATAATTGAATTAAAAAATTAAAATGAAAGATTTTTTTCCCCCTGAAAGTTTGGGCCAAAAATGTGGGTGTGAATTGTACACAGGAACACATTATACACTGCAAAATATGGTACTTACTTTTCTGGACCTTATGAGTTCTCTTTCATTGATTGACATGTATGGGTATTCATCCCTGACTGTCTCATAGATATATTTGAGATTGGAAGGAGGTGTGGTATCAGGAAGTGGATGGAGCAATTCAGCACTGTCCTGATGGTATAGGAGGATTGGTCATATGGTTTGAGGTTGCTGAAATTTGAGATTGATTTGGCAGTTTGATGGAGAAATGGGCAAATGGTAAGAAAGAGAAAAAAAAGTTACTGCAGGGAGGAGAGAGGTATTAAATACTCAGCATTTCAAAAGGGCAACCATCTCACTCAGATTTGGCATAGCCTCCCAATTTTCTAACAGAGCATGCCAATAAGTTGGAGTTGGCCCAAGAGATGAAACCTGTTTGCCATCTGTTAAAATGGTTAATAACACTCAAAATGTGTCTGTGGACCAGTAGCATTAACATCACATGGGTATTTGTTCAAAACACAGATTTTCAGCCCTACCCCAAGACCTACTGAATCAGAATTTCTGAGGGTGGGGCCCAGGTTTTTGTGTTTAGCAAAACTTCCAGGTGATTCTGATGCATGCCAAAGTGTGGGACACCTACTTAGATGTTCTGCACATCAACAAGCTGGATTTGCTCAGATGGTAGAAGGGTGAAATGAATACGTTCTAGGTACTGTTCAAGGTGCTTCTAACATGCTTTTTCTTCCCAATAATTCCCTGATGTAGATTGATTTAGATAACTTAGATAGATGAGAGATAAATAACAGATAGATTGATAGGGAAGAAGGACAGAAAGAGAGAAGGATGAGAGGGAAGGAGGAAAGGAAAGAGAAAAGGAAGGAAGGAAAGGAGGGAGGGCTGGAGGGAGGGAAAGGAAGAGAAAGAGAAAGAAAAGAAAAAAGAAGGAATAGGATGGAAAGGGAAAAGAGGAGAGGGGAGAAAAAGGAGAGGAAAAGAAAGCAAACTAGATTTCACAGTTATTGTATAGTTTTCAAGTAACCAGGAAGAGGCTGAGTTATAATTCAATTCCCAGTTTAATTGCAAAGCCCAGCCTTTTTTCCTTCTTCCATTCTGCCACCTTAAGCAATACAGGTAGTAAACACACATTTTATCGTGTCAACAAAATTCATTATTGTTTGGGCCGGAAAAGGAAAAGTCACTGGAGAAATTAGCTCTCAGTCCCCTGCTCTCTTTACAGAATAGTATCATTTTTCACAAAATCATTATGAACCAAAAAGTTATTAAATTTTTAAAATCTTGGAATAACTTTATCCACCATGAAATCCAGAGAGACTAAGAAGAAGAGCGATTGTCAGTGCAGAATTTGGCCCTTAGAACTGGAGAGAAAGGTTTGGTCACAATATTGAGGTTGATAATAAAAATTCTGAGTTATTTTTTAACTTTTTAGTAGATTATGCATTATGCTTTCTAAAATGACTTTCCAGATAAAGTTTCAGGAAGAGGTCTGAATAAAAATGTTCTAGCAACTGTTTCTTTTTCTTCTGTTTTCTTTTCAAATTCTTCTCTTTCTGGCCAGAAAGAACTTCTCTTGTGCCTGACAAAATAAGCAAAACGCACACTAGACAAAGAATAATGTCCTTTAAGAAATTACTGTATGAATGTATTTATTTTGGCTAATGAAAACATTTACATAAATCCGAAGTCTTCATAGCAGCTTCTTTAACTGAAGCCTGCGTGCGAGCAGGTAGGCAGGAGACGGAAGCATCTGCACAGGACTCGGGACACAAAGACCCTAAGGCACTCCTCAGGACTGAATGGTGCTGCTCACTGCTGGTGGCATTGTTATTGGTGCTCGCACACCGAGAGTGTGGTTAGGGGGGCAGGTATCTTGGCAAGTGGCAAATGTCCACTGTGTGGGATGAAGGCTGGTTTTTGGTTTTCACTTGTTGTTGTCATTTGAGATACCTGCCATGATTATGGCACCCAAAGGACACACTTCAGCAAAATCACACACACACACACAAAAACAAAAACCAAAACAGTCTGCTTCTAAATGGACTGTCATGATATTTGTGTGACCTTAGCCCTAGGGATTTAGTCATGAACCACGTGGCTGGGAAAAAGCATAAAAAGTTCTCTTTGTTCAGTATTAGTTGATCAGAACTATTGATGAGTTTTGCTGTGTGGCTTGTTAAACTGCATCCAATATTCTGAGAAGTTGTGTTTTTTCCCTTCCTGGTTATGGTTGTTCTGCAGGTTATGTTCCCCTAGATTGTTTTAGAGCTCCCATGTGCCTTCTCTGCTGAAAGTTGATCAAAACATGAAATATAGACAACCTATATTGTATTTCATAGCAAGAGTCCCACATTCTCAAATTCTGAGGCTAATTATTTCCATGAATGACAGAGTTCAACTCATAATCTCCTGTCAGTCACTCCAGTAGTTGCCTCCCCGTGGAGCTCAACAAATCCGTTCCGTTCAGGCGCTTTGTGTGTGTGGCTGAACCAGCACAGCGCCGCAGCTGCCATTTGGAAAGGGGAGCAGAGATTTTTACGTCCACGTACTTTTAATTATCCAGACTTCTGAAGCCTGAAAGTAATGCAGTTAGTATATCATTATCTAGAAGACACACCCTTTGTTCTCGGGGTACAAATGTGTGCTTAGTATTTGTGAACAAACCATAAACATTGTACTTGGCAACTCTGACAGTTCAGGGGGAGGGGTGATTTCCTAGACCAGGGGTGTCCAAACTTTTGGCGTCTCTGGGCCACACTGGAAGAAGAAGATTTGTCTTGAGCCACGCATTAAATACATTGCAACACATAATCACAAAAAAATCTCAACATTTTAAATGAAGTTATGATTTTGCGTTGGGCCACATTCGTAGCAATCCTGAGCCGGAATTCACACCATCTCCATATGTAACCCTAACTTTGTCCTCAACACAATGACTCATCATCACGATCCATAGATCTGGGTTATTAAGCAAAACATTCTATTAAAACTCCAGCTGAATCCAATAAATATTTACTGAGGACTACATTTGGCATTTTGGATAAATAAAAAGCAATGGGAATACCTGGCCGTGGGTGGCTTCTAGTCTTATAAACTCTGGTGGTGGCCAGGCAAAGTTACAAACAATTCACAGCCCCAGAGTGAGTCTTTCCTCAGGATTCATGATGCTAGGTGACAAGCAGAACTGTAACTAGAAATGAAAGCACTCATTGTAAAATTACTCTGTGCTACATATGCGGCCGAACTCTACGTGCCTTATTTCACTTCAATCCTGAAAAAACTTTATATGTTACTATTTCCATATTAGAGTTGAGGAGACTGAAGCTCAGAGACGTTAACTGGAAGACCTAACCCTGTCTACTCAGTGTAGCTGCAGCCTTACCATGGTGTCATTACCCTCTCTTTTCTTATTCTGGACATTTCCCGTCCTCAAACTGGCAATTATGATATTGGCATTTTGATAAAGAGAGCTGCTTTGGGAAAGATATTGGCTAGCTTAATCTTTTACAAAGGGTATGAGTTATATATGAATTAAATGTTACATGCAAAGAGAAAAGAATCAGGAAACTGACATAGTTGTATCATAATAGTGACCGCATGAATAGGTACATTTTACAAAGCAATATCTAGACACATACCACTTCAAGAATTTTATGTAAGTTAAGTCTTTTAATCCCATCATCTCAATTTTATAGCTGGGGAAATGCTCTAGAAATTCAAGAAAAACTTTCTGAGAGGAGGTAATAAACAAAATTTGAAGCATACGGAGTAATTAAGTAAAAAAGATTAAGATAAGGTGTGTGCGTCAGCATAGTTTAGAATATGCTGCAGTGATAACCATCTCAAAATTCTGAAGGGCCTAAGACAATACAAGGTCATTCCTGTCTTGCGATTCATGCCTGTCTCAGGACGTTGCCCTTACTCAGGGGCTGATGCCGACAGATACTCCACTATCCGGAATGTTTCCAGTTGCCATGGCAGGAGGAAGGAGGATGGAAAACCATCAGTCTGCTCTTAAAAGCATCAGCTTGAATGTGACACACATTGCTTTCACTCACCTTTCATTGGCTCGAATGGGTCACATGATCCTGTCTAACTTCAAGAAGCTAGAGTGCGGTCCTGCCATGGGTTGTGGGAGACTGTTTGGAGACAGTGATGAACTGTGCTGTGATTGCCACCGGAGAGAGACCAGAAGAGTGTTGCAGACAGAGCCAACAGCCAAGGCCTACACTGTTTTCTGCGGATGGGGAACTACAAACATTTTGGTATCGCTCAATAAATTGTGGAGCAGGAAATATCAGTGTCTTTATCAATGGTAGACCGACACCAGATTATAGGGGTCTCATACCCACTCTTATAAGCTTTGACTTTAATCTGTGAACCATGGAAAACCTTTGGGGGTTGTAAGAAAGAGAATGATTGTTGGATTTTGTTTTACACAGGCTATCATGGCTTTGGTGCAATAAATAAATTTGAAGAAGTCAAAACTAAAAACAAGAAACTGAACCAGAGCAGAATTAAAATGATCATAGACTAAACTATGATGGAGATCACAGATGCAGAGAATACAAGAAAAATAAATATTTAGGAGGTATAATTGAAGGAACTTATTGATTAATTGAATATGGAGGATGAGGGGGCAAGGAGAAAACTAGCCAAGCTCTCAGATTCAAGGTTTGGTAGAGGTTGATTCATTAAATTACATAGAGAATAAGAAGGAACAGGATTGAGGATAAAATTTACTTTGAATATCAGCCTGAAGATCCCACAAAATTGGACATTTCCCATAGTTATTTGTAAATAAGAGTCTGAAATCTGAAGGAAAAGTCATGGAACGAGACAGTTTTGGAAATCACTGGGGTACGGAAGGTTTTGCGTAGTTGAAGTTCTGACACTGGACCAGAGTCCAAAGCAAAGCTCTGCCATGAGAAAAGCAGTGGACCAAAAATAGAACTCAGAAAATCCAACTTTAGAAGAGAGACAAGCCAGTAGAAATTCATGAAAGAGTTAAAGGATGAAGGGACAGAGGCAAAGAGAGTCAAGAAAGAACTCAACGAAGTCAGATGCTCCTGTCAGATCCAGAAGATAAAGTCTTAAAGTGCCCCGTGGAGATGGGAAGAAATGATACACTTTTAAAAAACAGCTTTACTGAGGCATACTTGATATACAAACATTTCACACGTTTAATATATACAATTTGATGGGCTTGGGCATATGTGTGCACCTGTGAAACCATCACCACCATCAAAGTAACAGACACATCCCTCACCTCCACATGTTTCCTTCTGTCCCTTTTAATTTTTTACTTTTTTATGTGTATTAAAAACACTTAGCATGAGATCTACTTTCCTGAGAAATTGTTAAAATTGTTCACATTACAATACCATAGGTGCTGCATTGTATAGCGATTGCTGTAAAGTTTCAGTTATGTGAGATGAATATGCTCTATCGATACAATTTAACAAAACATGTCAGTTGATTGGCAAGGGCAGAGAGTGGTTTGAGGAGGAACTGAGCTGTGCCAGAAGGTAGACAGTGAGTACAAACTATTCTGTCAGAAAGTTTGACTGAAAAGAGAAAAAACGAAATAATATATTGATAGGGTCATAGAGTTAGGAGATTTCATAAAATTGGAAAGAATCTCCATGTTTAATCATGTTTGTTTATAAGCTATGGAGCAAAAAATGGCAGTATTGGGACTATAGAAATAGAAGATACAGAAAATATAAATGGTATCTTTATTTCCTAAATAGTAAACAATTATAGTTTTGACAACTAAACATTTTACTTTGAAAGTAAAAAGGAGACTAATTTTTCAAGAAAAAAATCAATATATTGCAAGGTAATAAAATCCTTATGAAAGGCTGAATGGTTCACTAAACTAAGCTGTAGCTTCAGAGGCTGAAGGTTTTAATCATGGTTGGATGATTGATTTACTGTATAATTTGGGCAAGTTATTTTGATTTCCATTGGCTGGCAAGCATGCAAAGTTTAGTTGACTTAAGTTGAACTTATCTCTCTGTCTTATTTTTCACATATGTAATATAAGGGTGAACCAGCCCCTGAATAACTAGGAACAGTAATTAGTCAGGATGTTTGCAATAAAAAGTATTTTGCAAATAAAAATGCTGCACAAACATTTCTCAAAAACATGTCATTTTATATATAATTTCAAAGTTCTTTATGGTATGTTCTATTTTGTGCCTGAAATCATAGTTTTGAAAAAAAAATGGTAACAGTAGAATTTCAGAGTGGAAAAGCATGGGTGTTATTTATAAAGGAGCCAGAGAAACGAAAATCAAGAATTCCCTTGAATTTGCTTCAAACACCACAGGTTAGCAGATACCACAGCCTCAGGAAAACGCTCAGATAACATCTTTGTGGTCACCTGGTTCAAACTTGCTTTCTGATACCCCAGTCAGCAACGTGCCTTCACGAAGTGGGGCAGCCCCCTTGCCTTTGCTTAGTTTGCAGCTAGACAGACATTTCCGTATTACATTTTGAGGACATGATGCGTACGGCAATGCAGAAGGAAATTATTTTTTTGTTGTTCTTTCACACTTTAGTTCACTTCCTAATTTGAGTTACTGTGCATTGTTTATCCCTGCCTGGTGGTTACCTTGGCAAGTTGCCTCTCGAAGCTGTGGGCATACGCCGGTACAGTTTCCCTGCTGGCAACTCTAGTCTAATCTTAAAAAAATATAAAAAGAATTGTAAAAAGAATTGTAGTCCTTATTTCATCTAAGTGTTTCATACGTGAGTCCTTATTTCTATTGAGTGTTGGGGGTGACTTTGAGCCCTGGGTTGAGAAGATAGTGGGATAAAGCTCCAATACAATGTGAAAGAATATATCCGTAAAAAGTTGGTACTGTCGTCAGTTGATGAAGGGCACCAGGTATTCCCCGTCCCCACTTTGGGATGCAGCGTGGAGCTGTACTCCCACGCCCTATTTATTTGTCACCAGTGCTTTTCTGTCTTCTTCCGTGCTCTGGGGACTGTACCTCCACCTTGTGCCCAGTTTCTGAGTTAATCGCGGTCACCTTCGGTTAACTGGCTGGGTCTTGAGCTACGACAAGCACCTTACATTAAAAAAAAGGCCTTGTGCTAATTATTACGAGAGAAGATAAGATTAAAAACTAAGGTCCCTGTACATATGCATGAATTGTTTCAATTTTATTTTTTCTTTGGTTTATTTATTGTGGCTACTTTACTTTTTAAAAATTTTTATATTTCAATTGCAGTTACATTCAATATTATTCATATTAGTTTCAGTTGTATAGCAGTGATTAGATAATCATATACTCTACAAGGTGATCCCACCAATTTCTCAAGTACCCACCTGGCACCAGTATTACTGACTATATTCCTTATATTGTACTTTCAATTCCGATGAATATTTTATAACTACCAATTTGTGTTTATTAATCCCTTCACCTTTTGACCCAGTCCCCCTACCCGCTCCAAAAACCATCAGTCTAGACTGTTCTTTGCAGCTGTGAGTCTTTTCAATTGTGTTTGTTATTTATTTTGTTCTTTAGGTTACTTTTCAACTTGCTTTCTTTAGTGGGTTTGTGTGTGGTCAACTAGCTGTAAAACAATTATTCAGAGTGGGTTGAGCAGAGAGAAAAAAGAAGAATTAATATAAGCCTCAGCCTTTTATCTTTATCAAATGTGAAACAATCTCTATATTTAAGACTGTTTTTTATGATGAAATAAAGTATTCTAACCCATTTTAAATGTATTAAATGAAATACTCTAGAAGACCTGTCTGTTTAAATACTAGTAATGTTTGATCCTTGAAATTTGACCCCCACTACATACAAATCATATCATTTAAGCTACTAAAGTAAGGGATTTTTTTTTAAAGTTCTATAATATAGAGAACAAGATGACTGGTTCAAATTTTCCTATTGTTTCAGTAATATTTAGTTTTTTAGTAAGGTGTTTGTAACTGATTTTAAAATTCTGGATCCAATCATGGATTACACACCTTTTACACACTAAATAGTGCCCTTTTTTTAGACTTCTTTAGTCCAAAGCATCTTCTTATCTACTTTTCCCTTTAATGAAATTGTCATTTTTAAAGAGTTCAGACTAATTGTTTCATAGAATGTCTCTGAATCTGATTATGTTCTCATGATTAGAACCAGGTTAAACATTTTTAGTAAGAACACCACACAGGTGCTGTGTACACTCCATCACTTCAGGAGACACACTGTTCTAGTTTGTGTCAAGTTTGGACAAGCTGTAAAAATGATGTTTGCTGATATTTTTCACTTTGGGTATGTTTTCCCTTTAAAAGTGGTAAGTAACCTATGAAATGACATCTTGATACTACGTGAATTTTATATTCCTCCAGATACCTTCTTCACACAGTTTTAGCATGCATTGATGATCCTTGTTTGAGTCACATTGAATAACATGAAATGGTGATTTTCTAATTTTTTAAAAATTAAATTCACTGAGGCCCTGACCAGGTAGAAAATCAGTTGGTTAGAGCATAATCCTGATATGCCAAGGTTGAAGGTTTGATCCCTGGTCAGGGCACATACAAGATCAGCCAACAAATTTATAAATAAGTGGAACAATAAATCTCTCTCTCTCCTGCCTTCCTCTCTATTTCTAAAGTCAATTTAAAAAATGAAAGTCATTAGGATTACATTGGTTAATGACATCATATAAATTTCAGTTGTATAATTTCAGAATATGTCATCCGTATACTGCATTGTGTGCTCACAACCCAAAGTCTCGTCTCTGCCCCTGTATATTTGACCCCCTTTACCCACTCCGTCCTCTCTGCTTTTTCCTCTCGTTACCACCATTCTGTTTTCTGTATCCATGAGTTTATTTTGTTTTGTTTATTTATTTGTTGCTTTTTGTTTTATATCCCACATATGAATGAAAGCTCACAGTTCTTGTCCTTTTCATCTGACTTATTTTACCTAGAATAATACTCACAAGATCTATTCATGTTGCCACAAATGGCAGTATTTCACCTTTATTGTGGCTTAGGGTTCTGTACCACATCTCCAAGTAATTTCTTAATTTTATTATTCCTGCTACATTATTGGCTGACATTCCTTTGTGAAGAAAAGACCCTCCCTTCCAGTATTTCATGGATTTTTAAAAACTCAAAATTTTTTTCAATTAAAAAAACTTCCCAGTTGTCCTAATTGTCCCATATTTTGGCCTTCATGCTTGCTGCCTTTTCCTTTTAGAGATGTAATGACATGTGCTTGTGAGTGATAAATAATGACAAGTACTTATCATTCTCTGGTCCCTTCTTTCGTTTTCTGACATACAATGTTCCAGGCTCACCTTACACATTCTCTGTCTCTGATCTGGAATCAGTTGTTTCTCCAGGGAACATTAGTTCTTTTCCCAGATGATTAGTATTTTAAAACCAAGATCTTGGCACTAGTATGTTCATTTCCTCAGGGTGATATTTCTTCTGGGCCCCTTCAGTGAACAGAGCTAGGAATGTGCGTATTTTTAGAATCATGAGTTCATGCTGACAACTCTACTTCAAATTCACACCTCAGGGCTGCTCCTTATCTTCCCCATTCCATGTTTGTACATTTCTTCTCCCACAGTGAGAACCCTGAATTCTAAAACCACCAATTATTTACTCACTTGGTTTAGACTGAAATCAATGAAAAATAGTTTTAAGAATCAACAACAAAGCACCCAAGTAATGTCCCATGATAATTTTTACTCTTTTTTTTCCTGAAAAGTATCTCATTAAAGGTATACAGAGAAATGTGTTCAAGAGTTTTTTGGAAAAAAAAAAAGTGTGCTTGTGTTATTGTAATATAAAACTGGGTTCATTTGTTTCTTCTTGAATTGAATTTTAGGTGTTTTTTTACCCATAATAATTTAATTTTATTTTTGAAGATATGAAATATTTACATGGCTTACAACTCCCAAAGCTATAAAAAAAATGTTGTAGTCAAAGCCTCATATACCTCTCATTCCTATCACCACTCCATTCCTTCTCTTTCTGACTCAAGATAGGGAAACATTCATATACATTTCCGGTTATCCTTCTTAATTTTTGCTGAAATAAACAAGTATTATACAAGGTCTGGCAGAAGTAATGCCTGCTTAAGTGTGGTTGGTAGGGTAATAATATGGGTGTAATAATTTATTGTTTTATTTTGAACATTTCACCTAAAATGTCATATGCTATGCTTAAGTATGATATTGTTACATTACAGAATTACATGCATATGATTTTGTAAAAAAAGATTTTGTAATGAAAAAATGGGGCATTATTTGTGCCAAACTTATATAGATGAGGTCTGTCTGGGAAAAGTGTAGCTGTTATTAATATAGTGAGAACGGTTTGTGTGACTTTGATGTAACCTGGCAGCCAAGGAGAGTGAACTGAAATGCATATGTGTGAACAATGACGACTTCACTGTACTAGTCAGTGGGGGTGGTAGACACCATTGAGTGAGCATGTGTACTATGTGGCCCTCACATTGGAAATGACTGAGCAAGTAGAGCAATGATTTTGCATCAGATTTTGCATTAAACTTAACATTCCTCTGAAGAAACTATTTGAATGATTCAGAAGGCCACAACTATGGGCAATTGGTGATTGGCAGCTTCATCATGACAATGTGCCTGCTCATGCATCACGGTCTCATGCAGAGTTTTTTGTGAAACATCAAATCACCCGGGTAACTCAGACCCATGCAGCCCAGATTTGGCACCCTGCGACTTCTGACTTTTCCCAAAACTAAAACCATCTTTGAAATGGATGAGATTTCAGACCATCGATGAGATTCAGGAAAATGCGACAGGGCAGCTGATGGCAATTGGGAGAACTGTGTGAGGTCCCAAGGTGCGCATACTTTGAAGGAGGCTGAGGCATCATTGTCCTGTGTACAATGTTTCTGGAATCTGTATCTTCTTCAATAAATGTCTCTATCTTTCATAGTGCATGGCTGGGTATCTTCTGGACAGAGCTTACATATATTTACATATAGGTACATACAGTAGCATACTCTGTTACACCTGGCCTTTTTTTTCACTCTATATCCATTCTGAGAGATGATCATCATTCTTCTTAATAGCTCTGCTATAATATAGTATTCCATTTCGTAGATGTAACAGGGTTCGTTCCACCAGCCTACTATGGATAGACCCGGGTGGTTTCCCTTATTTTTTCATGACAGATAATGCCACAGTGACTATCTTTTAGAATATGATTTTTTTTTGTATTTGTAACATTTTATCCTTTGGGGTAAATTTTATTTTTTGACTTGTTTTTATTTTTATTTGGGTTTTGAAACAAATTATTTGAAAGTTTATCTAGCATGTTTATTCTACAGCTTTTTAAATTTTTAAAAATTTTTAGTGTTTACATGATTACAGATGTCCTGTTTTTCCCCCTTTGCCCGCTTCCACCCAGCCCTCACCCCCACCCTTCCCTCAGGCCATCACCACACGGTTGTCTCTGTCTATGGGTTGTGCATATAAGTTCTTTGGCTGATCCCTTCACTTTCTTTCATCTAGTTCCCACTTCCCCCTCCCCTCTGACTGCTGTCAGTCTGTTCCATGTATCCATTCCTGTTTCTATTTTGTCAGTTATTTCTGGGTCAAAGGCATTTGATAGATATTGACAAACTCTCCTCCACAGAGGCTACATAAATTTTTCACTCCTACCAGCTATGTTTGGGAGTGTCCATAATCTGGCTTACAGAATATTATGAAGCTTTTGAAATTTAAGAATAATCTTTTCACAAACCTATTGTAAGGTAAATCTGATGCACCGTCAGGTTGCAAATCATTGGCCCACATTGCCAGCAATGTGGGGACTGCATGATGGTGGTGGTAGTGGTGAGTAACATGAAAATAATTTAAAAGGAAGAGATAGGCAGCAGGTCACACTAACTTCATTCAAATTTTCTTTTCCCAGATTTGATGCTGTTGAGAGGTAAGGATTGCATGATGCTTGAATAAAAGCTATATTCCATGTTCATCTTAGAAAGGGTTTTGCCTGTTTGACCTCATATTACACACCTCACTGATACTACAACATCCAGTCTGGGTTGATGCCTGTGTGGGCACCAGCAGGAGCACCCGTAGGATACATGGTATCCTAGACAACTCATTCCAGTCAATGTGTATCCAAACATTAATGTCAAGATGAACTGACTGAATCCAGGTACTATATTTTATACGTTCTATGTTCTAAGACCATTTTTAAAAAACATTTCCACAATCAATTTGCATCATGCAACTGACATTATATCATAATTAAATTGGCGTGTTTTTCTCTCTTAACAGTTTCTAGTACTTTTAATAGAGGGTTTTGTAAATAAAAAGGTAATTCATTAAAAAGAATCCAAGTGGCGTTTTAGGTAAAATACATGCATGTGATTCTGAACACACTTATTAATCAGAGTAGAGAATAATGCGGTGTGGTCAGTCTCCGATGTCTCTGCCCCAAACCCTGCGGCCCGTGGTGACTCCAGTCTTGGTCACTGCATCCTTGCCTCGGTGGTCTAACCTCAGCACTCTTTTCTTGGCTCTCAAGTTACTTGGTCTCTGCCAACTGATTATGGGGCCTCCTGGGCTGCCCACCTTTGCTTTAGTGACTAGTTATTAGCAGTAATACAGTGACACTGCCTTTACCCTTAAAAAGTTTCTCTGCTACAGCTGCTATGCATTTCTTTTCTCAGATACTGTGCGCTTCACCCAGGTACAAGGTCAGCTGCACTGTCAGGTCAGCAACAGGTGTCCTGGATCCTTACATAACCCCACCCTTTCCTGCAATGTTACTAGCCCCATGGTCCTGTCTCCCTGGTCAAGCTGATCAACTGCACCTGTCTACTCCACTGCATGGTCCCCACACAGTGACCATCTGCCACAGCTGGCCTCACAGTGGACATTCATTTTGTTTCAGTGTCCAGTCGGCTCTGCCACCACTAATAGCTTGTGGTGATAGAAAGTCTCCTTGCCTGCTGGGTCAGAATCCTTGGGCAAGCAAGTTATACTCATTCCTTGATTTCTTAAAGGAAGATAGTCTCTTGGCAAGTTTTAGCTAGAAAGACTCCATCCTAAGACAAATTAGATTGCCTTTTAATTAGACTTTTAAATTTTCTTTGCAGTAATTCCAACAGAGATGACAGCCTTGGGCAATTAGAATAAAGCCCCTCGAAATTTGGTATTAAGCTTTTTTCACCAACAATTTTTTGTCTGATAGATTTTTCAAAGGGTGCTTTGTAATAGTCATTTTTGTTTGTATCTTTGCTGTTGTTTTTGGAGGCACCATTACAGCAGTAGCCCAAAGCATTTGAAATGAGCTACTGGAAGAAATGGTTTATAATGGTATCTAGAAAAACAGACCGCTGCTTCCAGTTTTAAACATTAACTGAAAACTTTATTTGAATTTAATTTGTCAAACCCACTTTATAGTTTATGAAGAATTTTAATTCAATATCTAACTTGAATGCCAACTAAGTCCATTGTTTTGTCAATGGACTTAGCCATATTTAATGAGATTAAATCTGATATTTGGGGAGTTTCTCACCTGGATAGGGAGATAAAAATGTTCTTTGGTATGTGGAATCCCTTAAGTGCTTGCTTTCTCTCTGATGGGAATGCAAAGGGGGCTAAGACATTGTCCCTATTGTCATGAAGTTCAGTCTAGTGGATAAATCCAGGCATAACAGTATAATCATAGCAGATTGTGGGGCCAGAACTAAAAACCGAGCAACTGCCAGAAGAATAAAAGTGGAAGAAGCTTTCCTCTATAGAGTGGGTGCTAGGGCACAGTCTTAAACATGGGTAACACTGGGGAGCTTATGGAGGAGGGGCTGAGAAAATATTTCAGCTACAGAGCAGTGATGTAGGAAGGACACATATAGAATAAAGAATGCTGGAAAGTGACCTGTGAGGCGGGGAGAGCAGGAGAGGAAACCAGACAGATTGGCTGGAAACCAAGTAGGACACTGAAGGCTTTATCTCTCTTCTTCAGAGGCCTGAACACAATTCTATGAAACAAGAATCTTTACCAATGTCCATTAAAGCTTTATCATTTGCCAGTCCTTCCCCAGCTCCCTGAGGCAATGTGAAGGAGAGTTTTGGAGAGGTCAGGATTACATACAGGGAGACTGGCTGAAAGACTGTGGCAAGCGTTAATTTAGACAAACTCTGATCACTACAGAGATTAGGACTGTCACATTTTAATCTACTTTTGGACTCTAGCTTCCTGAATTTCAGTTAAAACTAATTGAATTGCTCAGTTGTTAAACTTCAGTTTGTATTGTTTGATTTCTTAAAACGATGTCTCTTATAGATTATTAAATTATACCTTCACACTTGTGTGCAAGCAAGATACATGCAAAATATGTGACTAACCAAAAGAAAACCCAACTGTGGGCATAGAAAGTATTCCTTGGGTAGGTATGCACTCAGAGGAGGCAATGTATACAAATGCAAATATAATTTTTATAATAGATGATAAAAGGTATTTCCATAGCAATTATGTATGCTGAAGATGGCATCAGCAAGAAAACATCAATTGGGTTGTGTAAAAAATTTTGTAGGCACTTACTTCTAAGCAAACACCAATAAGGGCAGGTATACAGGGATGACTGAACATCAATGTGCTTTCAGCTCAAGATGTAGATTGGGTTGAAGAGATTTTTAAAAAATATTCCTGGCCCCATGTGGTTGGAATAATGAAGAAGCTGAAAAAAACCTAAGTTGTCCGTATCTGAGAAGACATGAAGAACTCTAAGAAATCCCTGATTTCAGGCAACAGAAAACCCAACTCTATCGTAAAAACGAAAGAAAATTTGTTGACTAATGTAATTGAAAAATACAAAGACGGGGTGGACTTTAGGCATAGTTTGACTCCGACACTCATGATATTATAAGAATTGGGAATGATTTTCTCCCTCTGGGCATCAGGCTCATTTTTAGTCTTGTTTCCTTTATGGTAAATGACCTGCCGAGATCACATGCTTTCCCATGTACTTCTGGGAGAGGAAAAGAACTTCTTTTTAAGCACTCACAGACCCAAAATCCTGAACTTCATTTCTATCAGCCTACCGTCAGACATGTGCCTGCCCTTGAACCACTGGATATGACCATGGGATAGTCAGATGCTGATTGGTTTGGGATGGGTTCTGTACCCATCACTGAACCAATAACTCTAATGAAGAAGATGCCATTACTTTAATCGGCTTACATCAAATCAGTCAAGGTCTACGACTGATACTCTTGATCAGGTCACTCAGCCAAGGGGGTCAGTGGGAACTAGAATCCAGCCCACTATTTTCTTTCCAAGCTGTGTATCCCTGGCATTGGGCTATATTTCCTGGAAGAATAGTCTTTCTGAATTCTCAGAAAATTACAGGCCTCTGCACTAATAGGTCTGTGTCTACCCATCCAAGGCAATTTGTACTTTTCCCAATTCACAAAGAAGTGCACACAGATTAGCAGTGGCCATTACCTGACCCTGACCTACATCAGTAGGTTTATCTGAACCCTCTGATTCCAGCTGTGGAGTTCAAAAAGAAGTTCACTGTGGGCTGGCTACACCCCTCTTCTCCACAGGTACCTCTCGGTCTCTGCCCTTTGTCTCTAGGTTCTGACCGCTTCCTCCCCTTGCCCCTTCAGGCCCAGGTGGCCTCAATCCTTCCCCCTGACCCTGCTATTTCTAGCCTCCAAGTGCTTGTGGTTTCCTCACCTCGACCTTACCTTCAGAAACAGCACCTCTGCTAACCCCTCCTCAGAGGACCCAGTACAAGTGCACCACCCATTTCCTGCCAGGACCCTGTTTGATGCACTTCATCAGGGATGAGTCCTGAATGCTGGGATGGAGCCACAGCGACCTCAACGACCCATAGTCCTCTTGGTCATCTTGTGGTTCCTCGGAAGACTAAGTTCAGTTGGTCCAGGTACAAATCCAGGCACACTAGTAAAAATTTCACTTTGTAAAGATTTTTACTTAAACTACCAAAGGTATGGATGTTTGAGAAAAACATAATGCTACATTGAGTTATTTTACCCTAAAGTTGGAGATATGCGAGTGTGCATATTTTAAATTTTGCAGATTAGAATGCTGAAATGTTCCACATTACTTCTGGTGGGAGGCCATAAATAATATTTCTCTGAGGCCAAAGTAAGAAAGAAGGAAATAATAGAGCTCAGAAATCTCAGGAGCACTCATCCAACAATCTGCCTTTATCTTAGAGTGCTTTTGTAGGCGGCTCCTTTAATCAGGATTTGATACACCTAAATGAGAGAGTTTTTAGCGGAGAGAAACAGATGCCACAACTAAGAAAAGGAACACAATGTGAATGTTTTGAAGTTTGCTCTGTGATGCACAACTTTTTTAAGCCAAAATTTTAACCTGGTGAGCAATCAGTTTAGTGCTGCCCTTAGCAGAGAACCATAAATTAAAGATAAGCAGTGGTTCAGACTTTCCAAGGCCTTGCCTTAGAAGTAACTCTGGAATCCCAACCAAATCTGCATTTGGTTAAGCAGTTTGGCCCAGTTTTCTATTTTGAGGCATTAAACTATAATTATAAGTCATTCTTATTTCACTCCAAATAAATGTTCCTAAAGTAGATGTAACTAGAAATGGCTCTTCCTTCTCTTCAAAGGAAAAAATAAAACAGCAAATAAATGAGACAAAATAGAAGAAAAGCAAACCAAAACTTAGAGGAGCAGGGAGAGTGTGCATATGGTATATTTTACAGTTTGGTCAATATATAAAATTGATTGCGCTAGCCTATTAGGAGGATTCATATACTTAAAAGGTATTCTGAAGATACCTCTCATCAGAGAAAAAAAATTAAAGTTCTTTTAAAAAAACCAAATGATTAAGGGTGGTGATAATTTAACTTCCTTACAAGTTTTTCTTGATTAAAATATCCTTTTGCTATTTTGCTCTAACATTTGTTCTTAATCATTCAAAAAGATTGGTATTTTCTGAGTTGGAAGTATAAGTTAATATGAGGGTTGGGGAGATAAAGGGAAGATATTTTTTTAAAGAAAGAATAATTTTATTATTGAAAGCTTTTTTTAAATTGTTGTTCAAGTACAGTTGTCTCCAATTTTCCCCCACTACTCCTCCCATCCCCAGCCATCCCCATCTCCAATCCTCCACCCTACCTGCTTTGGCTTTGCCCATGTGTCCTTTTAAAGGAAGTAAAAAAAAAAGTCTGCAAGTCAAAATGAAAGGAAGAAATGGAAGAAAAAAAATGTAGGCCTGGTGGAGAGAATGACTAGTCTGCCTTCTCGCATTAAGAGGCCAAGAATAAATCCCATTATAAATACTCCAGGTCCCCAAGAGAAAAAGGTTTCTGTGCTGAATTATGTGAGCATACCTGAAATCGGGATGATGGATTAGGACACTTCTCTAATCCCTTCAACTCTCGTGATTTATTTATTCGGTGCCATTTCTTATGTAACTGTCAAGCACGGCTGTGCTAATTTCTAATGTAGGATAAATAGCAGAATAATATGTCATTTCTGCTTTAAGGGAGACTACAATGTGCTGCTTACATAAGCAAAGAAATTAGCCTCATTTTCTATCATCTACCTAATGTTCCTGTAAACTCGAGCTGCCCTCTCCCCACTCCAACATTACTCCTCTGGGTAGCAAGAAAAAAGGTAAGTATTGTCAGCTAATGGTTTCGCTGCCTCCACTTTAAGCAGTGGTTTGATTTCAGATCTAGCTTTTAGGTAAATGTTCCCGTTAATTCTGAGTTCAAGTTCTTATCATGGTGGCTTCTCCCTTTCCATCATTCCTTCCCAAGATAGTGTTTGCCTGCCCTCATGATTCCGTTGGCATTGAGAGGAGGTCACTTGGTCTCAGGTGGTCTTTTGCTGGCTTCTCTTTGTGGAGTAGCTGGTCCAGTTTTGGGTCCACCCAGCTAAGGCGTGCTTTGTGGGGTCCGAGCATGAGGCTGAAATCTGCTGAAGTCAGTAGCAGGAGAATTCATGATCTACTCTAGACTGGACACATATCCTTTCCAATCTACATTTTGGTTTAACGGAAATCCTAGAAACTAGCCTGATGCCTGACTAGAGTGGTACTGGATAAATTCTCATGTTTTTGTATTATCAATCATAATTTTCTGGTAGTATTTTCAGTAAGAAGTCATATTTTTTTAAAGCCTAATTGCATATTCGGTACATGCTGGTTTCTACTCTCCCACTCTTTATAATAATTAACTGTTGAACATTTAACTATTTTCTGTTTATTTTTTTATTATTTGGCAATTTATTAAGTGTATCAGTAGTACACAGTAAACTTACATAATGTTTTTAAAATTAATTAACTTTTTATTTTAAAATTACAGTTGATATTCAATATTATTTTATATTTGTTTTAAGTGCACAGCATAGTGGTTAGACAATTATATAATTTACAAAGTGATCCCCCGATACCTCCAGTACCCACGTGGCACTATTCATCACATTCAATGCTTAAATACAAAAAAAAAAACCCCAACAAAGTGTTTTCTCTCCTTAAACCTGCCAAGTCATTACATACCAGGTACCCTATCACAGGTATTAAATGCACATTGTTTTAGTGGTAGTGTCACTACCAGCAGAAAGGTAGTAAGATATCCTCTAAGATTAATAAAATCCAACAGTAATTTAAACTTCTGGTTTGTTAAAGCAGAACGTGCTTGATTAGTTTTAGCATTGTACTTCATATGTGTTTGTGTTTTAAGTTTGTATGTATTCTTTACACATCAATATAGAATATTACAAAAATTTTTTACTCATTATTGCTTCAGATTAAAGCCATTTTTTCTCCCAGTTCCTTTACTGCCTATAATTATATAATTATATATTTATAAATATGTGTTTTCAAAAACATTCAGTAATAAAATATATGTGCTTTCAAGCTCTTTCTTCTCTTAATAGTAAACCTTATTTTTCTTACAGCTAATTATTATATGTATGATTTTATAATGGTATGATATTCTCCATGAGACATTTAGGTCACTTCTTAGTTTTTTTATGATTATACACAAAAGTACAATGGCCATTTTAACGAACAGGACAGAGATTACTTTCCTCTTGACTAATTTCTTAGCACTTTGGTTGCCAAGAAGAGTTCACTGAGTTACAGGGAATAAAAGCCGGATAGTTACGATCTGTATCCCTGGGCTGTCCTCCAAAAGGATGTGTCAATAACAAGGCCTGTAGGATCCCGCTTTCCCATGGTGGCCTCTGCTAGCAGTAGTTCAAGTTTCGTGGGAAATTCTTTCTTCTGGCGTGACTGAGCCTTCTCTTATCAAGAGTCTTCCATTTCAATTCTAAGTCAAATTTAAAACGTGTTTCTTCCGCAGCTAGTATAATTCTCTCCCTCACCCCATTCACTTTAAGCATTTCTTCTTTTCTTTTTCTTATTGTTCAATCACAGTGCCCATCTCCCCCCTCCACCCCATTACTCTCTCCCCTCTAACCCACCTCCACCCCCATATTCAGTCCTCCTCCTCCCTGTTGTCTCTGTCCGTGGGTTCTTTATACATGTTCCTTAACGACCCTTCCCCTTCTTTCCTCCATTATCTTCCTCCCCCATTCCCTCTGCTTATTGTCAGTTTGTTCTTTATTTCCATGTCTCTGGTTCTATTTTGTTCACTTGTTTGTTTTGCTGATGAGGTTCCACTTATAGGTGAGATCATATGGTATTTGTCTTTCACCGCCTGGCTTATTTCACTTAGCATGATGCTCTCCAGTTCCATCCATACTGCTGCGAAGGGTAGGAGCTCCTTCTTTCTTTTTGCTGCATAGTATTCCATTGTGTAAATGTACCACAGTTTTTTGAAGCATCTCTTATTTTCAAACATAGGAAAGAAAAATTAAAGTACTTTTCACTTAAAGCAAGTTTTTTTAATGTGCAATATACCTAGAAATAATAAGTAAAACTATTGAGCAATTATTAAATTGTTCTAAGCACTGTACTGTATGAACTCATTGAACCTTCACAACAACTGGACATTATTCCCACTCTATGGATCAGATTATGGAGACAGAATGGTTAAATAATTTGTCCTCTGTCATATACCTAGGAAGTGATGGAGCAGAGATTCTAACTCAGAAAGTCTAATTTCAGAGTGAACACACTGAATCGCCATGCTGTTCTGGAAATGACAGCGTAAACTAATACGTACTAATACGTACTGCATTTTGCTGTGTATAATGTACACTTTTTTGCCCAAATTTTTGAGGGAAAAATAAGGATGCAAATTATACATGGATGGTACTAATTCTGTATCTATATAAAAGCTTTTAATTCTTTTATTTATGCTTATGTGTTAAAAGTGTAACTCTAGAAGCAATAATGATATCTGCATTCAAAATAATACCCTGGAATATGATAATCAGTTTTGTTTCTAAATATGAACAAATAAATAAGCAATTAAATTAAAAAAATAAAACAAAAGACATTTTTCCCGGAAAGTTTGGGCCAAAAAGGTGGGTGCACATCATACCTGGCAAAAAACAGTATTTCCACAGAAGACTTGTCTTTCCTGCTAGGAATTAGATGTAGATTGAAAACTGGCCAGAGAAAATATAGTCCTCTTCTAATAAAGCTTTCCTGTCATCATCCTTCTTCCTCACCTGATGCAAATATGTAAGAACAGGATGAGGAGGAATAGAATATAAAAGATAAAAAAATTAATACCTCAATAAACTTTTTACTCAATGAAAATTACCAAATAAAATATGAAACAATTTTTAATCAACTACTTGTGAGCCAAACTGTAGTCATATTCTTTACTGGAACCTGAGATCAACAGGTGATATATACAACAATAATTTTTTTGAAAGATTATATTTATTTTTAGACACAGGGAAAAGGAGGGAGAAAGAAAAGGAGAGAAACATCAAGGTGTGGTTGCCTCTCACATGACCCCACTGGGGTCCTGGCCCAAAACCCAGGCATGTGTCCTGACTGGGAATTGAACCAGTGACCCTTTGGTTTTGCAGGCTGGCACACAATCCACTGAGCCATACCAGCCAGGGCTACAACAATAATTTTTTATGCTGCATTCTTTTCCTGAAGTCCACAAAAAATATTGCCATACTAAATCCAAGAAGTTTATAAATTATTTATTTTTTGAAACTCCAGTTTGTTTTGTTCATTAATTACATGTTCTCTTTGAGGTAATTACTTGGAATATTACTGATCTAAAAGAGTTAAGCACTTTTGTAGATTAATATTTAATTCTGTTTTAACTATTATATCTGACTAATTTTCCTTTCTGTTTATGTCATTTTCCCATTATATTAATCATTCACATTCTACAAAAGTAGGAACAAAACCTGAGACATAAAAACTAGCTTAAAGAGGAAAAATCATCCATAATAAAAATTACACTTTGCAGTTTTCATTTAAAAATGCATTTTCTTATTTATGTTACTTTCAGCTCAACACTAGAAGGTAACTTTAGAGAGACATTAGTCTGTCTCACTTATTTTACAGATGAATAAACTGAGGCAAAAAGAAGTCAGAGTCATGAAACTTAAATGAACCCACCCTGTCTGTGCTCTTTCTCTACCTCAACGCAGTTAGAATAACTGATGTCTAATCTGCGCTTGTTAGCATGTACCCCAACACACCTGTTGATTGACAACAGAAGATCTATAAAAACATGTTTCAGGAAACCTTCAGGTCTAACACAGATATTCTCTGATGTAGTTGTCTTGGGATGCCTTAATCTGCAATTTGGCAGCTCTGGTCAATCTGCTGAAGAATCATATCTCTGTCATCTCGTTTTCTCATCCAGCTGGTAAAATGATAGCCTACCCCATATGAATCTACTCATTTAGTCTGCTAGTATCTAATTAGAGAAGAAACGATCTGTTCTTTCTCTCACATCAGAGGTAAACTGACCAGCTCATGGCTCCTTCAACCAGGTGAGTTCTCAATTGTGCTTAGCTGGCCTTTCTTGACTTGAGTCAGCACATCTACCTGTAGGAGTTGACTTTGATCGAGGGACTTTCCAGGTCAAGGGGATTTGAGAAGAGAGATAAGCGGAGGAAAATGATTCTGGCATTTTAGCTGCTGATGGAGCTGTTGTCAAACTATCACTAATCAGACGCATAATTTTTTTTGCTTTGTTTTGTTTTACATTTTTGTTTTCTTTCCAGTCCAATTCATCTAAACTTTTGTAGACCCATCCTCAATACTCCTTTCTGAAGTTCCTATTGTAATATTCTGGCAAGGTTACACTTTGTGCTTAACATTTTTTGTTCTTAAATTGGGCCAGCAAACCTTTTAACCAAGTATTACTTTTACCATGACTCTATTATATTTGTTATAGTTTGGCACCTTGATTAACCTAAGACTTTGGCCTAGACAGTGGGGGTAGGGATAAGAGTGAGATACCCATTCTAGCTGAAAGGTTTTGGAAAAGAAAAGGCAACCTGCTTTCCTAAATGACACACATATACTTGACATAGGTACTGACTAGAATAGATGTCTTATTAAATTTATTCGAGCTCTTTAGTTCTTTTTCCAAATATAGCTGAATGAATACCCACATCTATGTTTTCTGGCACTAATTTATTTGTATTTGTATATATTTTTTCTTGTCCAGTGGATTAAAAAGAACAGGTCTTTAAATTCTGCCCTATGTATTTTCACATGAGACACATTTTTAAGCTGCTTCTCCTTGTTCAACTCATGCCTTCCTTCACTGTGAGCCAGTGAAAGATTTCTGCTTCCTTGCACCTATGGATTCTGTTCTGTGTCTAAAATGATCACAGTTGATCATTCAGAATCATTTTATTTGCCTGTGATTTGATTAATGATGTCAACATGACTTTACATGTCTAAACAGTAGAGCTATTTTTTTGTTGTTTTATTCCTATAGAGGCCACATTTTAATTTTGAAAACATTCAATGGTATCATATCTTCTATCTAAATAAAATAATGCTTTTCAAATATGGCAAAGATGACCATAGAAGGAAAATATACTTATTAGATAGAGATTCATATTGAAGTATTTACAAGAGAAGAAAAAGAAGAGATTTGATGATTGATTTGCATTTAAATACTCAACTAAAACAAAGTTAATGGGGAGATAAACCAGGATTGGCAAACTGATGGTTTCGTTTAAGACTGGTGATGAGTGCGTGGGTTTGTCTCATTCCCTTACGGATTCTTTTGCTACGTGATTTCTCCACATTAAAAGAACTACATTTACCACTTAGAGTCACATTCTACTTCTGCTTCTTGTTTTCACTGTGAATTGAGGAAAGTGGGTCATCTTTTCTGTCTCATGCCTTCAAGACTTTCTCACATACTCCTCTGGATTAGAAGAGTAGAAAACACACCTTGAAGTCAGGCAGACTGTGATTCGAATCCTCCTTCCACCATTTGTGACTGCATAACCACAGACAATTTACTCAACACCTCTCATCTCAAATTTCTTTGAAAGATTTTATTTATTTTTAGAGAGAGGGGAAGGAAGGGAGAAAGAGAGGGAGAGAAACATTGATCAGTTGCCTCTAGCATGTGCCCCAACTGGGGACTCGCCTGCAATCCAAAAACTGTGCCTTGGCCAGAATCGAACTGGTAACCCTTTACTCTGCGGGATGACGCTCAACCAACTGAGACACACTGGCCAGGGACCTTGTCTCAACTTTTTCACCGGTAATGTGGAAATAATAATTTCATTGCCTGGCTGTAGAAATGAGATTAGTACCTAGCATTAAGTGCTGTAAATTCTTAATATTTAAAATATAATTTTTAATAGAAGATTGTGAATAAACACTAGCAATAGCAGTACTAGTAATTGTTGTGGCGGTTAATATTATCTTGGGGTTATGTGAACCTAATATCTAATATTAAAGGTTTATTTTTTTTTCTTTTCTTTTCTTTTTGTTTTTCTTACCAGTGTCCCGGCACTTGAGGCTAGAACCGGACTGAAAACTGTCGGCACTGAAGACATGACGCCCAGGGGGCCGGAGCCCCTTCCCTCTACCTCATTATGGGGACCCGGACCATAAGTCCAACGCCTGCCGAGAAGAGGAGTTTTCAAGGGCTTATTTTGTTCAAGGTAATTAATAGCAGCAATCTGTTTTCAGATGTGTTTTATTTTCCCTCACAAATTTTCAGCTCAGCAATGCAGAGAATGGTCTCAGTTCTCCACTGGAGACTTTGGTGGGGAAATACGCGCCCACCATGAACACCTGTTCAAGGGCTGTCTCCTCTCCAAAGACTCTCTTGACTCCTCCGGGAAGCATTAGAACTTCCCCTTTGCGTTCTCCCAGTACTTCGTTTATATGTGAAAGTGCTTGCCCAATATTATTGTGTTTATTTTGGGGGTCTGGCTCCCAGGGCTTAGCACCTTGTCTGTTTTTCCACGACTGTCGTTCCTCTCCCCCCTTGCTCCCAGCATTAGTGCCGGCTCATAGTAGTGGCTTGAAATATGTATGAGAATTTCCTGCTTGGATGAATGGCCTTTCTTATTTATTGAGTTTCTTTCTTTTCCTTCCCTTTTCTTCCTTCCCTTTCCTTCCTCCCTTCCCTTTTCCTTTCTTCCTTCCCTCTCTTCCTCCCTTCCTTCTTTCCTTCTGACAGCTCTGCTAGGCTTAAATAGAGATGGAAGTCCACAGCTATTTCTTATGTCCCAATTATCTCACTCTGTATACATATTCTATGGTCTGTGGATGGTTCTTTTTGCATTGCTAGGAAGGCAGTATTGCTGTCACTCCAGTTTTATAAATATGAAGTGGTGAATTCGAACAACTGAAAGCCATACTCTTTATCCACTTTTCTCCTTCTTGTGCTAAAAGACAGCATTTAGGTCAGAATATGTGTCTAACACGCAGGTGGCAAACACGAGACTTGTGGGCTGAATCTGGCCCTCCACCTTGTTTTATCCAGCTCGGCACCTTGTTTCTACCCCGTGGCAGTGCTGAGCTCCTTGCCCCTAGTTAAGGAGTAGTTACATTTAGACAGTCCTAAAATGACATTCGGCCCTTTGAAGTGGTTGATGTGGCCCCCCTGTGAAAATGAATTTGGTATCCCTAGAACAGGTCAAAATGTTAATACTGTAAGGAGGAATCAATTTACAATTTATACTGGTAGAATAAATCGTATGAAAAGTTGAATGCAGTCAGATACTAAGAAAAGGAATCTTAATCAAAATAAGGCTGACCAAGCCTCCTGCCACTGTCCTTCCCAATAATTTGATCCATTGCTTTAGCCATAGGGTTTTTTTTTTTTTTTTTTTTAAAGAAACATTCAGTTTCCTGTTATTATAAATAGCCACCTTCCTTTCTGGCCAGGCTCTTAATAAATTGCAGTTAGACACATCAAGGTAGATACATTTAACTCTTGCGAAATGGAGTTGAAAACAACAGAAGCCCAAGAGAAGTGGAGGTTTTCTGGATAGTAACCTAGTAACACAGATAAAGCAACTGTACTCTAGTTACCTTTTGTTTTCTTTGTGAAACCTGCGATGTTATATATCTTATGAATCATTTTCTACTTGCTGAAGGAGTGTACCTGCATCTACAACATTGCATAGATTCTAAGAAGGAAATCAGATGGGTATTGTTGTGTGCTTTTGAAAACTCGGGTAGATGTTAATGGAATTGGGGCCAATAAATAAAATTCCTTTTGCTGCTTATTGGAAGTGAATGACCCACAGAGCTTGCCTGTTTAAAAAGGGTGTTTCTTCCTGTGTTTCCTGTATTTGCCCAGTGGAAGCTCAGTTATATTTTATTACAAGAAACTGGTTTTAACAATATTAAATGCCAGAGAGTCAGATGGAAATAAAATCATTTTCGAGTTTCTCCAGTTATATAAAATGACTTTGTGGGAAAGGTATCTAACTATTTCCTACTGAGAGGAATATTGCTTGAAGAAGAGCAAATGTAAATTAGTGAAGTACTTTCTCCTCTTCATTCATTCCTTCAACCATATTTTGCTATAGTTTAAAGCACCTACTATGTGCCAGGAATTGTGCTGTCCTATAGGAATACAGAAGGAATAAAAAAAGATGTGATTTGTGTCTCGTAAAGATGAGATTTAGAAGGAAAGACAGCAAACTAGCAGAGACTAAAATTACAAATCTGGTAGAAAAGGAGAAGTCCGAAGAACCTGAGGGTAGGGTGAAATGGTGGGATTAGGTAAGGCTTCCCTGAAGCAACAGTTGAACTAAAGGATAAATGAACAGATTGTGGATTGAAGGATTAAGGGAAGGATGGCTCTAGTGAAGGGAAGGACTCACGCAGAGGAACAGAGGAGGTAGCGGCACTATTGAATTATTTTATATATATAAAATATAAAAATATATATTTACATATATTATATATCGCATATTATTTAATGTAAATATGTATAAATATATATATTTAGAAGTTGCTGGAGTCTCTCTTTTACTTTACTGGGAGGGAAGGGGATGATGGGAAATGAAATGGAGTTGGCGGAGCCCTGACTATTTTAGACCTTCCGATTAAGTGTAGGAGAGTGTACTGTGCGAAACTCTTTCCTAGAAATAGGAAATTTGTGCAAATCTACTCAATGTAAATATCTACTTCATGTGCAGAGTTCAATATATTGATATACACAGAAAACAATGACAGCATTGATCTAACCTGTGTCCCGCTCGCTGTTCATCTGGATAGTTCTAGAGTCCTAAGAAAGTTGCTATGTATAACAAGAATTGGGGCTGACTACAAAAGGGATTTCATTCCACATAGGTTGTAAAAGTGGTTGTGCAAGCATGTTCACACTAGTTTGGTCAGTCAGCAGCAGTTCATTAAGGTGTGTCTATGTGTCAGACACTGAGTGAAAGGGAACCGGAAAGTAGAAGAAATGAAACTAAAGGGGAAAGAGAAAGCAACTGACTCTGAGACTGAGAGTCTATAATCTACCAGTCATTTCATACATAACAGTTCATTTAGTATATTCAGAAGTTTTTTGCAATGGGTGTTATTAGGTGCATTTTAGAGATGAGAAAACTGACATTTATCAAGGTTAAGAGAATTGTCCATGCAGCCAGGATTCTGACCCAGTTCTGACCGACTCCAAAGCCATTTCCCTTTCCATTGTTAACACTGTGGTCCCCGCCCTTGAGTTTTCTCCCTTTTTATTAATTAGTCATGTCACCGAGCACTATGATCACTATACCCCTTGACAACAGTCTCAACACAACAATTTAACTTTGTCAGGGTCTGGGACAAATGGAGAAGTGCAAAAAGTCACAGGGGTCTTTCTTTGGAGTACAAAAACCAAACAAACAAAAAAAAAAAACAGCATAGAAAGGGAGCAGGGTAGAACAGGGGTAAGAGAGAGAGGGGGAAGGTTGGACTTGTACCAAACTGTTTCTGGGCCAGGTAGATGATGCCTTCTAAGTTAAATATGCTAAACAACTGCACAGATAAATACTGCCTGGGCTTATGCACACTACATTACGTTCCTCCCTATATATCCTGGACCTATCACTGTAGGATCCTATTAAATAACTTAAGCTCCCAAAGAAGAGAGGGTAAGAAGAAAGGGTCAGTAAGGTCCATCAAAACTTAGTGAATGGAAGAAAAATACCACTTCAGTCAAAAAATGTTGATAAGCAAAGATCAGAGGAAGGTGGAATAAGGAGAAAGTAGGAATCCCTTTCCCTCACTCTTCTCTCCTTTAGATGCCTACAGCACAAGAGTGTGGTATGGGATTGAAATAAAGGTGTTTTAAATCCTGGAAGACTAGGGTTCCTAGCAGTGCGTGAGTTGGGGATAGAGAACAGGAGAAGTTCGGTCTCTTTGGCCTACAAAAAAAAAATTAAAAAAAAAAGGAGGGCTGATGCAGAGGGTGTCATAAGCACGTGGACGCCTCTGGGAACGGTTGGTAAACATCTACATATTTAGAAATATTTTCCTGTTTAATTTTAAAAAATTAGTCTTCAGCAGAATACATTTTACTTTCTTTCTTCTTTTGTATAGTAATTGCTTGGAGAGACCCATATACCTGCATGATATCTTCAGTTCATAAAACTCTTCCTTCCACTTCCGATAAAGTGAAGCAGCCACGGTGACGCATGTTGTCTATCTAGTGTCCACAAAAACACTCACGATAGGTGGCGAAGCCTGCGGAGCTTGGTAAACAGACTCAACGGGCCTTGCTCCGTAGCCTCTCCTTTACTTCCTGATGGTGTCACAGGTGGCTCCTTGCCTCTAACCACAGAAGCTACATCTCCCAGTTACACTTGGAAATTTTCTGTTGTCCCTTTAGCCAAAACTTGAAGAGATTTTTGCTTTCAGGGTTGCATCTGAGCGTTCGTCGTCATTTTCATTCCTTGAGACTGAGTCATCTATATGAATTCCCCACCCTGCTGGAAGAAAAACGTTTGGGGCCGCTGTCCTCTCTGGTGTGTGATGTCAGAGAGGACTAAATTTAACCAGGCATAGTTATCAATTTTGGCCGCAACTGCTGGCCAAACACTCAGGAATCAGATGGCCAAAATTGTTTCAGCGTGCCAATGTTGCCTCTGAGGACAAGAAGCCTTACGTAGCATTTAAAATTTCCCCTGAAACAGAAAAGAGCTATTTGCTCATGCAGGTAGGAAAGTCCATGTGCTGCTGCTAAATGTCCCGTAACAGTGAATTTTCCAATGTAGTTAGAAATGTAGTTTCTATGGGAAGCTGTGCAAGGAAAATTGTACTTGAAAAACTGGGCCTTTAGTCCCCTGTAGGGTTTTAAATTTTATGGCAAAAAAAAAAAATATATGAGATAAAAAGATTTTCAGAGTAGCTTAAACGTCATCAGAGCTGAGTATCACTTATTTGTCCTTTTTCCTATGGAATTCTTATTGTGGTCTTATTCAAGGCAGAGAGATTATCATCCAAGAAATCCATGAAACAGCGGCAGCCTGCAGCTAGAAATGTGGTATTAAACCTGGCTCCTTGGCTCATAGCACAAAGTCAGTGTTTTTAAAAGCAAACAAATAAATTGATGTACCTGGTGAGAAAACAGTTGGTGATTTTCACATTCAGTGATGAAGGTGAAGGCGATTTAACACTTTATCAGCTCATCTCTACTAAAAAACAGAAGCTGGAATGAATGAAAACCTTTTATCCAAAAGGATGTGCATCGAATTATTATTTATCCTACAAAAAATGGAAATTGTCTGAATGTTCATTAATAATGAAGTATTTAAAAAATTATGGTACATTTACATGATGGAATGTTAAATAGCAGTTTAAAATGGTGGTCTCATTGAATTCGTAATCACATAAGGGAAATGCTATATTACAATGTTCTATGAACAAAAGTTAATTATTAAATACATGCAAAATAAGATCTCATATGTGCACATAAGTCTATATGTTAAAAAGTTACTGAACATAAATTCAAAAAATTGTACTTGTATCTTTTCCCATTTATTCAATTCTTTAGTATTTCCTACAACATAGCTATACTATAAAGAAGGCTTTATATTAAACACAGGATACCTTTTTAAGATACTAAAATACAAAATTTCTAAGCCTTCTGCTCTTCCAATGTCACCAGCCATTCACCAAGTTTTAAAGTAAAACTGTTATATTAAAACATAAAAATTCCATTAAATATACCAATTTTCCATCAGGCAGCAATTCCAATTTTTATGCATAAATACTCTTAGTATTTTCATTTACAGCATCCTGTATTTGTTAACATTTCTGAAACATTCCTTTCCAGGCAATTGGCAAGTCTAAAGGTTTTCTTTGGTTTGCAATCAAGAGATAAAGATTAAATAAACCTTTAGCCAGCCAGCTTAACAAACTCTGTCTTTAGGAAGAACGTCTGTTGTAGGGCTCAAATGAGTCTTCCTCAGGCAAATATCTCCCTGTGCTGAGTGGATTTTGATATTTCCTGGGCTGTGCTGTGGGTGGCTGGCTTCTACCCACTCGGGGTCAGAAGGAACAGGATCTCAATCAAATCTACATCAGCTCTCCCTGGGAAACGATTTCATGGCTTCCAAAGGTCATATGAATTAAGAAGCTGGCCAAAGCTTTTATGTGGAAAATGGTGATATAATTTAAAAGGTCGTATGTTTTTCTAACTAGTTGCCTCACATTAAATGTGCTTTTATAAGCTCTATTATAAAGGTCTTGTGACCCAGCTGCATTAGAATCAGGCCTGAGAGTTAAAGAAGCAGGACATTTCCAAGCTGCCATCGTGTCTTTGGGTGGCTTTGAGCAAATTGAAAAACAAAGATCTCAATTTGCCTTTTCTAAAAAAAATGGGCCATTATTATGCTGTAATTGATTACCAATTAATTATTGTCAAAAGCCTAGAAGACAACATGTTATATGAGTGCTTTCTAATGGCTATAGTTTTAATCATGTATTTAAGTTAAACCATCTTCTGTGATATTATATATATAGTTTCTTTTTTGTTAGAGCAATTGCTTTGCCTCAAAAATCTTTTATAGCATTTAGTGCCCAAGAAGAATGACAGTACTTTTGTTTTTAATTTGGGGTTTTAATCTAATTTTTATTCCTAAATTAGGACATTGGAGCAGTTTGCACGTTGAAAAAAGCATGGTGTGTATTTTTAGTCTCTGAGTGAAATGCAATAAAACAAAACATTTAAAATGTCCTGAACTTTCCTACTCAGATAGGGAAATTTAGAATACATATTGTACCAGAGTTAATGTGTGGTATCCAAGGTTTTTATCATTCAGCACGCAATATTCCTGCACAACATTACCTTGGCAAATAACGGGAGAAGGGGGTTAATATTTAGCCAGCAAACAGCCTTTGACTATAAACCTGTACTCAAAAAAAAAAAAAAAAAGGGATATTTATGAAAGGAGGGAATGTGGAGGGAGAAAAAGTTTTGCAAATTACTACGTTGAATCATATTCCTACAACATCTTGGTTATTAGTAAATCATGACCCTCAATTTTTATATTCTTCAAAATAATTTTGAACATGAAGACTTTACCCTCTAACTCCAAAACATTTCAATTATACTCAGAAGATACTCTGTACCCATTAACAATCATTCCATATTCCTTCCTGCCCCCCAAACCCTGGCAGCCACAGAACAGTTTTCTCTATGAAGATGCCTATTCTGGACATTTCATACAAGATCTGTCCAGAAAGTATCAATCCAGGTACTATGAAAAACAGAGACATTTCTTGAAGAGGATACAAGATACAAGAAACATTGTGCACAGGACAATGATGCCTCAGTCTCCTTCAAATTAGGCACCTTGGGACCTCACACAGTTCTCTGATCTTTGTTGGTTGCAGCCTGTACACATTCAACACTCTCAGGTGTTATGGTTGTTGCAGGCCTTCGAGAACATGGATCACTATCAGTAGATTCGCCACCATCTCTGAGGCCTTTGTGACACACTTCTATTTGTGCTGCACTCATGGCGTTGTCCCCAAAAGCCTTCTGAATTATCCAGATAGTTTCAACAGAAGAACGTTCAAGCTCAATGCAAACTTTGGTGCAGCTTCGTTGTTCTACTTGCTCAGTCGTTTTCAACGTGAGGGCCACACAGCACACATGTTCACTGGACAGGGTCTACTGCCCCTACTGACCGGTACAGTGAAGTTGTCCCCTTGTTCATGGGTGAGCCTTCCAGTCCACTCTCCTTGCCTGCCAGGTTACATCGATGTCATGCAAACCGTTCTCGTTATATCAACAACAACTGGACTTTTTCCAGACACACATCGTGTAAATGGAATCATACAATATGTGGTCATTCGTGTTTCTTTTCTTTCCTTTAAAATCATGTTTGAAGGCTCATCTATGTAGTATCATGTACTGTACTTCACTTTCTTCTCTTTTTATGGTTGAATAGTATTCTGTTGTACAAACATAGCACATTTTGTTTATTAAGTCATCAGTTGAAGGACATTTAGGTTATTTCTATTTATCAGTTATTATGAATAATGCTGCTATGAGCATTTGGGTGTATGTTTTTGCATGGACATATGCTTTCAATTCTCTTGGGTACATACCTAACAGTAAAATTATTAGATCTTATGGTAACTCAATATTTAATTTTTGATTGATTAACTGCCAAATTGTTTTCCACAGTGGTTACATTATCTTACATCCCCGTCAGCAACATTTAGGGGTTTCAAAATTTCCACGTCTTCACCAACACTTTTGTCCACCTTTTTTATTCTAGCCATCCTTCCGGGTATGAAATTGTACAAATCATGGTTTTGATTTGCATTTACCTGAATGGCTAATGATGTCGAACAACTTTTCATACGCTTATCGGCCATTTGTATTTATTAATTTAAGAAATGTCTATTCAGATACTTTGACCATTTTTTAAAATCTTCATCCAAGGATATTTTTTTTCATTACTTTATGTAGAGAGAGGAACAGGGAGAGAAAAAGTGATGCATGAGAGAAGCATTAATTGGCTGCCTCCTCCTGTATGTGCATGTACCAGGGATTGTAAGCACCTGGACTGGGGACCAAACCTGCTACTTAGGTGTGTGTGCCATGACTAGTAATTGAACCACAACCTTTCAGTTAGAGGATGATGCTCCAACCAACTGAGCCCATCAAACCAGAGCTACTTTGCCCATTTTAAAAACTGGTTGTCATTTTGTTCTTTAGTTGTAAGGGTTCTTTATATATTTTAAATACAAGTCCCTTATCAGATATATGATTTGCAAATGAGTTCTTCCACTATGTCCTTTTTACCACTTTCCTGAAGGTGCTCTTTGAAACACAACAGTTTTTAATTTTGATAAAATCAATTTATCTTTTTTTTTATTATTGGTGCTTGTGCTTTTAGAGTTATATTTAAGAAATCATTGCCTAATCTAAGGTAACAAAAATTTGTGACTATGATTTCTTTTAAAAGTTTTATAGTTTTATATTTTACATATAAAGCTTTGAATCAATTTTTATATGGTGTGACGTAGGGATCTAAGTTCATTATTTTGCATGTGGATATCCAATCGTCCCAGGACAATTTGTTAAAACAATTATTCTTTTCTCTATTCAATTGCCTTAGCACCTTCATTAAAAATTTGTTAACTACAAATGTGTTTCTTTTTTAGACTCTGAATTGAATGTCATTGATGCATAAGTCTATCCTAGGCCAGTGTTATACTTTGTTGATTATTGTAGTTTTATTGTAAGTTTTGAAATCAGAAAAAGTGAATTGTCCAATTTTGGTACTTTTATCCCAAGGTTGTTTTGGTTTTCCTTTGCCCTTTGAACTTCCATATGAATTTTAGAATCAGCTAGTTAATTTCTTAAAAAAAGAAAACTGGGATTTTGATGGGGGTTGCATTAACCTTGTGGATCAATTTGATGAGTATTTCTATCTTAACCATACTATCTTCCAATCTATTAATATGGGTGTATTTCCATTTATGTCTTAAAATTTTTTCAACAATATTTTATACTTTTATATGTACACATCTTGCATTTCTTTTGTTAAATTTATATCTAAATATTTTATTTTTGATACTATTATATGGGGGTGGCAAAAAGTAGATTTACAGTTGTTAGTACAGTTATTCTTTATTAATTACAATTTTATTCTTTATTAATTATTGTGTTATTTTCCATACAAGCTGTAAACCTACTTTTGCCCATCCTTGTATATGCAACTATTTTTCTAATTTCATTTTCAGATTGTTCATTGCTAGTGTGTAGAAATACAGTTGAGTTTTGCACACTGATTTTATGTATCATAACCTTGATGAACTAATTTATTAGCTTTAATAGGTTTTTTGTGGCTTCCTTGGAATTTTCTATATATGAGATCATATCATCGGGAAATGGAGGTAGTTTTACTTCTTTCTTTACATCCTGGATACCTTTTCTTTTTATTTCCTAATTGCCCTGACTAAAACATCAAGTACAATGTTGAACAGAAGTGCTGAGAGTAGATTTCCTTATCTTGCTCCTGATCCTAAGGGGAAAGCCTTCTTGTTTCACCATTAAGTATGATGTTAGCAGTGCATTTTTAAGATGCTCTTTATCAAGTTGAGAAATTTTCCTCTGTTCTTGGTTTGCTGTGTTTTTTTTTTTATCATAAAATGCTGTTAGATTTTGTCCATTTTTTGCATCTATTGATACAATCATATGGTGTCTGTCTTTAGTATATTGTATAATATCCAGAGCAGTGGTAGAGAGAGCATGGCATCCAGGTTCAGGTTCTAGCTGGTCAATTAAAACAACAAGCCAAAGTGAAGGTAAAAGTGAAGCCCTAAATCATTCATGGTGATAGTATAAGCAGGTGCTAGAAAGGAAAACATTTCAGCTACCCCGTGTTCCATTTTTTCCCCATGAAATGATGCCCAGAGTTCAGATGTACCAGTGCACTTAGGGGGGATCACCTCATGGTTGAGAGAGCCTCAAACCAAAGGGTTCTGCCATTTGTGGACCCAGAAGTTCAGGGGAGAAGAAGGGAGAAAGGCTAAGAATGGAAGAATACTTCGTACTGAGTCAAACGGGGGAGTGTCTTGAAGGCCTCCTAGAGAAGGTAGGAGAAGCAGAAGCACCCGAGAGAAGCCTTGGCTGAGGGTCCTCTGAGGGTCCTCTGATAAGGAAACCTTTTAACAAAGGTCCCTAAGCTAAGAACGAAGATATTCCTAAGAGCAAGGCTAGCCAGGGAGGTGTGAGTCCTTTACTGCACTCTCACCGAGAACAGCAGTGTGATGACTATGTACCAAGTCTGCTGTCTATGTTTTGGAGGCAGCTTTCCCCCGTGGGACCTGTCAGGTAAGGCTCTTGCAATTGGCCTTGGTCAGGCCTGAAAGATCACACACAGGGTTTTGGCCTGGAGCCAGAACCTTATGTATTACATTCATTGACTTTTGTATGTGAGACATTCCTGGCATAAATTCCATATAGTTGTAGTGTATCATCCTTGTTATAAGTTACTAGATTTAAAAAAAAATATTTTTGTGTCTGCACTTACAAGAGATACTGATCTAAAGTTTCCCATTCATGTGATATCTAGTTTTGTCTAGGTTTAGTATCAGGATTATCTTGACCTCATACAATAAGTTCTGAAGTGTTTTGTATTTATTTATTTTTACCAATATTCTTTAAACATTTAGTAAAATCACCAGTCAAGTCATCTGATCCTAGGATTTTCATTGTGAAAAATTTTTGATTACTAATTCTATATCTTTACATGTTATCGATCTATTCAGACATTCTATTCTTCTCATAAAGTTTTGATAATTTGTATCTTTCTAAGAATTCGCTCATTTTATCTAGATCTCATTTTAGCTTACACTTACTCACAGTAATTTCTGGCAGGCCAACGTGCTAGCAATAAATTCTTTAGTTTTGTGTATCTGGGAATCTCTTAAATGTCTCCCTTATTTTTATTTATTTATTTTTTTTAATACTTACCTGAGGATATGCATACTGATTTTAGATCAGAGAGAAGAAAGGCGGAGAGAGAGAAAGAGAGAGAGACATCAATGTGAGAGAGAAACATCAATCAGTTGCCTCCCATTATGAGCCCCAATCAGGATTGAACCCATGGCCTAGGTATGTGCCCTGACCAGGAAGCAAAGCTGCAGTCTTTTGGTGTACAGGACTATGCTCCAAGTCACTGAGCCACTTGGCTAGGGTAGTTTCTCTTTTATTTTTTAAGGATAATTTTTCTTGGTTGACAATTATTCCTTTGGTATTTTAAATATATTATCCTACTGTCTTCTGATATCCAGTCTCTGATGAGATTTTTTAAAATTTATTTTTCATTTTTTATTTTTACTTATTACTATTCAAGTACAGTTGTCTGCGTTTTCCTCGCACCCCTCCCCCACCCTCTGATGAGAAATTAACCATTGACTTTTGAAGGTCCCTTGCATGTATGAGGGAGACCCCTAAAAACTGGAATTATCTTCTGGAGGGCAGGCCCCTTGTTATACAGGCTTCCCCTACTAGGTGAGTGTTCCAGGAACCTGTCTGTATCAGTGCACCAGCTGGCACTGTTGTGAGAGACCGTGTTTGGCTTCAGTGAATTTTTTTTGAAGACTCTTTCAACTCATTTGCTCATTGCGTGATGGGTGATCTACAGGTGCCACACTATGCTGAGTGTTCAGCAGTTTTTGACCCAAAAATGGCATGACTCCCATGTGCCATCCCAATCTTACTGTGAGTGACTTATTTTTTTGGTTTCCCTGGGTGAAAAAAGTCCTCAAAGGGAAACATTTTGCCAATATGGAAGAGGTGAGACAAAAAGCAGTAGAAAGCATCACAACTGATGAGGTCAAAAACTATTCTGAGCAGTGGAAAAAACATCTTGATAGGTGTGCTGCATCAAATGGAAAGTACTGTGACGGTGATTGAAGTTTAAACATGTAAGAAGAAGCACACAATGTTTTATAAATAAATTCTGGGGTATTTTGAGCTCCACCCTATATGTGATTAATTGCTTCTCTTGCTGCTCTTAATATTTCTACTTGTTTGACATTCAACGGTTTTATTAGGATGAGTCTCAGTGATATCTTTGATTTTATCCCACACGGAGTCCATTATACCTCTTGTATGTGTAGATTAATGTTTTAAAACAAAATTTGGAAAGTTTTCAGCCATTATTTTTCCAACTGTTCTTTCTGATCTTTTCTCTCCCGTCCTTCTTGTATTTCCATTAAACCTGATGATATAGTCAGGTTTATAGTCAGGATGATATGCTGATATACTCAGCTGAGTCCCACAGTTCTCCAAGGCTCTTCATTTTTATTCATGCTTTTAACTTTCTGTTCCACAGACTGGGTAAACTTAATTAACCTATTTTAAACTTCACTCCTCTCTTCTGTTGCTTAAATCTGCTGTTGAGTGTCTCTACAGAATTTTCCATTTAAGTAATCATACTTTTCAACTCTAGAATTTCTGTTTGGCTTCTAAAAATACTTTTTATACCTTTATTGATATCCTATATTTAATGATACTGTTCACATACTTTCCTTCCATTTTGCAGACATGGTTTCCTTTAGCACTTTGATCATATCTAAACTGATTTAAAGTCTTTGTCCCATAAATCTGACACCAGGGCTTCCTCAGCAACAGTTTCTAGAGATTGCTTTTTATTTGTGTATGGGCCATATGAGTTTTTTCTTTCCTTTTTTTAATCTCTCTTAATTTTTGTTGAAAACTGGACATTTTCAGTAATATAATGCAGCAACTCTGGAAATAAAAATCTCCCACTTTCCTGGGGTTGGAAATCATCATAATTTAAATTCTCATGGTTATGCTTACTTGGATATCGACATGATTCTTTTAGAAGGCTGCAGAAAAGAAGATAAATGGAGTCCTCTAGTAATAATCCATAGTCCTCCTAGGAGCCCTATATGATTAGAGTTGTATTCTCAATAGTTTGTTGGCAAATCAGAACACTTTAAAGTGAAAAGTATTGCTATTTATTCTATCCTGAATTCCATTGAAAAGTGAGGAGTCATACCTGTAATTATTGTGCATAAATTCTAATTTTTCATGTGGGTTTTATTTAAAGAGCTTTCTCTCTTCCTGAAAGCAAATTTAAGAGGCAAAGTGTATTTGTGAGTTAGTCGTATGTAGGTTTTATATGCAAAGCTTATATTGGCCTTTTAAAAATATTTCAGTTGTATTAGATTAGCTTTTAAATGGTCCAGAGCACCAGATTGCCTATTGTTTTATCACCATCATTTCCAGAGAACTTGCAAAGTTCCAGCCGAAATCCATTTGTTGGACAGGATTTATAAGGATCAGAGACGATTTTCACTCTAGTGACATGAACACTTAGCCTCCACACAGATATTTTAGGTCCAGATATCTGCTTGCTCCCCAGTTCAGTCTTCTGTGGCCAACGCCACTTAATTTCTCACAGGCATTTCCCAGTTTATAGGGGAAGGTGTCCTGCGAGAAGCAAGTGCAGATTTGGGCCCGATGGTAGTTTCTGGGATGGCCAAGCATTTAAGTCTTTATTCAATGCCAGCCACTTTTTCTATATTATTCCTTTTCATATCACTATCTTGTAGTACTGATATTACTATTATCCCCATCTGACAAATGAGGAATGCGAACTTGAAGATGTTTGATACTTTGTTCCGAGTTCATTCACCTTGGGCTTGGTGCATCCAGGAATCAAACTGAGTTCCCCTCTACTATGATCTTCTTGGGGTAAAAATTTAGTATTCTTCAAGGTGGGACACCTAAACTACGGAGAGGCCTGCCTATGGGCTTTGGAAGTGAGGGAGCTGAGGCTACACCAGTCGCAGCTCTACAGCCCTTCTGTGTGACGGTAACGACTCAGAGTCTAGTCTTGGACATGAGGTTCTATTGACATCTTCCCGCTGGAGCATTTAATTGCTGGTAGAAGACACTTCAGCACTCTCGTCTCCGGTGAAGTAATCAGCCCTATTGGAAGTACATGTGGAAAGGGAAGTAAAACAAGGTAAAACGAGCGTATCCTGGGTAGTTACCTCTACTGGCCACACTTTGTGAAAGGCGGAAGTCAACTTTTGTTTAGTTAAACCACATGGCTTTAGAGTTTTTTCGATAGCGTGGCGGAGGCCTGCCTACACAGACTAATACGACAGTGGTAACTGCTCCTTGTGTGTAGCAGTCATTCATTTTGTAGCATGAATTTACAGAGCAAAACGTGGATAACATGTAGCTGGGTGCGAGAACTGGAAGTAACACCCACTGAAGTTTTAAAAAACATAGTCTTCATCTCCAGTTTGAAGCTAAGCTTGGTGCAGTTGTACCTAGAATAGAACCAGGATTTCCTTTTTTCCAGATCAATAAAACCCTAATTAGTTGACTTTCTGATCTGCTTGAAAACATTGTTCTGATGTCATATCATTCATTTATTCTTGATTTTCATTCGCCCAAATATTTCTGGCAGAAGGAAGCCTACCATATGTTTTATGAATTAATCAATAAACTCATTTGTCACAACCATTGTTTGTTCATTACAGTCAATTTTCATGAATCCATTAGGGCAGGACCAAGGAAATAATAAACACAAGTCACAATTATGCTCCCTTGGCCCAACCCCCTCTCTGTTCAGATAGGTTAGTGACAAAAGATTATTTTTAAAAAATCATCTCCTTTCACTGAAATGGCCTACTTTCACACATGATCAAGTTTGAGGGTTTTATTTTCCAAAAAAAGAAACTGAAATTTCTCTACCAGTTATTCAAATTTTTTCGTGTCTCATTTACATCAATTATCTGTAGGAGGAAGTATGATAGGCCTTTGAATAGTTACAGAACCACAGCTAACAGCCCGAATCAGCAAGCAAACAAATGAAAATAGTAAAGAGACTTTTATCTGGAAGCTTAGAGAAAGGCCTGAGACGGGATGATGGAGTGAAGTTACAGAGGCCAAGTCTTGCAGGGCAATGTAGGCATCCCCACTTCGAAACTAGCTCTGAAGCGTTCATTTTGCAGAGGCAGTGAGCACCTGGTGATGATTTTCCTCTATTGGTGCTGATGAGAACTACTTCTTATAAAAGACTCAGCAAAGAATGTCTAAGAATATGGAGTAGTGTCATTCTACAAATAATAAGTCCCTTTCAAAGCAATTTGTTTCCAATGTTGTTTTTCAGAAAGTTAATTCTTTTCTTAGCGAAAGTTAATTCTTCTGTATATTACTCATTTATTCATTTCTGAATACCCTATGTGCCTGAAACTCTGTGTTGAGCTCAGAATAAACAGTAAATAAGACACATTTTTGTCCTCAAAAATCTTTACCCTCTCAAGGGTATATCTTTACTCTTTATCACCTGTTGAGATAAAACAGAGCTGTAAGATATTTATCAGATGATAGTGATGTGTGACCAGAACTGTGGAGGGTTCTGGGAGAGTGTCACATATGAAGTAGTAGTGAAGGAGTAAATGGTACCCAGATCAATGTCACTTATCTGTCTAGCTTTTTTCCTTGCATAGATTGGATATATTGTCCTAAGTAGAGGTAAAAATGACCTCAGGTTTTCACATGGGCAGTCAGAATGGTGGTGACATTCTTAGCAACAGTTGTTTTTGGAATACAGGAGGAGCAGGTTGAGAAGGTAGCAGATGATTAGACAGCAGTCGACATGCTGATTTGGAGTTTCTGTGGTGTATCTAGGAGATGTTTGGTAAGCAGTGTATATTTTTATCTGTAAGAGTGAGTTTGTTTTTAAATTCTTGCAAGTGCTTGACATCGCTAGTTCCTAGAGATGCAAGATTTAAAAATGCATTTGGCTAAAGGCATATGTCATAATCTCATAAGGCACTCAGGTCTACAATATATCTATAGGTTTCAGGCAGGAATTGCTTAGCGTGCTCAAATTCAGTAGAGTTTAATAAACAGACTGTCAAAAGGAAGCAGGGGGGTGAAGGAAAACCAACAGAGTGTGGTACCCCAGAGCTCATAATAGCGGGGAGGCATCATCAAGAGGAGGGAGTAGTTCCCAGTTCCCAGAGGGGAAGTAGAGAACCCTGTGGATAGTCACCTGACTGGAGCTGTGGCCTTCACTGGAGACCCACGGAACCTTCCTAGGGAGGAAGCCCGTCTCCTGTTAGTGCTTTCATGGCCCTGACCAGAGCCAGAGGAAAAAGAAATCCTTTAGTAGAGACCCCAGCTTAGCCTCGTAAAATACAGAGTAGAATGCAAAAAGCTGGGGAGTAGATTTTGATAGGCAATCAGATCCCCGGTACACATCCATAGCTCATGGGTCTTTACAATGGCCCCATAATGAAAATGTTAACAATTGGATCGAGTGCTTCCCATGGGTCAGGCAGTATATCAGCAATTTGCAACCTTATCAGATCCTCACGGCCACATGAAGTGTGTCGGTGCCATTATTCACACCTTTATCGAGGAAGATGCTATGGCGTAGAGATATTACTTTACTCTTTCACCCAACTAGACATAGCAGAGATGTGGTACCACCCTAAAATTCTGTTGTCAGAACCACTAGGTCTTGCTACCTGCCCATGTTTCACATGCAGCACTGAACTGTGGACAGTACAAAGGGCTGGTTCATGTGCACATGGCGATGAAATGATGACCCTGTGATGAACTCAATGCTTCTCTAACTTACCCGTGACATCTTGCAATTATGAGAGACTTGGGTGATAGAGGGCCTTAGGAAAGCAAAGGCAGTTTAATCTTAAGAGAGTAGAGTTGAATTTGTCATGTCTCTTTTCTTCACACTGAGGGAACAGCATGAACAAAGTCATGGAGGTGAAAAGAGTGGTCTAATCAGGCTAGAGAGTCAGAGGAGAAGAGGTGGGAAGCGGATGCCGGATGAAGAATTTAAGAGACCAAGGCATTAAAGAACACCGGAGAAGTCAACTGCATAAAAGGAAGAAAAGAATTCAAAGAAAGGAGAACCAGGAGAAGCTCAGAGGGATTAAACACATGCCCCCCCCCCAAACAACACACTTATGAGCAGTAACAGTATTTATCTTACTTCAAAAGTAACCATCATTCCAAGGTAGCATGCGGCCTTTCTTTATGTGTTTCCTTATTCCACGCCACCAATGTTAAGAGTTTTCTAGAATTCCATGACCTTAGCTGACTCTCAGCAGGGAACTCAAAGAAGTTAGTTTCTTGGTTGCCCCATGGTCTATTTTCCTATTACCCCCCTACTCCTTTCCCCTTGCCTTCCCCTCCTCCATCCTGTCACCCTTCTTTATCATATTGAAATGTCTTTAGTGCTATTGGCAGGTTATCCATTCCTTCAACTGATACTTATTGAGTCCCTACCATCCTAGAGCCTGCTTCTAGCATGGGGCCATGGTGGTGAACGAAACGAACAAAAATCTCTGCCCTCAAGAAGCTTAAGTTTTAGCTGGGGGAAACGAACAAGTAAAATTTATTGACTTTCAGCAGGTGATAAGTGCTATGGAGAAAAAGAAAAACAGGGTGAATTTGATGGGGGCTGTAATTCTGAACAGAAGGGCCAGGAGACGGCATCTGAGGAGGGCCCAAGAGATGGGATGAAGGGCTGTGGGGGCATCTGGAGGGAACATCCAGTTAGGCAACATCAAAAACAGAAGCTTGAAGACTCCGGCTTTTACTTTAAGTAAAATAGGAAAATTTTCCGTTTTTTCAGTAGAAAAAAAAATATGACTCAAATTAAATTATAAAAGGCTCATGCCGGTTGCAGTGGGAATGGGCTGTTGGTGGACAAGGACAGAAGTAGGAGACCAGTTAGGGGGCAATTGCAACAACACAGGGGAGAGATTAGGGAAGATAATTTGGACGTGGTCATAAAAAACAAAGGTCAGTTTCTGCGTGTATTTTGAAGGTGCAGCTGAGGCCATTTGATGATGGATAGGTTTTGGGACAGAGAGAAACAGAAGAATCAAAGATAGGACCACGATTTTTGGCCAGGAAGCTAGAAGGATGAAGTAGCCATTTTCCGAGCTCTTGAGGACTGTGGCAGGAGCAGTTCAGGTTTGAACAGGTTAGGCCTGAGATGGCTATTAACACCTAAGTAGGGATGGTGAGTAGGCAACTAGATAGGAGTCTGTAGTTCAGGGTAGAAGTCTGACTGGAAATGTAAATGTGGGCGTCATTAGCATGTAGATGTTACTTAAAGCCATGTGCGGAAGCCACTTGAGTGGGTGTCTTTAGTGAAGTGCTGATTCTGAAATGCTCCAGCCTTCCAAAGTCATGTATATGAGTGGGACAAACCATGGGGAAGAGATGATGGGGAGTAGTGTAGACATCGGCAAATTGGAGCTCACTTATCTTGTCCAAACGTGGCAGCCATCTCTCAGATCTAGCTGATTCCTGCTATGAAAAATGTACAGGACGGCTTAGTGGCACCAGAACTCCCCAGTGTAACTTATCTCCAAGTCATTAGTCGGATATTTGGTTCTGGCTTTATTCCCCAGCCTTGTCTTACTATTTGATCAGTCTCCACTTACAAGCTCAGTTTCACGTAGTACCCAGCGTTCGAGGTTACGAGACGGGGTTTTCCTTTAATTCATAACTCCAGGCTTCACCTTCTGGAGGACCAGTATTGTGCTGGACGTAGCTTCTACTGGCTCATGAGAACCAATTTTAAACTTTCTGGAATTTCACAGGCTAGAGGATGAACTCAGTCATTATTAAAATTAAACTATATAAAAGTATAATTATAGAAATTATGTTAAAAACAAGATGATAAATACTCAAAACTCATAGCTTCCTAATTATTTTACTACATTTTCTTATTGTGTATGCTTCTATGGTTTGTTTTTTTTTTTTTTTTAACTTCAGTTGTGTCCCTATTTTGGAAATACTGTATAATGCTACATTCTCTTCCTAACTCTGCTTTCAATGACTTCATGGCGGTAGCTTTAAATGGCCCAAGTGGGAATATTTACACCACAGAAATTGTCAAACAATACAAATCAGGGATGTTTTTCCTGTGCAGCCAATTTTAAAACCTTTATCAGCATACCACTGTGCAAATGTCATCCTATCACAGCTGACTGATAGAAACTTGGAATGACAAAGGTAGAGAAGCATGTGGAGATTAAAGTTCAGATCCACTATTCCCTAATTCCTGAGAACATTTACTTAATAATCATTTTTTAAATGTCTAAAAGATTGCTTCACGGATCTGCAGAGAGGGGTTTTGGAAAAGCCATACGTACAATTTGCACCTCCTGCTTTTCTAGGAGCAATTACGAAGACTATCAGGCTGTACCACAAAAGGTCAACAGAACCGTGTTCCAAGGAATTCTCTGGAAAATAGCTTGACATTTTGAATCAGTGTTTTCTGTTTTCCTTCCAATAATAAACCCTATTATAAAAATGTAATTGAAAAGAGCACATAGCTTTTCCTAGAATTTGAGGCGCATGTAAAGAGAGAAAAATTTAAGTAAGGCTGTGGGAAAATAATTCTTCAGGGAGCAAAACATATATACTCCATTTAAAAAATGCTTAAATGCCTTTGTAATAGATCTTCAACCATCGTTGGGTGTAATATATCTTACATGTAGGTAAAAGCATAGGAGGCTCACTTTCCGCTTTCAGGTTTCCTGAAGCTACCCGTTTTCCTTCCTTCTTACATGCCATCTCCACAAACACAGCTGGTAAAAAGTATCCATTACAATGACCTGGGCTTTGCCATTCATGGCAAATCTCTCTAAATTACAGGTTTTTCCTCGTAGAGACCATTTACAGTGGGCGTAATACAAGGCTGTGTTCAACCATGCCACTCTTTGAACTAGCTGTACCATGTTATTACCACACTAAACTGGAGTGGCCAGTTTTTCTATAAATAAATATCCTCCTCATGGGTAGATGAAAATCCTTAGTAGCAGTATTATTGATTTTCTGTTTTCTAGCTTCTCTGCTAGGAATGACTTTTGAGTTGTTTTGAAAGGAGAAGCCTTGTAAACACTTGACTGTTGCTGGACTTGAGAAAAATCCGATTAGCAGGCAATCAATAACATTATTACTCAGCTGGGTTCCCTGTAATTCTCCCATCTCCGGGCTAGGCGGGTGGATGAGGGTGAGGACGAGGAGGTGAGCTCTTTCAAAGAGCTTGTGTGCTATTCCTGGATTCCACTTGTTTCTTTACAACAGTCCTTTAATTTTGTGGCATTAGAAATGGAGCTAATAATGACAGTTTGAACAAGACTGGCTTCCTCTGTGAGGGAGAACAAAGCAGAGATTATTGACTTTGACAAAGATGGTTGGAAGCTTAATAAGTCACTCTGTGAATGAGACGACTTATTCACAGTGTGAAATGCCCCATCGTTTACATGAAACAAAGTCCAGGAACTCACTGAAATTGTATAACTCTTGATATATCAGTAGTCCACGCACACACTGCATCTTCAGGTTAGAGACTTGCTTGTTGTCGCCATCTGTCTTGTTTTCTTTTTCTCTAAACCCTCTAAAGAGATATATTGGAGGTGTTAAAAAGCAAGATCTCTTGTAGAAGCCTCAGAGGCTATCTGACTTCTTTCACTGACACCTCTTGGGTTTCTGCAGCTATACTCTGTAGCCGTGGGGACGAATTCTTGGCCAGGACCCATAGGCCAGAAAGCTGTGCTCCGGGGAGTTGTCGGTTGTTTACATCACAGCGCAGTTCTAATCTTTTGCACCCATTTTGAGGTTGCTTTCCCACCTGCCCTTCTATTCTACTACATGAATTCTCAACCTGTCCACTCTGCCTTAGGGCTTGGCTGGATATGCCCCCCTAAATCGATCTGCCTGTGGTTGAGTTCCTGCTACCATGTAACATTCTCCATCCTTGCGAGGATCTGTCTGTCTGAACTTGACTGTGCAGCATGTGACTAATGATGACCAGATCCCCTTATGTGTGCCCACTTGTTTGGCTGTTTACTTATAGCCTGGCTACAAATTTGAATCACAAGTAAACTTTAAAGAAATGCTTATGTCTGGGCTCCACTCCTAAGAAATCAGATTTAGTTAGTTTCATGTGGTCCATTGTGTGTGTGTTTAATTGCAGACTTTTGTTATAGGCTATATTATGTCACCCCCAAATCCATATGTGAAGGCCTAACCGCCAGTACCTCAAATGTGACTGTATTTGGAGAGAGGGTCTTTAAATAGATAATTAAGTTAAAATGAGGTCCTCAGGGTGGGTTGGAATCTAAGAGGACTGGTATCTTTACAAGAAGAGGAAATCAGGACACAGACACTCACACAGAGAAATCCATGTGAAGACACACATGGGGGTCATCTGTTAACCAAGCAGAGAGACCTCAGAAGGAACCAACCCTGTTGACACCTTGATCTCAGACTTCTAGCCTCCAGAAATGTGAGAAAATATTTTTTGTTGTGTAAGCTACCCAGTCTGTAGTGTTTGTTATAGCAGGCCTAGCAAAGTAATACCATCCTTAAATGGATTCGACAAGTAGCCAGGAGTGGGACTACTAATCTTCTGGTTCTAAAATTTTAGCACTCATCAATTCACCTGGATTACCATTTAAAAGAGGCTGCTGAATCCAAACCTTAGAGATTCTGATTCAGTGTATCCTTAGTGGAAACTGACAATTTATAATTCTATCAAGTTTCCAGGTGATCCTGATGCAGCTGGTCCTAGGACCATATGTATTTGCAAACCACTGCACAAATTTATTGTGTGTTGTAGGTGGTTACTCCTTGAGTTTCCAGCTTCTACTGTCAATTCTTGATTGTCTAATGGAACAAGGGGTTCCCTGGCCTTTTGTCCTGGTTCCCTGAGCTGACCAAGTCAACTGTCCTTAATTCATTCACATACCTCCTTAGAAAAATGACAAGTCAGGGGTGGGGGGACATGACTGGGGAAGAATTCCAATCTCAGTAAGTTTGTATACATGTTTGTAAATGTATGCATCTTTCAATAAAGGGTTTGAGGCAACTTCTAAGATTTGGGAGATATAGGTCACTTCACATCTGAAGATCTGAATAAGTACTTCAATTTTAATATATTAAATATCAAATGCATCCTGTATGTTTCTGTGGAATTAATGTTCACTCCACATCAAAACTAGTTTTTCCTTTCAATAATTTATTGCCATTCACTTTGAATACTTAATAATAATAATATTTTTTCACATTTGAAGAGCACTTTGCTGTATGCAAAGATGATTTATGTGACACTCCTGTTACCCACTTTAGTCCTGTGGGGCCTAATCACACTGGAACTTTAAAGTTCTTTCATCTTGACATCCATCTCTTTGACTATCAATTAGCTGGTGCAAAAGGACTTCACTGTAGGAAGCCATCCCTGCCCTCTATTTGTTCCTAAAATTGCCTTTAGAGGTCAACCCACCCTTGTAAGCACTGTGGTGAGAAAGACCGCCCAAGTTAGGTTTCCTTCCATCACCATTTATCCTCCCTTTACCCCCTCCTACCTCCCTCGACCCTCCTTCCCTCCAGTAATCACCACACTGCTGTCTGCCTACAGGTGTCTTTTCTTTTTGCTTAATCCCTTCACCATTTTTACCCAGTCCTATAGCCCCCTCCCATCTGATAGCTTGCAGTCTGTTCTCTGTGTCTGTAGCTTCTATTTTGTTAGTTTGTTCTGTTCACTAGATTCCACATATAAGTGAAATACTATGTTATTTGTCTTTCTCTGACTCGCTTATTTCACTTAGCTTAATACTCTTCAGATCCATCCATGCTGTCCCAAAAGGTAAGATTGCCTTCTTCTTTATGGCCAAGCAGTATTCCATTGTGTAAATGTACCACAACTTTTTTATACCTGCATCTACTGATGGGCACTTGGGCTGCTTCCAAATGTTGACTTGTAATTCACGCTGTAATGAACATAGGGGTGTATATACAGTATTTTTACTGTGTATAATGAGCATCCATGTTTTAGTACTACCCATGTATAAGGTGTACCCTTATTTTTTCCTCAAAAATTTGGGCAAAAAGTATGCATTATCCTGGCAAAATACAATATTCTTTCAAATTAATGTTTCAGATTTCTTTGAATAAATTCCCAGAAGTGGAATCACTGGGTCATAAGACAGTTCCATTTTTAATTTTTTTGAGGTACCCCCACACTGCTTTCCTCCATGGCTGTACCAATCTGCATTCCCACCAACAGTGCACAAGGGTTGCCTTTCTCCACAGCCTTGCTAACCCTTGCTTATTGATTTATTGATGATTCTGACAGGTGTGAGATGGTATCTCACTGTGGTTTTAGTTTACATTTCTCTGATGATTAGTGATGTTGGGCATTTTTTCATATGTCTTTTGGCCATCTGTATGTCCTTTTTGGAGAACTGTCTATTCAGGTCCTTTACCGTCTTTAAATTGGATTGTTTGTTTTCTTGTGTTGAGTTGTATAAGTTCTTTATAAATTTTGGATATTAGTCCCTTATCATATGTATTGGTGAATACATTTTCCCGTTCCTTGGGAATCTTTTCATTTTATTGAGGTTTCTTTGCTGTGAAAAAGCTTTTTAGTTCAATGTAGTCCCATTTGTTTATTTTTTCTTTTGTTTCCCTATGGGTTTTTTTCTTAGACTGGGTTATCTCTGGATAGACTGAAACTTATAACTGCATGTCAAAAAAAAAAAAAAACTGCTTCAAAATTATGTCATGTGTATATTTAACTTAAAATCATGATTTTGATTTAAACAACATGTAAACCCATATGAATAAATGAAATTGATGTTTATTTTTCTGGCTTCAAAAATTCATCCATATAATAAAAAAATTATCTTATTGGACTCTTGAAAAGTAGAGGTCTAGATTCGTTTTCAGTCACATAAACACAGACCTAACATTTGAGGAACTAACTGGTTTCGAATTCCAGGTGTCAGCACGATAAATAAATATTGTTTATTTTTAAGAGGCAAGCCTAATAGGTTACTGAAATGAGTCTGATAGGTAATGTCAGTGTTCATAGTTCAAAGTGGAGAATTTTTAAAATGTATATACTATTCTTTTTTGCCTTACTTTCTAAGATGCTAGATCTTTTTATTCCTTTCTCACACATACCTAGTTACCCCCAATAGAGTGTTTAATGGGCAAAAACTTCGCTTCTCTAGGTGAGGTTCCAAGTCAGCAGCATGGACATCACCTGGGAGCTTGTTAGAAAGGAAGGATCTCAGACCTCACCCTGGAGCTACTCCATCAGAATCTACATTTTATGAAGCTCTCTGGGAGACTGTCATGCACATCCAAGTTTGAGAAGCACAAGATTAGAGAACATTTGGCTAGGGAGAGAACAGATGATACAAACAAGTCAAATAGAAGAGTCAGTGGAATTAAAATGTCTTTTGCTTGCCTCCCAAAGAAAGTATGTTAATTCTCCGAGGGCTTTTTTTTCCTCTCCCTATGTGCACACTGATGTCAGCCTGTCTTCTCTTACCGCTGGCTTAGAGTATCTTTCTCTTTCATATTATGTATGGTGGTTACATGTAATTTTGGTTAGACTTTATAATTGCTATTACTTAGCAAAATTTCAAACTTCCTCTGAAATTACTTCACTACCAACCTACAATATGCTCTATTTACACAGCCTATATCTGTTTCCGTTTCTCGGAGACTCCGTCCATGAAAGCAGGCATAATATGAACTGGAAGAACAGTTGGGCTTGGGAATGTACTGGTTCTGGGAGTGCAGGTAGGAACCAGTGCCACCAGAACTGGATGAATGATACCAGGGCAAGACTTGGGAGCTTCATCAGCAGAAGCAGAAGCATATCGTAGTCAGAATTCTGAGGCAGCATGAACTATAGCTGGTAATGTTCATTTTTGAGGGCTGAAATAGCATATTTTGGCTGGTAGTGCTATTTTCCATTACATTCCCACTAAAAATTATAAAGCTTAAGAAAGAGCAGATAAAATTCATATAATTGGATGGTAAAAAAGAAAAAAAAGCTTTAAAGTCAGAGAGACATGCTGGAGTTCAACTCTCACACCTGTCACTTGTAACTACAAACTTGACGAAATTATTTGACCTCTCCCAGCCTCAGATTTCTCATGTATAAAATGCGGATTATAATACTTGAAGAACTGTTTTAGAGAATTAAATTAGATTAAATTAGGACCTGGCACTTAGTCACTCAATGAATATTAAATATTTTCCTCTTTCCTTTCTTCTTTAATTATTTTCTGAATCAGTGGACAGGATTATTTTATATGATTCACTAAATAACCTGAGAGACAGTCTTCACTGTGATGGAAAGCCAAATGTGCGCATATAACCAATGCACAGCAGCATTATGAAGAGTTGTGCATTGAGTATTCTTTGTAAGGACTGCACTGTCATACTGAGAGAATAGGGTTGAATAGTTTGAATAAATGTTAAAGTTAGTATAGTTTTGAAATTCTTTGGCATTCTTTAAAAGTAAAGAACTATGGCCATCTTCAAATATTAGGAAGGTCCTTCCTTTCTACTGTCTTACTTCTGAAGACTATACAGGCAGTGATTCTAACAAGGAAACTTACTGAAATGCTTATATAATTTTCATTTTTCTAAAAATACCATTATTTCATTCATTCAGGCATTAATTCAACATTTAATGATTTGTAGTACCAGACACTGTGTCAGGCACAAAGAATATAAAAAAAAATCAACGAAACATCTAATCAACAAGTAAATATATAATTACAAATTTTGGTAAGGGCATTCAGGAGAAGGAAGGGTATTATACATTCAGTTCCTTCCTATAACCCTAGGCTTTTTTTTCAGGCAGTAGTAAAACTTTAACAACAGATGCTTTTCTAGAGGAGGAGAAAATTGGGACTTAATGGGAAATACGATGAGAGAAGATCACGTGTTGGAAGGTGTGGTGGAATACAGGTGAGGCGTGAGAAGGAGAAATAAGATACAAACACAGATACGTGAGATAAGTATTAAAATAGGAACTGACTCACAAGAAGGAAAATAGAAAACTGGAACTGGCACTGAGATAGAGCAGCAGAGAAGGATCAACAGTTCTAAGGCAAAAATCTTCATTTTTTGTTTCTTTTTTACAATTTTATTAATTTTATTCAATATTTGATAAATGTGAAAATATTTATAAATGATGTATTGATATAAGATAAATAATAATCTGACATACATTCAGGTTTTATGGAGTCTAAACCTTATGCATTTTGTAGCATCTTTAAAGAAAAGAAGACAAAATCAGGAATACAAAATTAGATATAAAAGTAGACATTTCATTAGAATTAAAAATGAATCACAATAAATTACAGACTTGGAAAAGGCAGAAAAGTACTATAAACCTTAAAAACACAGAAAAAATATAGTATTTATTTAGTGGTTTATTTTTGTGTTATTTTTAGTTGCATAATGGAGAAATGCAGACTCCTATAATCTTTTCTATGGTTAGGGGTTCTTACTAAAGAGTTCGCTGTAGCTTTGGAAGTGATTTTAGTGAGACAGTTGCGAGGAGAAAAATAAACGAGGGGACGATGGCAGGAAGCGGGCACTTGCAGAACATTTCTTGTCTGTGTCAAACGGCGGAACTTCAGTTGAAATTCAGTCTGCACAGCACATGGCTTATGGAATCCGTGCTACACAGTGTCAGTCAACCCTGCGTTTGTACTTGATTGTGCTGGAGTGTGATGCAGAACGAAGGGAGGAAATACAGGTGGGGAAGTGGAGGAAAAGGGAAAAGTGGGTCATAAGGAGGAGTGTTTGGTAACATGTTCTTCCCTTGGGTATAGATGGCAGTGAAAACCTAAACAAAATTTTTATAAGAAGAATGATTTGTGTATATTTATGTAATTGAAAATGATAGATAAATTTGGTGGAAAATGGAAAATAAAGTTGATTCATATTTATTACTTTTTAAAACCTGGATCACATAACAGTATGAATAATAAGGTTCTTTTATGTGAAAGGGAACAAAGGAACCCACACTCATATGCCCACGGAAAATCGTGTGGAGCAATGCACATGAAACTATTTGTTTTATAGTGGGTACAGCAAAGGGGTGCATTGTGTGTGGGGGAGTGGGAAAGCTTTTATTCTTCTGTTTAATATAACTTTTATTTTTTACTCTTTATAAAAATATTTTTTAAACAAAATTTAAAGATTTGAAGCAGGTATAGAACAGCGTGTGAAACTGACTGAGCTGGAGAAACTGTCGGGTATTCTGCTCCTAAATTGCCTTTATTAGCTGCCCAGAGCAGAGCATTCTGTTTCATCATACCTTATAATAAACTTCCTTGGAATAAAACTTGAAATTAAAAATCACTGATTATACAGTAATTCAGGTGCAGGGATCAGCATTATATTAATTAGGTCAGGATGACCAGCTGTTGCTTCATCTTTTATTCTTTTATTTCCTGATTTATTTTCTAAACTCCACTTGTTCCTAATTATTTGATAACTCTTACAATGTGTAACAATGAATGAAATCTCCTTTCTTACCAAAAATGGAGTGAACTCTGAAACAGAACATGTCTATGATAATGCTCCTCTTTTTAAAAATATTTTATTTCTTTATTTTTAGAGAGAGGGGAAGGGAAGGAGAAAGAGAGGGAGAGAAACATCAATGTGTGGTTGCCTCTCATGCATCCCCTGCCGGGACCTGGCCTGCAACCCAGGCATGTGCCCTGACTGGGAATTGAACCGCCACCCTTTGGTTCACAGCCTGTGCTCAATCCACTGTGCTACACCAGCCAGGGCAATAACTCCTCTTTATATAGCCAAAGTTTTCTGAACAATATTCAGTTAAGCATAGCTGGTAACTTTATTAATTACATTTAGTCAGCCCTGAAAACTAATACGTGCAAGTGGATTCCAGAGTTTTAAGTGACAATAATTTAGTGTTGCAAATAATTTAGCGTTGCATGCTGATAAAATTTTTCCATGGGCACACAAAGCGCTCATTGGGTTCCTTCTATGTACAAGGGATTTAAAAATAAAAAGTGTTATAGAAATAGTAGTTATTTGTTTAATACTTATTATTCTATTTTGGTAAATTTTGCCTTCTATTTAGTCTTGAAAGATTCCAATTTTATAGAATTCTATAAAATCTCTTTCTTCTGTAAAATTTTCACTTAATATACATGATCTTTTTCATCCAAGTTTCTGTGATACTTTTATGCTTAGACATCATATGGAATTCTAAGATAATAAAAATCACTTCGTTAGGTAAAGTTCACTTGAAAGAGCATGGTATGGCCTGTCCTTTACCTACAATGCTAATGTTGGATGAAAATAAATAAATAAATAAATAAAAACATATACATATATATGAGACACACATGCTTATATAAATAAGAACTTATTTTTAAATTTAACTATAAAATATATAAGCTCATAGGAGCTAATTTGGAAAACAAAGAAAAATAGAACTAAGAAAACATTGAAAACATGTCTAAAATCCATTTATTAAACAAGTCCTTAATTAATGGTTTGGTATAGTTTCTTCCAATCTTTTAAAGAAAGATTTTTGGTCATACACAGGAACAACCCCACATACTGTAGCTTTTAACAATTGAGGCATTACTCTTGTTATAATTTTATATCCTCCATTCCCAATTTGGAGCATTTTCTCATGACATTAAACATTATTTGTAAAAATGTTTAATAATTTCATAATATCCATCATATGGCTGTATTAAAGTATTTGTAATCATTCTCATATTGTGTCAGTCAGAGTCTTGATAGGAAACAGGTGACCTACTCCACTAACACAACTGATAGGGATTAATAAAGGGCTGATTTACAAGTGTGCTGGCAAGGCCGGGAACACCAATAAGAGATGACAGAGTATCTGGGAGCCATCACGGCAGCCTGAGAAGAAAAGAGGAAGAATGGTTACCCCAATTTGGAGAGAGCTGCAGCGATCAGAAAGGGTCTCTAGGGAGGTGTTTGGTAGGGAATGCAGCTATTGCCGACCCAAGCCTGGCAGAGAGGGAGCTAGAAAAATACATACTCCATGTTCTCCCTGTTCCTGCCTTCCAATCAGAAGTCATAAGGCAAGGAAATCCGGTGATGTATAGTCCACATAGGGCAGCTGCTGCCATGGGAACAGGGTGGGTGGAGGATATATCTAGACTGGCAAATAGCCAGCACACATCGTTTTTGGTGTTTTTCCCCTACCTTTTCACCACTATCTCTATAAAGTTGCAAGAAATACTACAGCACACAAAACTTGATATGTAATTCCTTAGTGATATTAGGTATCTTGAATGAAGAAGTAATCAATCTGTCCTCTCAGCGATGGGATATTGGAAAAGTAAATTTGTATTAAGCATCCTTCCCATGTATGACTTCAATCATGTCATCCAATCAACAATCAACTGTCCTCATTTTGCGTTATAGCTGATATTGATAAGACCTGTAATGCAGTGCTGTGTTTTCCTACTAGGCACACGTCCCATGTGGCCACACCCAGGTTGCGTTTTATGAGGCAAAACAAGGTAAAGTTACGGACCACTGACTTCAAGCTGTTGTTCCTGGAACTCTTTGTTTCAGCTGACCAAGAGAAAGCTGAGTCAAAAAATCAGGTCAAGACCTCCAAGGTGGAAGAACCCAGATATTTATGTCCATTCCTCATTTTTCCTGAAAGAAACCCAGCATGCAGCATGAAAGGAAGCTAGATTGTAGAACCTTTATTGCGTGGGTCTTTAAAACATGGTTGGATTTGGCACTAGCAATAACTTACAAACAGTAAGTTATTCACATGCTCTCTAAGAAAAAAGCACAATAAAACTATGACGTTTTGCCATTCACCTGTTATAGCATGTTAAGTATACTGTACTTGGGATCAAATTCTGTGCTGTCTTATAAAATGATACTAATAGGAATTTATATGATTTCTGCTAAAAAGCCTTCAGATAGAAAAATTACTGTATGTAATAAAAAAGAAAAATTACTATATAAAATTTCTTCTTTTCCCTCATGAAAGAAAAAAATTTTTTTAATTATAACTGTAAATAAAAGAATGTTCTTGTTTTTCCTTATAAACTGTCAAAATAGCCAAGTCTGAGGGATAAATTTTTTAGCTAAGGATGTGAGAAGATGGCCACAGGAAACTTTCGTATCCACCTAATACCAGGTGTGAGGAGCATTAAAAAACTTAAACGTCCTTGACTTCATTGGGAGAAACTCTTAAACAGCTGCATACAATGGGAAATTTCAAACAGGACCATTTTGTATCTTGTACCTCAAAAAAAAAATCAATAGAATTATAGCACAGTGTTTAGAAACTTGTAATCCAAGTCTCTTCTTTTCATGTTTGGAGATGCTATAGCAAAAATGCACCAATATTCAGCACTGAAATTCAATTTATAGGAGGTTTGCTGGTAAAAGTCTAGCCTTGTTAGTACAATGAGAATGATTTGTGTGACACTGATGTACCCTGGCAGCCAAGAGTGTGGCCTGGAGTGTGTATGTGTGAGAATTGACGACCTCACTGTACTAGTCAGTGGGGGCAGTAGACCCTGTTGAGTGAGCATGTGCGCTGTGTGACCATCACATTCAAAATGACTGAGTCAGGAGAGCAACAAATCTGCATCGAATTTTTCATTAAGCTTAAACGTTCCTCTGTGGAAACTATTCAGTTGATTCAGGAAGGCCTCAGCTATGGGCAGCTGGTGATTGGCAGCTTCATCACGACAACCTGCCCACTCATGCATCACAGTCTCATGTAGAGTTTTTTTTTTTTAAACATCAAATCGTCCAGGTGACTCAGACCCCCTACAGCCCAGATTTGGTGACCCTGCAACTTCTGGCTTTTCCCAAAACTAAAATCACCTTTGAAAGGGAAAAGATTTCAGACCATCGATGAAATTCAGGAAAATATGACAGGACAGCTGATGGTAATTGGGAGAACTGTGTGAGGTCCCAAGGTGCCTGCTTTGAAGGGAACTGAGGCGTCATTGTCCTAAGTACATCGTCCAGTGTTTCTTGTAACTTGTATTTTCTTCAATAAATGCCTCTATTTTTCATAGTACATGGCTGGATACTTTCTGGACAGACCTTGTGTTTGGAAACAAGATGAAAACAGAATATGAGAGAGATTGGAAAGATGTGAGGCCCAGAAGTGAAATGATGCCTGTCGCTTCATAACCATGATAAGGAATTAAGGTTTTATCGTGCATGTCATGGGAGCCAACAGGCGATTTTAAACAGGGGGACTTGATGACCTATTCCGATTTGTGGTTTATAGTGCATATTTCTTAATGAGGACTGGTTCCAGAAACCTCACTGAAGGTGGGAGGGATCACTCATAATTTCCTCACAGAGGGATGAATTTGTCACTTTATTAACTCACTAGTTCTGAGTCCTTGTCTCAATTTAGCTCTTAATTGGGAGGATATTTGGGCAAGTCATACAATTTATAATTGCCTTCTTTAGGATAGAAAAAATAAGAATCAAAGTATTCTCTCACCCAAAGTATGTAAGTATGACAAGAGAGATTATAGCTATGAAAACCCTTTGGGTTGCTTTAAGTATAATGTATCTTATGCATTTTTCTATTTAATATTTTAGTGTTCCATATTCCTTTGGGGCATGGGGAGAATAAAAGGCAAGGAGGGAATATAGAGAGGACATCTGCAGTAGCAGGTCATTAAAAATGCAGACTCAGAAGTCAAACCACCAAACTGGTATCTCTGTAATCCTGAGAAAGTTACTTTAACCGTGGCTGTGAAACAGGAATAATAGTAGTGATGATAATACCCAACTCATAGCGTTATTGTGGCTTTCACATGCAATAATGCCCAGGTAAAGTGCTTAGAGCAGTGCCTTGTACTTAGTACATAGCCAGTTAATGACTAGTTCTTTCTTTGGGCTCTCCATCGTCTGTCCTTCCCGGACCATTTCCACTTGGGAAGACCCCCATAGTTCTGTGTTTATGGATGTCTGCTGTCCACTATGGAACCTCTCTCTCCTGCTCCTTTCTCCTTCTCCCTCTCCTGTGCTCGCTCTCTCTTTCTTCCTTCTGGCAGTGAAGTGCATGTGGTCTAGTCTGGCCTAATCAGTTAATAAGTTACAGAGATGATGGTGCTGCTATGTTTTATTCATGTTCATGTTGTTATTGTTGATTGAGGGATTTTGTGCTCTGCTCCATCACCACCTGCATTTTTACTGCCTCAAGGGGCTTGGTGTCTACCCATATTTTTTAAGTTTAGTCCTCCAGCTTCTCACTGACACTGTGAACTCGTAATACCCTACCAATTCATTCCCCTTAACTTTAGATAGCCAGAGACAGTTTTATTTCGTAGCAAGCAAACCACTTCCAATAGATACAGGCTAGAATCTTCCCGTTGGCTCTCCCTCCACTGCCTTTCTTGCCTCCCCTGGATTACATCGTGTAACATGGTTGACTTATTGGTGAGATACTAATGATAATGGCAGAGCTGCCCAGAATGATGTACAGTAGAAAGTCTTGCTTTTGTTAAGGACACTTTTATAAACTCCCCTCCTCCAAGAAATAGAAAAACAGATATTCCCACCACCCATGGTTAGAACAACAAGAATAGCCCTGGCCACACTCTGCTTTCCATCAAAATTATTTGAATGTAAACCATTTCTCCTATGCATTGTTAGCACTTGGAAAGCAGGAATAACTTATTACTTACTTTGAATTAATACTGGGTATACATTTAACTCATTGATGTCATCTCCTTTTAGAATTAAAACATTGTAGACATTGTAGATAAGAGCTAAATCTACCTTCGACAGCTATCTTTAGTCTTGATCCCACTCACTTCTTGACTTTAACCAGCAGCATAGAGCTGGTGTAGGTGCCTCAAGGACCAGTGCCAGACTGTCATCCAATAACCCATCCCCAGTGTGCATAGCACCCCTGTTTCTGTGCATTAGGAGGACCTGCTCTGTAGGGTTTTCTTTCAGGGTGATTTACTAGGCATCCGATGATTATGGAGAAAATATAACATATTATGTATATTTATACAGAAGTACCACACTGGATGTATCACTTTGTACAGATGCATCATGTCTTAGAGGTTTTTCCACATACCTTACTCTTTATAAATAATTGATTTTTCCATTGCATGGGTATTTCCATGTTTTATTTTGCCAGTCTCTTATTAATAGCATTTGGGTCATTTCTGAATTTTCACATTGTAAATAATACACATTTCAGAGAACATTTTGGTACATGCCCCATTGGGTTCAAGAACACTTTCCAAGGTGGGTAAGGTAAGAGCCACTGGCTCTCTTATTCATGTTGTATTGCCTAGTACAAAATCCGGCTTGCAGTAAGCCCTTGGAACTGTGTGAGGCCTAGATATGTTTAGACTGATTTGAATGATCGTAGCTCATGCCGCCCCTTCCAGTTTCTTTTCCCCAAATGGGAATCCAGTGCAGAGACAGTGAGCTGAGACCCATGCTGCCCGTGAGGAGAACAGAGGCACCTCATCAATTCTAGAAAAGTCTGGGAACCCTTCCCATTAGAGGACATGATCAGGTGCAATATTAATTATCATTCTCAAGAACCCTCTTGGAACAGTGAGAAAACAAAATCTAAATTAACCTCAAAGAGGTGTCACTTCGATAGAAGCAACAGGGCAATTTCTTCTTACAGCAATTAAACTTATCAACATGTTCTTTTTGCAACCCAAATGCCTCCTATTTGCAGGTGAGAAAATTAATGTCTTCATCATGAACACCAAATGATATTGATGCAACGCCCATCTGCTCCACAATTTCCATACACTTCATATGACTTTATTCACTTACAGTAAAGGCATGTTAATAGCAAATGTTGAACGATTAGTTATTTCTCGTGGGAAAGGTAGTTAATTTCACTGCCCTCTGTGTGTCAGTCATGATTCAATGCATCACCCTGTATGAGGAAGCAGACCTGTGGGGAGGAAACCGCAGAAAAGACAAATCAATGCAAAGCCCTACGATCCAAAGCTCAGGTCGGTTTTTAATGGAATAAAAAGGCACTCCAGAGCTGTAGTTATTATACCACAATCACATGCCACTATGCCCTCAACTGTAATTAGGACACAATAATACACATCCTAGGATATTTTCCTTAAGTGGCATTGAAACCTGGGGGAGGGATGAAAAAGGGCTATTTGTCAACTAAATACTAAAGTTAAAAAACAAAACAAAACAGTAACATGTGAAATTGATTTAAAAAATCCATTTGTTTTTCCATTACAATTTCTTTTCTCTCTTTCTTTTTAAAAGATTTTGTTTATTTATTTAGACAGAAGGGAAAGTATGGAGAAGCAGAGGGAGAGAAACATCAATGTGACAGAGAAACATAGATCGGTTGTCTCTCACACATGCCTCAACCAGGGACCAGCCTCACAACCCAGTCGTGTGCCCTGACCAGGAATTGAACCAGAGACATTTCGCTTTGTGGGGTGACACCCAAATGACTGAGCCATGCTGGCCAGGGCTCCAGTACAATTCCTAATTTTACTTTGCTTTTCTCTACATCTGCTAGTCACCAGATACAAAGCCTCTTTCCCCTGTAGTTTGACTATGAGCTCCTTTATGGCAGGGTATGTCATATCTTGCATTTTTTGGAAGGGACAGCAAAGGAAGCCTTGATGGGAACTAACTGTGTCTCTGACTCAAGGTGTGCCATTTCTGGGAGCATGTGAGAACAATGTACGCAAAAAGTTCTCTAACTATTTCAGGCTCTGCTGGTTTTCTAGTCCTGCTACTATATACGTCCTGTGTTAAGCATCTTTTTTTTTGAAGTGACTTTGAGTCAGTTTTTTTCCCTTATATCCCAAAGTCCCCAACTTGAAGATAAGTAAAATGTCAAGATTTATTATAGCCTATTATAAAGAATAAGTAAGTGCATTCCTTGAACTGGGAGGTATTTTTCATGAATATAGCTTCTGTACATTAGCACTAGTATCTTTCATTCTAAGTGACTGGTTTCTGTCTATATTTCTTAAGCCAAACATAACTGAGTCTAGAAGGCTGAAGAGTCTCTACAGAAATATACCTCTCAGAGATAATCTTATTCCACCCAGCCTCTGTCTAGAAGCAAGGCTACTCCTGACATATGTGACCGTCTGAAAGGTTTTTGTTGAGCCATGCTGTAGAGTTCTCAGAAATTACATACTCTGTTTCTTCTTAGGAAATTATGATTTGCCCAGGTGGTGAGGAATAGATTAACTGAAGCATTTTGGGAATATGTTTTTCTGACTTTTTTTCTAAGTTATGATTTTTTTTTTTTGAAGCAGAAGAGGAAGAGGAAAAGGCTGATCATAAGTCAGGTTAAAGGGGGCTAGAGAAGAGAGAATATGAGAGACCACAGTCAAGAGAGAGAAAAAAGTATATGGAAACATATGAGTTAAATGTTTCCTCTCTGGGGGGAAATAATAAAATGTGAAAAGAAAGAGGAAAATTTTACCAAGTTTAAGAAAAAAGTATTTTAATTTTTACTTCTATTTGCATAGGATAGTCAGAAAGAATTCAGTAAATATCTGTAATTTTTTATTAGAATGTGCATTGCTAAATCATCATTAGAATGCATTAGAATCATGCATTTAGAATTCTCTGGCAATAAAGTTAAGAAATTTCAAGGAAAATTGATTATTTGCTAAGAAAATATACAGAAACAAAACACAAAAGTCTATGAAAGAAGATATTGGAAGTTCCAAGAACGAGTAATCACGTGGGGAACGAGGAGAGAATTGGAAGGAGCACTGGCCCCTTGCCCTAGGTACCTGACCCAAATGGATGTGTGAGTAGTTTTCATCCCCCTAAATGTCCCCTAGACAAACAATTCTCATGCTGTTCAATTGGTGTAATGTAATTACAGAATGAGAGAAAGCTTTATAGTGTATTTATAGATAATTAGCAAAACCTCACTGTAACACAGTCTCACATATGAATTAATGCAAAAAATATAAAAATATTAGCATGATATGAAAAATAAATTAATATCCCACTACTTATTTATCTTCCAAATGCAAAGATTTTATATTAGAACATCTGTTAATATACATATGATTAATATATACTTATATTACTTCTCTTACCTAAAATTATTCTAGATGTTATTGGCAATGCATTCAGAGAACATGATATAGAAGGCATGAAATTGAAGAAGTAAGGGTAAAATTATCATTATTTGCATATGAGATGATTATTTCACCTTCCTAGGAAACCTATATGAAGCAGCCTTTAAAAATATGCTAGAACTAATAAAAAATTCAGTCAGATGACTTGTTGCAAATTTAATACATACTCTAATGATAACCAGGGAGAAAACATAAAGTAAAAATGATTAGTTCATAATAACATGCCAAAATAAAATGAATTTAGCAAGTAGTGTGTGATACTTGTTTATGGAGAGACTGAATGGAAATTTTTCATATTGAAAACAGGGTAATTATTTCTAAATAGACTTAAACATTTTTCTAGTTGTAATAAAACTCTCCATATGCCATGTGACTTTTTGATACTTAATTAGTAATAGTGGACTTAATGTATAGATTATAAAAATGTATCTCAAAGCCAATATTTAATAAAATATAATGATATTGGTACAGGAATAGTAAAAGAGACAGTGAAAGAGAAAAATAAATTTAAAACATACTCGAATGTAAGAATTTGATATATGACACAGGTATCATCTTAAATCAGTGGAGAAACACATCTTGAATATTCTATTTATGGAGTTAGGACCACTGTCTAATCTTGGAGAAGAATAAGGTTAGTTATTTACCTTGCCTATTTTCTTACTTTGAAACAAATTCCAAAATGAATAATTGTGTGTTTGAAAGAAAGAAAAAAAGAAAGAACATAAAATTGCTGCACAAAAACACTGGTAAATCATATAATTTTCACATGCAGAAAGACTTTATAAACATAAAATTTAGTGTAAAAACCATAAAGGGAAAGGGATTTAAGATTTGCCTGTATAGCACTTTGAATTGTAGAATGTCAAAAAGCATTTTTAAAAATGATGAAAAGCAAATCACTAATTATGAACATTGTTGTAATATTACTTTCCTTTACATGTGTAAGTAACATATATATACAAACACAGATATTTCAAATCGGTAAGAAAAATTAAAATTCCCATACAACAGTGGGAAAAGACATACATAGGGAATTCACAAAGAAATGTAAATAATAGAAATGCTCTCTTTATAAGTAATCACAATACAAATTAAAACAAGATACTAGTTTTGACTTTCAGGTTGGCAGTAATTGCAAGATTGGAGAATGGGTCTACTCACATAATGCTGGTGGGGATGACTGGAAATTAGCATGTCTTTTTTTGAGAACAAAATATATGTTAAAAGCATTTAAAATCTGTACAATCCCATTGATACTGAAATTCTAATTCTATTCTCAAATAGATAATTTAAAAATTATACAAGGATATTTACAGTGGCTAATGACTTGAAAGTTATTAAAATCCCACCTATCACACTCCTGTGTGTGCTTGTCCTAGAGAAAAAAAATATTAGTACACAAAAACTTGTATATATTCAAAGCAGCTTTTCTTGTAATAACCAAGTAGTGGAAACACCTCCAAATTCCTTTCAGCTGGTGAATACATGAATAAATTGCAGAACGTTCATTCAATGGAACACTATTCAGCACTAAAAGGAATTAACTACTGATACATGCGGCCACGTTGATTGATCCTAAGTGTACTACGCTTAATGAAAAAAGCCAATTACAAAAGGTTGCGTATTGTTGAATTCTATCTACACAATAGTCTTGAAATTGCAAAAATAAACTGATAAAGACCTGATCAGTGACTTCCAGAGGTTGAAACTGGAGAGGTCTGAGTATTACAAGGGTAATGCAAGGTGTTTTCTTTGTGGTGGTGGAACAGGTCTATGTGCTGTCTGAGGTGATGCCTACATGAATCTATATCTGTGACAATTTTTCATAGAACTACATACAAACACACATGCAAGGGAGCGCATAAAACAACTGGTGAAATCCTAATAAGATCTACAGTTTAGTTGACAGTATTTTACAAATATCAATTTCCTGGTTTTATTATAATGTACTGTGATTATGTAAGGTAATACCATGGGTGAAAGCTGCATGAAAGGTATATGAGAATTGTGTACTGTTTTTGCATTTCTTGTAAGTCTAAAACTACTGTAAAATAAAGAGTTCTGGGGGAGGAAGTACAAGGGGACTAAAAGGTAATGAAAAAATATAATGATTTTATATGTATATATTTATATTTAACTGCTGAGCCCTCTAGACCTTAGTAAATGGTCTCACTTACCCCAACCTTTTTAAATGCTCTCACTTTCTTGAACCTTTTCCTACCACTTGGCCCATTTTTCCATTCCAATTCTGACTCATTCTATCTATCTATCTATCTATCTATCTATCTATCTATCTATCTATCATCTCATTCTTCTTTGAAGCACTTCATTCTTCTCATAAGACACATAATATTCAGCTTTCCAGTTAGTATGATTTTTGTCTTATTACCCTACTAGATTTTAAAGTTTTTGAGATGAGACAATACCATTTGCATCTTAGTATCTCTGCATATTTTCCATTAACAACAAATGTGAAAAACACTGTCTCCAGCATAGTTTATAGTCAATAATATTTGTTCAATTAATTTTAAGATTATTAAACTTTCTTATAGTTGTAGAAGATTAAAAGGTGCTAAAATACTTGCTCTACTACTGATACTTTGGTGAACTTGCTACCCTGAACATATGAGGGTCTGTCCAGAAGGTATCCAGCCATGTACTATGAAAAATAGAGACATTTATTGAAGAAGATACAAGATACAAGAAACATCATACACAGAACAATGGCACCTCAGTCCCCTTCAAAGTGGGCACCTTAGGACCCCACACAGTTCTCCCAATCACCATCAGCTGCCCTGTTATATTTTCCTGAATCTCATAGATGGTCTGAAATCTCTTCCCTTTCAAAGGCGATTTTAGTTTTGGGAAAAGTCAGAAGTCACAAGACACCAAATATGGGGAGTAGAGGGGCTGAGTCACCTGGGTGATTTGATGTTTCACCAAAAAACTCTGTGTGAGACATGATGCATGAGCAGGCATGTTGTCATGATGAAGCTGCCAATCACCAGTTGTCCATAGCTGTGGCCTTCTGAATCATCCAAATAGTTTCCATTGAGGAATGTTCATGCTTAATGCAAAATTTGATGCAGATTCATTGCTCTACTCACCCAGTCAATTTTGAATGCGATGGTCACACAGTGCACATGCTCACTCAACAGCATCTACCACCCCCATTGACTAGTATAGTGAAGTCATCGTTGTTCATGCATATGCATTCCAGTCCACCCTCCTTGGCTGCCAGGTTACATCAATGTCACACAAACCATTCTCATTATATTAACAATGGCTGTATTTTTCCAGACAGACCTCATATTTGTGCCATGGGGCTTGAACCACTGCTCCCTCTGCTTGGAATGTTCTTCTTGTCTTTTTTATAAATCATCACCTGAGGATATGCTTCTTGATTTTAGACAGAGAAGAAGGGCAGGAGGGTGGGAGGGGGGGGAGAGAGAGAGAGAGAGAGAGAGAGAGAGAGAGAGGAACATTGATGAAAGAGAGAAACGTCTATGTGAGGGAAAAATATCAGTTGGTTGCCTCTTGTGTGCACCTTAACTGAGGATTGACCCTGAAACTTAAGATATGTGCCCTGACCAGGAATCAAACCCACAACCTTTAGGTGTATGAGATAACTTTCTAACCAGCCGAGCTACCCAGCTTGGATCTTCTTGTTGGCATATGGCTTACTGCTTGCCCTTCAGCTCTCAAACGATCTTAAAGAAAACTTTCCAGACCGCCCAAACTAATATAACCTTCCCTTGTGTTAATTTCCTCATAGCACTTATCGACCTGGAGTTTTATAGTTTACCGGTTTGTACAATATATTATTGATGGATAGATTTTCCTTTCTAGAATGTATAGCATTCTGGGTACTCTCGGGGTACAGCATTCTTGTCCATCTTATTAAAACCCATATCCCCAGCCAGGACCCACAGCTGAATATGGTGGACAGACAGATGTTCACTTAAGAAGTTGTTTCCCATTTACCCAGCCATTTAGGTTTCCCCCTTATTGCTCTAAAGGTAGACTGCAGCATAGTCAGTCTGCATAGCCCTTGGAAAAATTCCCTTACTTTTCTAGCTCAAAAAACTGGAATAGCGAGTTAAAGTAACATGCCCCAGCCAAAGCAAGTCAAGCACAAACGTGGATTAAAATCTGGGTCTTCCTGCTTGCAGACCAGAGCTCTTTCAGTACATTGTGCTATTCCTGCTCTGAGTGTGGAGCGGAGGTGACCTGTGACTTATAAACTCTGGCTATGGTCCATGGGACACAGTATAGTTACACAGGTGTTGCCTTTCTGAAGACACATATATTATCACTGGGATGGCTGGGGACCTGAACTGATGACAGGGACAGGCTCCTATCAGGCAGTTTCCATGTGCTGTGCACTATTTCAGACCTTAACATATATTAAGGTCTAATCCTCTGTGTAATCCTCAAAAAAACCCTGTTAGGGAGATCCTCTTATCATCTTCATTTGATGGGAAATTTGAGGCACAGGTGTTAGGGAATTTGACCACAATCACAAAGCTAGTAAACTGTGAAGTTAGGGTACAAACTCAGGCGGTCTAAAGCCCTTACGTGTGATCATCAACGCTGACCTGCTTGCTCTGGCCGTGAATCACAACTGGTCCTTCAAAACACTGAATGAGAGCATTTCCACTGAGATGAAATGGTCAAGAATCCTGGGTGAATTGTGAGGCAAATGGGGATCAGTAGTGCAGTTTTCATCAATGCTGGACTGGTAGAACTGTCTGTGATGCTTTTGGGCTTTAATTTCCTTCGTGCAATGATCCTCCATCAATGGCAATGGAAGAAACAGAACGAACGTTACTGAGTCACCAGCTTTTTCTGACGCTCGGACCTGTGCTTTATGGATGGCAGGTGTATGGAACTTCCTAGAACATGTTGTTTACAGATAAAGACATCTTTCTGGCATTAAGAGAGTTGAGAGTATGTGGATCCTGCTGATGGGGGAGCATGACACACTAAATAACTGATTAAAAAGCAATGACTTCTCTGCTTCTCCATGCAGCCCGGACTGTTTTATTAAAGTTGTTCCTTGAAATCAGAGATGGCAGGTGGGCCAGCAGAAAGGTGCTGCGCTGGGGGCGTATCACGCAGCAGAGCAACTAAATTTCTCTCGCCCGACTGAGTGAGCAAGCATTCCCCTTTAGATCAAGAGTTCTCTGCTTCCCGATGGGGGCAATTTCTTTAGCTAGAACTCTTCCTGCATTCGCCTCAATCCCGTTAAGTTTAAGTTATTGATTTCCCATTCTGACTGCTACTAAAATTTCTTTTAAAATCAACCACAGATAGAGTCCAGAAGAATCTCAGCTACTAGAGGAAATAAAATGCCTTCATGAAGATTGAAGTGCAAATTTGGATTAAATATTTCACTTGGTAAGATAGGCTGATAACATATCTTTGTCATTCCCATTTTTTAAGCTCGTAGTGGGGTGGCAGAGGGACCTGGGCCTGGGACCCCAAAGATACCGAATAAGAAAAACTGCGGAGCTGGTGCCACCTGGCCACCCCTTGCCTGATCCGCAGGATACCCGCTGGCCAGGAAAAAACCCACGAGAATGTCACCCGCCTCCACTTCCCTGCTCAAAAGTGGCAGAATTTTACTCCCTTCCAGCCATTTGCTTTTCCTGCCCGGACACGGAAAATTCCACAAGTGCACCTTTTTAAAAATGCCCGTCTTTTTATCCAAGCCCATTTTGTCCCCAGCTTCTAAAAACAGCCAAGCAGAGCTAGCCCCAAGTCAATTCAGAGGACTTTTCTTTCCTCTCTGTTGCCTCCCCTATGCTTGAGCACAAGCCTAATAACATGTGTCTGGAAATTTCTCTAGGGCTTTCTCTCAATTTCTATCTTGGAACCCAAGAACCCTGACATTGATAACAATAAGTTTGTAAGTTTTGAGATTTTCTAGCATTGCCATGAATGCTTTATGATAATGATGTCTGATCACAAAAATATGATAATTTTACTTCCTTGTAACCACATTTCACATTGACTGTTATGTAGAAGTGACAACTGAATTGATACTCTGATATTTTCTGGAGTGGTAGAGACCTACTGATACTTTGAAAGATGGATAGCTGAACATGGTTAGGAAGATCTGGGTCAGAAAAATGTCGAATCTGCTTAGGGTTGAACCTTCATTAAAACATTTACTCTCATTTACTCTCTATTATTGTGTAGCCAAAACACACCACACATAGCGTAAACACCCAGACCTTACTTATGGAAATAGTTACTTCTCACGTCTTAATAATTATCACAAATAAATAATTGAACTGCTGCCTTGTAGGAGAAAAAAGTACATTAAATTAAGTTACGTGGTTGCCTAATATTTTCAAACTAATTAGCAACCATGCAAAATTCAAACCTATTTCTTTTGATTCCACCCCTCAATTAAAAAAACGACAATGACGTCATTGTAAGAAGCACATCTGAGAGACCATAGGAATTTGCCCTTTTAATTGGCTGAAAAATGTTCTACTATCAGCAATTAAAAATGATTCCACCCAAACAGTAGAGATAACATGAACTAAGAATTTGCAGACCTGTGTCTTCCTCTAATTAGCTGTCTGTAGTTTGGTGCGTTGTTTAGACCCCCTGACTTCCACTTCTCTCAGCTCCACACTAGGGACTAATAGTGTGTGCTCTCTGCAAGCCTCTTAAGGTTGCTGCCGATACCAAAGCAATAGTATTTGTAAACTAAACTATGTTCTTCAAGGACGGGACACTATGGACATGGAAGAGCTAAGCTCAGGGTCAAAGTCTGGTTCTCAGAGCATCATATTTCTCCAACTGGAGCAATATGAAGTAGAACTATAGTACTGCTGTCAAATAGCCATTTTTTTCTCACAATTTTTTTTAAACATAAGGCCTGAGAACTGCAAAAATAAAAATTTGTGGACATTTTGGATTTTTATTTGTAGGTTCACCCTGAGAATCACAGTTTCTGGGACTGAGGAAATAGTCCTTGGGCCTGTCTAGTAGTGCTGTCAATCAAAATGGCCATATTCAAACTTTGTTAACATCATCATCCACAGACTTTCTTACATTGACCCTAATGCGATTTATTGGTGTTTTAAAAGGAGTTGCACAGTGACCATTTCTTTTCCTGCTAATGTTTCTGTCTAGTCCATTCTGATTCTTTGAGGCAAAATAAAGTCCTGAGGAAAACCTAATTTGAGGAGACTATGAGAGAGCAACCTCGGTAACTGAGCAGGTTAGATGTGATAGGATACCCCTTACTTAGTAAAATATCAGGAGTTAAAACAAATATGTGAATTGCTTTTTAAAAATCTATTTAAAACTGACAGTGAATTTTGAAAAAGGCAAAATAGAAATAGCCAGTAGGCAAGGAAAAATGTATCAGAAAGGACAAAAAAATTAAACAAGGATGTAGGTGAGTAAACAAAGCAAAAAAGCATCTCATGTAAAGTAAAAAGAGAAAGAAAATAGCATTGACCCAGTAGTAGACAAAATGGCTCTGGTATATGCTTGAAAATATTATCAATTTACAAAAGTACTAAAACTGAAACTGAAACAAAAGTACTAAAATATAAAGCATCAGTAGGTATCTTAATAATGTCTGTATGTCAGAAAATGTAAACCCATAAAGTACAGGTAACAAAGGCATTTCTGAAGATGAAATGCAAAGATGGGATTAATTATTCCAGAAAAGCTGATTAAAAAATAAACCCAAACATTTTGTTGCCTATATAGCTCCTCTTCCCTGGAAAATGTAGAGGTCAAAATCTCTATACGTCATATTAAGACAATGCTTCAAATTTCCATTCCCTATACACTTAGGGAATTATAAAAATTCTAAATTGCTACACATATGTACTTTGCAATCACAAGATCCATTGCCATGGTGTTTGTGGCAGATTTTTGCACTTGAATAGTCAAGTTAAAAAGTGTCTTTCAGGGAAGGCTCTGGTCTAATATTTAACTCTTTAGGGTGGATATAGAATGTCTCTTTCCCACAAACAGGAATGTCTTCTGCTAGGAGGGCTTGGTTCCGTAAGTGATTGCCCGTTGTTATTCCTGTAACGCTTCAGCTGAGAGAGAACTTGGACTCAAACCTGGGTCTACACTCCAGCACTGCCCCACATGCTAAATGTCCTCAGGCTTAACTCACAGGGTTGATGAACGAGTTAAATAAAACGATATCTGTGTATCTACATACTATAAAATGTGAGTAAATTTACAGCACATATAGTTTCACAGTAAGTACTTGCCTTGATTTTACAGAGTGATTTAGGTGGAAAACAGTAAAATGGCTCTCTCATTTCACACAGTAGAGTTGGTGTTAATTAGTCCTAATCAACTTTATGTTTGGGAGGTGTGCCGTTCACTCGGAAACCTGTCCCACAATATAACATGTCCCCAAATTGCTTTAACTCTGGAATTATCACCTTGTGCAAGATAGGGTCAAGACATTGTACCCAAACCCACCTTTCCAGACCCCGTTCCACTAGTTCTCCACACACCTACCCTTCCACAGGCAAGACTATTTGCCCGTCATCTCCCTCAAACTGCTTGACTCTCTACTTCTGTATTTTTAGATGCTCTTTACTTCACATGTTGTTCTCCTTGTTCTATAGCAATGTGTTACTCTTCCCCTTTAAAGAGCTACATCTTCTGGAAAATCTTCCGTGATCGACTCCCATTCTTCTCTGCTAACTCTGTTTCCAACCCCACATTTAGAAGAGAGTCACGCTGGATCTCATATCTCTGTAGATGTTGATGGTGTTTTAGGGTCCTACCTGAAACTAAGGCTGGGTCTGCATAATGACAGGGAATCTCTGAAACAATTTCGGTCAGTTCATGGCAGGCTCTTTAAACAGATACAAAACAGTCCATCCAGTTCCCATTTACAAAGAGAAATTGCTGTGAATCAGATTAGAGGTGATGTTGGTCCCAATTCCCCTCACACACCAACTTAATGGGTGTAAGGGGTGGGGGGAGAGAGAGAGAGCCTGTGAGAGCTGCGTAGCTCCTTAATGGCTCAATCTGTAAGACATAAAGGAAATTAATTGGCTAGGAAATTGTAGCCTGTGCTGTGGCTAGTTTTCTGTGAACCTTTAAGCAACCCTCTGCAGCTGGAGTCTCTCCTGTAAAATGAGCAGGTAACACCAGTTGATCCATAAGGTCGCTCCAAGGACATAGGACCCACAGGCATGGAGCAATCCATAGTCCATCTATGCCATATCATAGCTGAAAAATATCTTGCCATTTTTTCTATACCATTTACAAAAAAAATGAGAGTTAAAATTGCTATACTTTATATATATTGTGTGAGCTAGAAAAAAAGTGCAAATAGAAAAGAGTGGAAAACGTGCTTCTCTCCTGGCTTTTTCACAGTGGGGGTGTGTCTCGGACCAGCACGCTAAGTCCAAATGTTGCAGCTGGTCCCTCTGCCTGGTGCCACTTCAGGCCTTGCAAAGGAGTGGCTAACTTCCTGACCCTTCACTGCCTACTTCCTTACACGGTCTGAGTCCAGCATCTCTTGATCCGTATATTCACTCATTTTAAAAGTTCTGCTATCTGTCAGGAGTTTTACTGGCTCACTCTGACTCTTGGAGCTTTGAAACGGAGCCAGAAACGATGCAGGTGGCCTCCATGTCCCAGCCTCTACAGTCTACCTGTTGCTACTACGGCTGCTACTCCGGGCAGCCCGACCCAGGGTTCCGGATCAGCAGGTACAAACAACAGAGTTGTAAGTATTAAATCAAATTTGATAGACTCTGACCTACCGCAGGCAGTTGATGGTAACCTAGTTTGATATAATTTCTAAGGCATTAAGGAGAACTGCTTATTCTATGTATTATACACAATGAATGCTTTGCAAATGTTTACTGAATTACTAAACCAGACTGAGTAACATTTTACAGAAAGTTTTCCATGGTGAGCCAAAACCAAGAAGATAAAGTTTAATGGAAATAAGCATCAAGTCTTATTCTCGGGTTGATGTTAATAATAAAAGGAACTAATATTTGTGTAGATTTTCACAGATTACAAATCCTTTACACGTATTTTATATTTAAATCTACCAAAAATGCCACTTTCCTATATTATCACTTTTTTTATAAATAAATTAACTGTGATGCAGACAATGTAAGTATCTTGCCCAAAGTTACACATTTAGTAAATTGATGTATTAACTCAAGATTAGGTCTTCTGATTTTAAGTCCTATGCTTCTCCTAAAATATATTAAGGTGCTGCATGAATCTACTAGACTGTATCTATTCAGAGGGAGGAAGTCCTACCTTCAAAAATACCTTTGGAGAGCATCAGTCTTTTTTTTTAATTTTTATTTTATTTTTTTTAAAGATCTTATTTATCCTTAGAGGGGAAGGGAAGGAGAGAGGGAGAGAAATATCAATGTGTGGTTGCCTCTCATGCCGGGAACTGGCCTGCAACCCAGGCATGTGCACTGACTGGGAATTGAACCACCATCCTTTGGTTCGCAGGCCCGCACTCAGTCCACTGAGCTACACCAGCCAAGGCTCAATCTTTTTTAAAAATTTTTATTTATTTATTTTTAGAGAGAGAGGAAGGGAGGGAGAAAGAAAGGGAGAGAAACATCAATGTATTGTTGCCTCTTGCATGCCCTACTGGGGACCTGGCCTGCAACCCAGGCGTGTGCCCTGACTGGGAATCAAACCTGTGACCCTTTGGTTCACAGGCCAGCACTCAATCCACTGAGCCACACCAGCCAGGAACAGAGAGCATCAATCTTAACTTGCCTTCATGAAACTACATCATGTAGAACAAGACTAACAGTCGTATTGAACTGTGTACTGGTCAGGCCATATCTGGAGCGTATATTTTATTCTGAGTTCTATATTAGGGATTTATGAAGAGTCAAAAAACGGAGAGCTGCCAGGATTTTTTCTGGTAGTTCAAGTTCTGAAAACCATGCCTTAGAAGAGGCAACTGAAGGAATTTGGGATTTTCAGCATGATAAAAGAAATATTGGAGGGTGGGGTGATATGTTCATGAAAAGTATTTTCATTGTCTCCAAAGCTCTGAGCAGCTGCTACATCAGAGGGATTAGAAATGTAGATCCAGAGGCCAGAAGGCCATTTTTTAGTTACGGAAAATTTTCAAAAAATTGGAGTTGCTCAAAAATGCAGTGCATTTATTGTGAGGTATAACTTACACATTACCAAGCAAAGATGGGTAGATCATTTGATGTGAATGATGTAATTATGGTCTTGGCACTGGGTGAAGTCAGAATAAATGGACTTTAAGGGCTTTTCTCAGGGCCTCTAAGAGTCTATGGTTTACTATTTCCCTAAAATTGTTAAGCTCGTACTCTGTGTCTATGAGTCTGTTTCTATTTTGCTTGTTAGTTTATTTTGTTTATTAGATTCCACGTATGAGTGAAATCACATGGTATTTGTCTTTCTCTGACTGGCTTATTTCACTTAGCCTAACACTCTTAAGGTTCATCCACTCTGTTGCAAAAGGTAAGATGTCCTTCTTTTTTGCAGGTGAGGAGTATTCCATTGTGTAACTATACCACGGCTTTTTTATCTGTTCATCTATTGATGAGCACGTGGGCTGCCAGTCTGTCAGAGAGACAGGGTAGGGGGCCTGGGTGGAAAAGGTGAAGGGATTGAGGAAAAAAGCCTTATAGACACAGACAATAATATGGTGACTACCAAAAAGAAAGGGGTGAGTGAAGGGAGACAGGAGAGGGTGACAGAGGTATAAATGGTGACGGATGGAGACTTGACTCGGGGTGGTGAATACACAGTACAATATACGGATAATGTATTATAGAATTGTACCCATGAAACATATATAATTTTATTAACTAACGTTACCCCAATACATTCAATACAAAATAAAAACTAAATAAAATTATTAACTTGGACAGAGGGCAAAAAAAAATCTGTTCTCATAACCAACACTTCTAGTGATGCCCATGTTCCACTATCAGGGCTTATTATATCACCCAAAACTTAGTAGCTTAAACTATGTGTCTTGTAAGTCAGAGCTATGAGGACGCCTCTACATTGTTTAGTGCTCAGCGGGGAAGACTCCATGGCTTGGGGGAGTAAAGCAGGGAGTGTGACAACTGGGGGTTGGAATCATCTAGAGCTATGTTGTCCAGTACAGTAGACACTAACCACACATGACCATTAAGTACATGAAATATATCTAGTCTGAATTGAGTTGTGCTCCAAGTGAAACAGATACACGTACAATTTCAACGGCTTAGTATGCAAATAAAATAATTTAAGCTATCAATGATTTGTATATAGATTACATGTTGAAATAATATTTGTATATATTGAGTGAAATAAACTATATTAGCAATATTAATTTCATTTTTTCTTTTTACTTTTTTAAATATAGCTAATAGAAAATTTTAATTTATATATGTAGTTCGTGTTGTAATCTTATTGGACATCGCTGATATCAAGGTGTTTTTCACTCGTGTACACGCATGATGGTTGGTGCTGGTTGTTCACTGGCCTCACAGATAGGAAACTGACCGGGGCACTTCCATGTGGCCTTTTCATGTCAGTAGGGCTTGCCTCTCTCTCATCGTGGTTGCAATGTTTGTACGGCAACCGACAGCTTCAAAGGCACGCTTTCCCGTGTGCAAGGTGAAAGCTGCGCTGACTTTTTTGATTCAGCCTTGGAAGTCCCATGTGTCACTTTGCTTCATTCCGTTGGTTACCAAAAAATCGTAAACCACAAATTCAAGAGAAGCGTGCACGGTAGTGAAGTATGTGGGATGGGGTCTACTGTTTCCGTCTTCTTGAAAAATACAGTCATTTACAACTTGTTACCAGCCTATGCCAACGGTTATGAAATCTTCTTCTTCAGATTTGGAGAGCCGTTCCTGAAGTAAATTTGCAGATATGAGATAGATTAGGGTTTTTCTAAAGAGACTTTCCAATCTTGAAGTCAAGGAAATATGTTACACTTAAGAATTATATATATTAACAGCCATTATTAAGGGGGGATGTAATTTAAAGTGCACACTGTCATTTCAGGGTTTAAAATGCTGTCCATATGCTAAGAAAAGAGTTATAAATCTAGTCTGATGGTCACAGAGTTGAATCACACAACACAGAGTATTTCCAGGGTTTTGGTTTTTGTTTATATTTTGTTTGCATTTAACCAATAGAAGAATGACCCTAATTTCTAAGAGGTACATATTCAAACTTGACTGGCAAAAATCATTTTTTTTCCAAATGTACTTACATTTTTGTTCACTTTAGTTAAGCCCATTGAATATCCGTTGACAATTCACACAAGCAGATGGGAAGATATGATGTGTTGGCTTGAGAATCACAGACACTTTGTGAAAGGCATTAAATTATTTCATAAAATATCATTTATTTAATAAAATTACCCTGTATTTGTTTTAGAGGGAAGATTGTGGAGTACTTAAACTGCACCCAGAATAGAAATGTCATGAAAATTAAATTAACATTTGACTTTAGTCAAACAAATGTAAATGACCCAGTAAATATGGAGTTCTGAAATCAATGATTGTTGATTTTTGTGTGTGTTTTTTTTCGTAAATATTTATAGGAAATTATTAATGTAAAATTAGTTTAAGTGTTTGGTTAAGTGTCCATTGTGTCTTTTACACTTCCTCTTTAAAGTTTCAGTTGTTCAGAGGATTTGCACTTTGATATTAATACAAATTATTATTTTCATTTACAATTGATGTAATTATTTGGTGGCCATTGAATGATTAACAATTTAATTTTAATTTGCATTTAATATTAAATAATCCTCAAAGTATCAGTAATAAGTCTACTACATTACTCCGGGTCATAAGTGGAAAGCGCATTTTGATATGCCTCATCAATATAATTTGATGAGCAGTTAATTGAACTGGGCAGTGGAGTGGGCAGAATGCAAAATAAATAAGTACAACCACAATTCATAACAATTAGCAACTGAATCTAAAAAAATAAACTAAGGAAATAAGCAGAACAAAATGATCTCATAGATAAAGAGGTCATTTGGAGGGTTATCAGCTGGGAGGAGGCAGGGGGAGAATGGAGGGAAGCTGCAGGGATTAAGAAGGACACATTGGTAGTTACAGAATAGCTGCAGGGATGTAAAGTACAGTATAGGAAATGGAGTAGCCAAAGAACTTATATGCATGACCCATGGGCGTGAACTAAGAGGGGGACTGCTGGAGGGAATGGGGATAGAGGGGCCAAAGGGGAGAACACTGGAATAACTATAATAGTAAAATCAATAAAATATATTTTAAACAACAACAAAAAGAAACAAATAAGCCTCTATTATGTGCAAAAGTCATCAGAATTCTGCATTGCTTTATGATTCCAGTTAGCATTTTATTCCTCTGGAAAATGGAGACAACTGTACTTGAACAACAATAAAAACAAACAAACAAACAAACAAATGAAAAACAAACAACCAGAACATAGTGAAAGATTTCCCTCTTCCATCAGAATGGTGGCCAGATTCACATGTTTAAGATCAGACAAATACAGGCTGGATTTTACCCACACAGAGAAAACGTCAACTCTGCTACTAACATTTGCTTTCCAAATAACAAAAGCTCTTGAACAGAATCATGAAACTAAAAATAGGTTCTAGTACCTTTTGAAAGAATTTTTACCTAGAAGAGAAGCTTTTAGCCTCTCAAAACTTTTTCTTTACTTCCTTATTTAATGTAAACAAGAAAAACCAATAGGTAGCATAGAATGTCCTCAATTTAGTCTTACAGAGAGAGAGATTACTACTAATCCAGTGAACTGAAGAGAGAGCTACATCAAATAACTTAAAACACCCCCCTCCCCCAGAAAGCCCTTCAGATCTCAATTTATTTAAATTCAGTAATAAATCTGGTACATAAGATACTGTTAAAGTATAGATTAATAGAATAGGCTTTGGATCATACACACATACGCTCTATAAGTTTCCTCAACTTAACTCCCACTCCAGGAGGGCAGACAACCCAATTAAAAAATGGGTAAAGGATTTGAAAAGATACTTCTCAAAGCAGGACATTCAGAGGGCCCAAAGACATATTGAAAGGATGCTTAGCATCACTAGCCATCAGAGAGATGCAAATTAAAACCACAATGAGATACCACTTCACACCAGTCAGAATGGCCATCGTAACAAATCAACAAACAACAAGTGCTGGCAAGGTTGTAGAGAAAAGAGAACCCTAGTGCACTGTTGGTGGGAATGCAGACTGGTACAGCCACTGTGGAAAATAGTATGGAATTTCCTCAGAAAACTAAAAATGGAACTGCCTTTTGGCCTGCCAATTCCACTGCTGGAATTATACCCTAAAAATCCTCTGAAACATCAATTCAAAAGAACCTATGCACCCCAATGTTCATAGCAGCACAATTTACAATAACCAAGTGTTGGAAGCAACCTAAGTGCCCATCAAAAATGAGTGGATCAAAAAACTATGGTAAATTTACACAACAGGATACTATACAGCAGAAAGAAGGAGCTCCTACCCTTTGCGACAGCATGGATGGAACTGGAGAGCATTATGCTAAGCAAAATAAGCCAGGAGGTGAAAGACAAATACCATATGATCTCACCTTTAATTGGAACCTAATGAACAAAACAAATAAGCAAGCAAAGTATAACCAGAGACAGTGAAATAAAAAACATACTGACAGTAACCAGAGGTGAGGGGACAGGAGATAACAGGGAAAAGGGGAAGGGTCATCAAGGAACATGTATAAAGGACACATGGACAAAGCCAAATCTGGGTAGAATTGAGGCGGGGAGGTGGGGATGGGTGGTGTGAAGCCACATGGTGAAGGGAAAATGGAGACAGCTGAACTTGAACAATTAAAAAAAGAAATTTGTATAAATAAATAAATAAATTTTAAAAAATGAGTTTAAAAATTACTAGGAGAATTTTAGGGAAGATTAGATAGGAAAACATAAATCTATGGCTTAACACAACACAAAGGCTAACCCATGAGCCCTCACTATTATTATTTGAGTACAGTAGAGTATCAAAAAATTGGGTACAGAGGGAATGTACCTCGACATAATAAAAAAACACATGTGACAAACTCACAGTTAACCTCATGCTCAATGGTGAAGAACTGAAAGCTTTCCCCATAAGGTGAGGAATACTACAAGGATGCCTGCCCACCCTGACCACTTCTCTTCAACATAATGCTGGAACTCCTAGCAAGAGCCAATTGGCAAGAAAAATATAAAAACTTATCCAAATTAAAATGGAAGAAGTAAAACTATCTCTCTTTGTAAATGACATATTATATATAGAAAACCCTAAAGACTCCACCAAATATATGTTAGATCTAATAATCAAATTTAGTAAGTTTCAAGATATAAATCAATATACAAAAATATGTTGCATTTCTACATACTAATAAGTACTTATCAGAAAGAGAAATTAAGAAAACAACCGCAGCATATACAATTGCATCAAAAATAATAAAATAGCTAGGATAAATTTAACCATGGAGGTAAAAATCTGTACACCGAAACTGTAAGACATGGATAAAAAAATGAAGACACAAAGAAGTGGAAAGATATTCTATGCTCATGGATTGAAAGAATTAATATTATTAAAGTGTCCATACTACCCAAAGCAATCTGCAAATTCAATGTGAGCCCTATTAAAATTCCAATGATATTTTTCACAGATATAGAAAAAGTAATCCTGAACCTTATATGGAACCATAAAAGACCCTGAATGGTCAAAGCAATCTTGAGAAAGAACAAAGATGGAAACATTCTGTTCTTTGCTTTTAAAGTATATTACAAAGCCATAATAATCATAAATAATATGGTGGTTGCATAAAAAGATACATAAATCAATGGAATTGAATAGAGAGCCTAGAAATAAACCTATGCATATATGGTTAAGTAATTTATGACAAAGGAGCCAAGAATATACAATGAGGAAAGGATAGTTTCTTCAATAAATGGTATTGGGAAAACTGGACAGCCTAATGCAAAAGAATGAAATGAGACCCCTATCTTATACTACAGAGGTGGGCAAAAGGAGGTTTACACTTGGGAGTACACAAAACACAGAATTTATTCTTGTAATACTTATTACTGCATTATTTTCCACGCAAACAACTGTAACCTAGTTTGCCTACCCCTACATACAAAAGTCAGCTCAAATTGATTAAAGAATTGGGCTGAAGAGCTGAAACAATAAAACTCCTCTTAAGTGCTCATCTGTTTCTTCAATATGAGAGGGATTGCATACTCAGAATTTGTTTCTCCAGGTAAAATCATCAACCAATTTTTTTATTTGGAAGTTTTGAGAAGGTTGAGTCAGGATTTTCAGTATAAACATCACAAGTTGTGGCAAACAGGTGACTGGTTCTTTTACTTTGACAATGCACCTGCCCACACTATGCTGAGTGTTCAGCAGGTTTTAACTCCCCCGAAATGGCATGACTCCAATGCCCCACATCCTCATTCACCGGATCTCACCCCAAGTGAATTTTTTTGTTTCTCTGGATGAAAAAAGTCCTTAAAGGAAAACATTTTGCCAATGTGGAAGAGGTAAATGAAAAAATGACAAAAGCACTAAAAGACACCAAAATCAACAAGTTCAAAAACTGTTTTGAGTAATGGAAAAAATTTCTTGACAGGTGTATTGTTTCAAATGGAGAATACTTTGAAGGTGACTAAAGTTTCTACATGTAAGAATAAACATCCAATTTTTTATAAATAAATTCCTGTTTGGAGGCATCCCATTTGAAGAAATAATGAAAGCATAGTTCAAGAAATAGTGACTGAAAACTTCCCTAACATGATGAAGGAAAAAACAAACAAACACAGTGAGGAAGCACAGAGAGTACCAAACAAGATGAACTCAAAGAGTCACACCAAGATACATCATAATTAAAAGGCAAAAGTTAATGACAAAGGGAGAATCTTAAAAGTAAAAAGAGAAAGACAGTAACCTACAAAGAAGCTCCCATAAGACTCTCAGCTGATTTCTGAACAGAAACCATTCTGGCCATTTCAGGCCAGAATGTAGTGACACAAAATATCAAGTGATAAAATCAAGAACCTAGATAGCAAGGCTACCATTCATAATTGAGAAAAATAAAGAGCTTCCCACATAAGAAAAGCTGAAGGAGTTCATTACCACCAAACTAGTATTACAAGAAATATTAAAAGAACAACTTCAAGAATAAAGAAAAAATAGAAACAGTTGTCAAGAATAAAATGGTAATAAATATGTACCTATCAATAATCACTTTAAATATAACTGGCTTAAATGATCCAATTGAAAAGTTTAGAATAGCTGAATGGATTAAAAACACACAGATAAGACTTGTATATATGTTATATACAAGAGACCTACCTCACAATGAAAGACACACAGACTGAAAGCAAAAGTATAGAAAAAAAATTCATGTAATGGGAATGAATAAAAAACTTGGAGGGCAATACACATATCTGACAAAATAAACTTTAAAACAAAGGCTATAATAAGAGACAAAAAGGATACTACATAAGGACAAAGAGATCAATCCAACGAGAAGATATAACCTTTGTAAACATTTATGCAGTCAACATAGGAACACCAAAATACAGGGTCTGGCAGAAGTAACACCTGCTTGAGTGTGGTTGGTAGGGCAATGGTATGGGTGCAATAATTTATAGTTTTAATTTGAACATTTCACCTGAAATGTCATATGGTGTGCTTGAGTGGAATACTGTTATGCTACAGAATTAGATGCTTATGATTTCGTAATAAAGGATTTTGTAATAAAAATGGGGTGTTATTTGTGCCAGACCCTGTGTATAGATCAAATTGCGATGGACATAGAGGAAGAGATCAACAGCAATGCAGTTGGAATGAGGGATTTTAACACCGCATTGACGTCAATGGATTTGGCTTCCAGACAGAAAATCAACAAGGAAACAGCAGGCTTAAGTGACACATTAAACTAAATAGATTTAATTAATATTTTAAGAGCATTTCACCCCAAAACAGCAGAATATAAATTCTTTTCAAGTGCACGTGGAGTATTTTCTAGGATAGACTACATGTTAGGACACAAAACAAGGCTCAAACAATTTAAGAAGTTTAAAATCATTCTTTGACCACAATGGCATGAAACTAGAAATCAACTATATGAAAAAGAACTAGTAAAAACACATACACATGGAGGTTAAATAACATGTTACTAAACATTTAATGAGTTAATGAGATCAAGGAAGAAATTAAAAGATACCTTGAGACAAATGAAAATGAAAACACAACAACCCCAAATCTATGGAGCCTAATAAAAGCAGTCCTAACAGAGAAATTCATAGAATTACAAGCCTATCTCAAGAAACAAGAACACTTTCAAATATACAACCTAATCTTACATCTAACAGTACTAGAAAAAGAACAGTAAACACAGTCCAAAGTGAATAGAAGGAAGGAAAATATAAAGATCAGAGTCAAAATAAACAAAACAGAGTCTATAAAAACAACACAAACAATCCATGAAACCAAGATCTGGTTTCTTTGAAAAGATAAATAAGATTGATAAAACTTCAACCAGACTCATTAGAGAGAGAATCCAAATAAATAAAATCAGAAATAAAAGAGAAGTAACAACTGACATCACAGAAATACAAAGGATTATTAAAACAATGACAAACAACTATATGCTGACAAGTTGGAAAATCTGAAAGAAATTGATGCATTCCTAGAAATATACCATACAAAACAAAATCAAGAAGAAACAGAAAATCTGAATGGACCTTACAACTAATAAAATTGAAGCAGTAATTTTTTTTAAAAGATCAAGCACCAAAGTCCTGAACTAGATGGCTTCACAGGTGAATTTTACCACATACTCTGAAAAGAACTAACACCTCTCCTTCTCAAACTGTTCCAAAAAAATTCAAGAAGAGAGAAAACACTCAAGCTCATTTATGAGGCCAGTATTATCCTAATTCCAAAGCCAGAGAAAGACAAAGAAAGATAATTATAAGCCAATATCCCTGATGAACATAGAGGCTAAAATCCTCAACAGAATATTAGCAAGCTGTCTCCAGCAATACATTAAAAAGATCATACTCCGTGATGAAGTGAGATTTATTTCTGTGACTCAAGGTTGGTAAAATATCTGCAAATCAATTAACATGATACACCCCATAAACAAAATGAAGAATGAAAATCATATGATTGTATCAATAGATACAGAAAAGTATTTGATAAAATCCAGCACCCATTTGTGATAAAAACTCTCAGCAAAGTGGGAATAGAGAGAATATACTGCAACATAATATAGGTCATATATGATAAACCCACAGCTAACATCATAATAGGAAAAAACTAACAGCTTTTCCCTTAATATCAGGAACAAGGCAGGGCTGTTCACTTTCACCACTTCTATTCAACATAGTGTGGGAAGTCCTAGCCCCAGCAATCAGACAAAAAGAAATGAATACAAATTGGAAAGGAAGATGTAACACTATCACTATTTGCAGATGACATGGTATTGTATGTAGAGAATCCTAAAGATTACATCAAAAAACTATTAGAACTGATCAATGAATTCAGTAAAGTGGCAGGATACAAAATAAATATTCAGACATTGGCTGCACTTTATACACCAACAATAAACTATCAGAAAGGAAAATTAAGAAAGCAATCCCATTTATAATTGATCAAAAATACCTAGGAATAAATTTAACCAAGGAGGTAAAAGACCAGTACTTGTAAAATTATAATAAACTGAAGAAAGAAATCGAAGATACAAATAAATAGAAGCATATACCGTGCTCATGGATAGGAAGAAATAACATCATTAAAATAGTCATACAACCCAAAGCAATCTGTACATTCAAAGCAATTCCTATCAAAATGCCAAAGGCTTATTTGACAAAATTAGAACAAATAATCTAAAACTTTCTATAGAACCAGAAAGACCCTGAATAGCCACAGCAATCTTGAGAAACAAGAAAAAGATTGGAGTTGTGTGAGTTCTTCATAAATTTTGATTTTAACCATTTATTGGATATATCATTGGCCAATATGTTCTCCCATTCAGTAGGTTTTCTTTTCATTTTCTTGATGTTCTCCTTTGCTTTGTAAAATGTTTTTAGTTTGATGTAGCCCCATTTGTTTATTTTTTTCTTTTCTTTCCCTTGCCCAAGGAGATATAGAAGAAAAAAAATATTGCTGAGACAGCTTTTGAGATTTTACTTCTGATGGTATGTCTGTGATGACAGTCCCAGGATTTCCAGAAGCTGAGGCAGGAATGGCAGGGCTGAGCTACACATCGTTGAAACGGGGGAATGACGTTGGTAACTTTAAAAGGCAATATAGGCAAACACAGTGAGACGGCCAATATATTTGCCCGAACTATAATATCTCCTAGGGTTAACCTTGGCGGAACAGAATTAAATTAATGAATTCCTCTGAAGCAGAAACTGTTGTCCTAGTGCTCCCAGTGAGCTGTCATTAAATGTATGGTGAATGGATTAGTAAATGTTGAATAAACAGCCCATAGTCCAGGCTGAAGTTATTTTTTCCATAAACCTGGTTTGACTAAATCCAATGATGACCTTTAGAGAGGGCTTGAGGGATGCAGGCACCCTGATGTGTTTTTCTTCTCCTTGATGATGCAAGGTCCACCAAGGGAAAGAACAAAAGTTTGAAAAAATGTTTAGTATGATCCAAATCACAACTGTGTCTTTATAGTTCCATTTACTGGTGCTCCATACTTTTCTTAGGATCAGCTAAAAGGAATCCTTTAATGTATAAGTGGAGACTCATACTAGTTTTCTTTAGTGGGTTCTCTTTAATTATTTTTCTGAAATGAGATAATCAGCTGGAAAAAAATTAAATCGTGAACATCTTTGTTGATGTGGATAGCAAGAGGTGTTCCCAAAGGAAAAGCCTTTAGAGACTGTTTATTGAGGTGTACATTATTTTAACACTGAGCTGCACATAATTTGCCACCCGCCAAAAACAAGCTGCCAAAAAAATAATGCTTTAGTAACAATTAGTCAATTGCGACAAAAGAAACTTAATAGGCTAAAAACGTGATTTTTTGAGAATGGAAAACAATAATAACAATAAAAAGTGTGTGTAGTGAATAAATATGAATTTCAAAAATGACACCACAAAATAGCATACTTAAGTTACATACAAATAAATTTAGAATAGGTAAAACAGTAATTTCTCCCTTTTAAACAATAATACCAATTAACCTTTGTGCACCAAGAGACCAAATTAAGTAGGTACTTATATAGCAAATAGAAAATAACTGTCAACAATTTTTATTGATGAAATTAAAAACATAATAATAACTGAGTACTTTTTTTGTAATAGGAGTCCACTAATGAAAAGAATAAATTTTGTTGTTGTTGTTTTTACTTAATTGAGGCTCAATGTTAATGTTTCTTATCATCCAACTGATTGCAAATATTTTTCCATAAACATCATTCCTGCTACTGAGGCTGTTGACTAGACCTTGCTCAGTGGCTATAGATTGCTGATCGTTGGGTTAGATGCTTGGAAGAAGACTAGCAAAAGCACTGTCCATACAAGAACGAGTCATAGTTAATCAGTAACATCCTTTGGTTACACTTCCCACGTTTTGTTACTGGTTCCTGGTACTGGGATAGTGTACTTCACTGCAAACCAAATAATAGGGAGTCCTTAACATAAACTTGGAATCTTTTACCAGAGACGGAGAGTATGTAAAAATGATAGTAAATACCTTGATACAAGAAAAGGAACCCAGCACAGAGCAGTATGAGCCAGTCAACACAGAAGGGAGAAGAAAACAGCTTTCAGAATGGCTAAGAGTGGAGGGAATTCTTTCTTGTCAGTGGTAAAGAGCATAGCCCATTCATTACTGAGGAGGAACTAGAAATTTAAATCAGACCCTATCCAGAATGGCATATATTTGTATTCAAATCAATTGTTAGTAAAATGGATATCTTTTAAATTCTAGAATCTGTGTGGCTTTAGTTCTTACCTACAAATTCCTTCACCATCTTTTCAAAGACTTAAGAAACATCCTAAGTGTATATATGGTATCTTGGCCAGCTAAATGTTGGTGTCTACCGGAGTCAAGACTCTGAGCTTCGAAATGAAGAAAATAAGACAACCAAGCCATGACCTAACTCCTATCTTTCTTTCTACCCAAATGTTCCATTAACATGACAAGTATGTCTATTACATAAGAAAGTCTTTGTCCATAGCCAGTTCCTATTTTTCATATAGGGATCCATTATACAAAATTCTTTGGCCTGGGATGGTAATTTACTCATTCAAAAGGCTTTTAATAGACTGTGTGAGCATTCCCTCTTGAATATTTTAAGTGTCCCTAGGTAAAAGACTTCTCTTCAAGGAAAGGACTCAGTTAAAGAACTCAGACACTAGAGTCAGGTTTCTGAGTTTAAATCTCAATTGTATGTGACCTTGGGCAAGTTACCTTTTGTTTCAGTATCAGCTCAGCTTTGAAATGGGGTAACAGTTCCTACATCACCGGATTTTTGTGAGCATTGAATTAATTCATGAATGCTATTTAGCATTCTGCCTGGTACGTATTATATGCTCAATCAATATCAGCTCTTTCTACAATTAGTTAATATTCAATTTTCCTATGATAATCATCATAATGACAATGTCACTTTTGATATTAAATGGACATTTAATTCATAAATTCAGTCACAAATATTTTCTGTGCCAGGCATTAATATAGTCACTTAATAGCATAAACGAAGTAGGTAAAGTCAGTGAGCTACAAGAAAGAATTTCCCACATACAATTTTTCTTTTTTTTACCTTTGTAATTTTTCACCCATGGTTCAGTATAGTCAAGTTTTCCACAAAAGGATGATTTCAACAGTGTGTAGTGGTGGTTTCTACCATGCAAGGTAGTTCTCTTTCTAACGACTCAATGCTGTTCTGTTACACCCAGGGGAGAGCTGGCTCCATCTCAGCTCTAAGACCATGGTGGTGGGGTTGACTACTGCACGGAACCGAAAGATGGAGCCAGCTCAATTAAACATGAGGGTAGCGTGTTTTTTTTTCCATTTTTGAAAGTTCAGTTTCTAAAACAGTGCTTACTTAGTACATAGTAGGTTCTTGGTAACTATCTCAATAGGAATAATGGATAAGACTTTGTAGTATTGTGAGGTTTTCTTAAAGTCAAAAGCTGATTTTTGTTATATCACTATGCAATAACACTTATTTGTATGATTCTTCCCCACACAATATGTGAGAGATGTTTTCTTGCAGATGCTAAAAAAAATGTGTCAAAGCAGTTCAGAAAATAGGCCTCACTTCACACTTCCTGGCCATGTGACTTTTCCTTATCTTTGAACCTCAGTTCCCTCTTCTGTGAGACGGGGGCAATGATACTAGCAATCATACTGGTATTTGTTTTTTGATCACATTTTTAAATAAGTTGACGTATAGAGCATTTATATCAGTGCTTGTCACATACAAGGCCCTGAAATGTTATTGAAATTATGTAATACGGTAATCTTATATTATTACTAATATGTCTTCCAGAATCCCAAATATAATGCTTAACCATATTGTTTGTGATCTATAATTATTATTAGGTGACTAAATAATGTTTATACGTTACAAAAAATATAAACTATTCTTGGTCCTGAGAACAAACAGATCTGTAAGGTAAGGAAGCAGTACCTTCCCTTTCCAGTCATGGGCCATATCTACTTTGGCAAGTTCAAGAGGCCTTTGATCGACTGTTGTCAGAAACCAAAGGCAAATACAACTGAGCATGAGGTAGAACAGTGGATTGTTAAGATGTTAAGGTATGTCTTTGCACCTTCTCCTGTTTTACCTGTGCCTATGCACAAGGTATATCACAGAGCATTACAAAGCATATCCTTAATCTGCCACACTTTAACTCTCTCTGCCCACCCCCCCCCCATGCCAATAAATGCACTTTGGCAATACTTACGGATATGTTTCCTGGTAGCCACGCCCACTGATGACTTCTCAGCCCTCCTCCTGACTATCTGAAGTGTTTAGGGTTTGCTGTCTTTGGGAAACTTACTATGTCCTTAAAATATGAAATACCCCATACCCCATTCCCCTATCCCAGTTTTCCCCTCCAGCTGCTCCTCTGACCTTCTCACATCCCTGCAGTTTTCTTCCTTTGCTTCTCTGTTACATGTTTATGTTTTCTGGGGTTGTATATTTAGACCTATTATCTTCTTATAATTTCATCCTCACCCATGTTTTACAGTACTATACATTAACTAGTATATTAGACTGAATACTGACCTCTGAAGGTATCAGGTCCTAATCTTTGGACCTTGTGGGTGTTACCTTACTTGAAAAAGAATCTTGTAGATATGATTAAGATAATGGTCTTGATATGGGAAGATTTTTCTGGGTTAAATCTGGATTGTCCAGATGGGCCCTAAATGTCATCACCAGGGTCTCTATAAGAGAGAGGGAGAGGGAGGTGTAGATCATCACAGAGAAGATAACGTGAGGCAGAGATCACAATGACAGGGTCACAATACAAGAAATGCCTGCAGCCATGAGAGGCTGGAAGAAGCAAGGAGAGGACTCTCAGCTGCCAGAGTCTCTGGAGAGAGAGAGCATGGCCTGCTGACACCTTGCCTTTCACTCATTGGTACTGACAATGGCTTTCTGGTCTCTAGAACTATGGAGGAATACATTTTTAAAGAATTTAATCTCTATTATATTTTCTCCATTACCATTTAGTCCCCTTATACCTCCCTCTCCCCAGCAATCACCACACCGTTTCCTATATCCATGAGTCCTTTTTCCGTTTTGCTCAACCCCTCCACTCCCTAACTGCTCCCCGATCTCTCCCCCCTCACCAACTGTGCCACCAACAGCTGTCATCCTGCTTTCCTGATCTGTGAGTCTGCTCTCACTGTCCTTGTTAGTTCCGTTTGTTCATTGTCTTTCCTTGACTTATTTCACTTAGCATAATCTTCTCCAGGTCTATCCATGCTGTCACAAAGGGTAAATTTTCTTCTTCTTTATGGCCAAGTTGAATTACATTTTGTAAATATCCTACAGTTGTTTTATCCACTCAGCTACTGATGGACACTTGGGCTACTTCCATATCTTAGTGATTGAAAATAACACTGCAATGAACAAAGGGGTGCTTATGTTCTTTTGAATTAGTGTTCTGGGTTCCTTCAGGGTTCATGTATTCCCAGGAGTTGGCTCACTGGATCACAAGGCAGTTCCATTTTTAATTTTTTGAGGTATCTCCATACTGCTTTTCACAATGGCTGCACCAGTCTGCATTCCCACCAACAGTGCAAAAGTGTTCCCCTTTCTCTGCATTCCTGCCAGCATTTGTCGTTTGTTGATTTATTGATGATGGCCATTCTGACGGGTGTGAGATGGTATTTCACTGTGGTTTTAATTTGCATCTCTCTGATGATTACTGACATTGAACATCTTTTCATATGTCTATTGGCCATCTGTGTGTCCTCTTTGGAGACATGGCTATTTAGGTCCTTTGCCCATTTTTTAATCAGGTTGTTTGTTATTTTGACACTGAGTTTTGTAAATACTTAATAAATTTTGGATGTTAACTCCTTATCAATGAGTATGTTCTCCCATTCTGTGGATTGCCTTTTTATTTTGTTCATGATTGTCTTTGCTGTGCAATAACTTGTTGGTCTGTTGTAGTCCCATTTATTTATTTTTTCTTTTGTTTCCCTTGCTTGGGGAGATATAACAATAAAAAATTGCTACAAGCAATGTCTGGGATTTTGCAGCCTATATTTTCTCCTAGGCTTTTTTGTGGTTTTTTTTTTTTTTTTTGCTTTTGGTTCTAACACTTAAGTCTTTGAATTTAAATTGTGTGTGATGTAAGAAGGTGGTTTCATTTCATGTTTTTGCATGTATCTGTCCAACTTTCCCAACACCATTTATTGAAAAACTACCTTTAGCCCACTGTATGTAGTTGCCTCCTCTGTCAAATTTTAATTGACTAGAAAGCTGTGGGTTTATTTCCGGGCTCTCTATTCTTTTCCATTGATCTGCGTGTCTGTTTTTATGCCAGTACCAGGCTGTTTTGATCACTACGGCCTTGTGGTACAGCTTGATATCAAGTAACGTGATTCTTCCAACTTCATTCTTCTTTCTCAGAATTGCTGTTGCTATGTGGGGCCTTTTGTGGTTCCATGTAAACTTTTGAAATATTCGTTGTAGTTCCAGGAAATATGTCATCAGAATCTTGATAGGAATTGCACTGAATGTATAGATTGCTTTGGTTAGTATGGACATTTTAATGACGTTAATTCTTTCTATCCATGAACACGGATATGCTTCCACTTATTTGTATCTTCTTCAATTTTTTTCTTCAGTGTCTTATAATTTTATGAGTACAGGTCTTTTATATCCTTGGTTAGGTTTATTCCTAGGTATTTTATTCTTTTTGAAGCAATCATTTTTGTTGTTTTAAACCTCAAGTTAAACAGCAGTCAAAAGGAACTAATACAACTGGAAAATCTAATCTATTTTTTTTTACAATTAAGCAATGTTTAATTAATTACTTTTAAACAAAGATACAGAGATTTTCTGCCTTAAAACTTATGCTTATAAAAATTTAAAACTTTCAGCCATCTAAGTATTTCAAATGAAAACCATTACAAACTTCTCAAATGTTTGGTATATCCCATGTATGTCAATGTAGAATCCTTCAGAGATATTTCAGTCTCTGTATCTTCACGGGATGGCTTTTTCTTATTGATTTCCTTGTCTTCTTTTTCACATGCTATGGTTGATTACTGTGTTGAGCATTGGATCCTCCATTTGAGTCTTTGAACCTGTTTGTTCCTTTTCTAGTTTTTCATTTGGCTCTTTCTTCCCTTGATTGTTGGTTTTATTCGCTTCCCCACACTATCTTTGTTCAGCGAGAGATGTATTCAGCTCTTGTGTGATTACAGAATCCCTTACACCAACCAAAAACATGTTTTTAAACTTGTTATACAACACTGTAGACTTTTCATGATAATCTAGTCACTTCGAATTGCTGTATTTTCTTCAGTGTTATAATTATTTGTAATTATCTGTGTGTTTCTGAGCTTGTTGCCTTGTGACCTGAAGTGAAGCAAGTTCATCCAAGGCCTCAGTGTATTTGTTCACATCTGTTCGCATCAAGATTATCAATGTTGAGTGGAGTTTTTACTTCAGCATGTACCCTTTGAAGTCAAGAATCCATTGATGTTTGTCTCTTCTTCATTTTCTTAACTGCTGGCTTCTTTCCTTCATTTTTATTCTGCTGCCCAGTTTCCATTTGTTCCTTTTGCTTGTGTTTTCTCTCTTCTGGTTTTTTGCCTCATGTTGGCCTTTTCGCATATTCCTTCTATGATCACTCTGAAATTTCCTTCCACCTTTTCTCTTCTTTTTGCCTTCTTGATCATCCCTTTCTTCAGAATCAGAGTTTGACATAACTCCTGTGTTAGCCAAATTTTTCCTTTTTGATTCAACTTCTTTCTTTTCTTTTATGTCTGGCTCTTTTGTTGGCTTATTTTCTTCCTTCAGGCCCTCTCCTTCCTCTTTTAAGCAGCGTTACAGGTTGTTTCTCCTCTTGCCCCCTTCTCTTTTATCTTCTTCACTTACTGTGTCACTCTACAAAGGACAGGCCTGTTTTATCTTTCTAGGTCTGCCTCCTGCTTTTGGGATCTTGACTTCTGTATCTGCAGCTCATCCTCTGTTAGGACTCACTTTTAGGTTAACATGCTGTTGCTGTTGTCAGTACTTCTGCTACCTTGGTTTCTAGTTGCTCCGCTGCCTTTCTCTAACATCTATCTTAAATTAATATCTCCTTTTTTGAGTGTCAGATCCACAAAGCCAAATACCTGCTGGGCATGTCCACTAGAGTTTCCTTTTAACGTTAGAGCTAGCTGTTATTGAGCACTTGCAAAGAGTGCTTACCAAGCACTGTTCTAAAGCCCTTTAGGAATACTGTCTAATTTAATGCTTATTTTTTTTTTAAGATTTCATTTGTTTTATTTACTTAGAGAGAAGGGAAGGGAGGGAGAAAGAGAGGAAGAGAAACATCTATGCAAGAGACGTTGATTGGTTGCCTTTCACCCTGACCAGGGACCAAACACGAGCCCTGAGTTGGCAACCTCTCGCTTCACAGAACAGGGCCCAACCAGTCAGGGCTAATTTAATCTTTATTTTAATACTCACTATAAACCTACGAGAATTTATTATCCTCACTTGAGAATGGGAAATCGAGACACAGAGCATTCAAGTAGCTTGCCCAAGGTTGTAAAGATGTTAAATGCTAAAGCTAGAATTCGGGACCTAGAGTAGTCAGACTTCAGAGCCAATCAGTAATGGCAGTGCCCTGCTGCTTTAATTGTCTGACATCTCAGGCTGCTCGGAGCTTGTGCCATGCCCCAGCAGAAGCATCCAGGACCTCTGATAATAGATCACTTTAGTTGAATTCATAAAACCTTTGCAGAGCCCCTATTACCTGCTGGGTGCTCAGTGTCAGTTCTTTGCAGCCATTACCAGGGGCAATTTGCTGATCTTATTCAAATATCAAACTCTCTCAGTCTAAAACACTTCCCAGATTCATGCAATCTCAGAGTTAGTGCCTATATCAGGAGGAAGATCTGGGCCAGATAGGAATTACTGTTGCCTCTAAAAGCCTCATGTTTACTGACAAATTCTGTTCATAGAGTACCGTGGCTGTGATGTTGCCATGGTCACTTTCACTGCATTGCTACTGGGCCCCAGGAGAAAGTGAAAAAGCTGGAATTGAAAGCATCTCTTTTAGTATTTATAGTGTCCGACCTTCAATGCTCTGGATCCTGTATCTGGAATCCCGGAATCCTTGGTGATCCAATATTCCCCTCCTGATTCTCCCATTATAGTTATAAGTTGAAATGTGAACAATAAGAATGATAGCTACAATGTCTTAGTCATCTATAAGGTGCCAACTAGGAGACCTACACTGTCCATTTAATCCTTTCCACAGTTCTATGAGAAAGTACTATCATTGCTCTTTTACAGAGGAGATACGGAGGCTTAAAGAGGCAAACTCTCTACGATGTCCAAGCTCTAACTTTTTTCTCATGTCACCTTGGGCAGGATTGAAGAAACAAGCAGGAGACAACCAGGTACTTTGTAGTTCAGGAGGAAGTCAACTCAAATTCCTGCTCCATTCCCCAAGCAGCCAGGTTTTGCAATTTCTGTCTCTGATATCACCTCATGCTCGGACACAATAGACTTTAGTAGTAATACTGATATGAATGTATTACATATATACAAGTATCTATACATTACCCAGTTCTTCTGCATAAAAGAGCTCCCTCCGTAAGTATGGAAGGGTAGATCCTCTTCTTCATTCTCAGATTTCTGTATTGGATTAACCTGTCTGTTGAGAGTTGTATTTTCTGTTAAGCTAAAGAAGTTTACATCTTTGGGGACTTTCATTTGCTCAGGCATAGGGTTTTTTAAGATTTGAAAAAGTAAAACATTTTAGCCACAGTCAGTTAAGACCTCTTCCCATTTCAAATTCCTCTCCGCATCTCTTTCTGTTGAGTGGTGTCAGATTGGCTGTGAACATTTTGGGTATTTGGCTGATGGGAAATTGAGCTGTGATCCTTGTAGTTTGGGTTTAGTGAAATGTAGTCTGCATTTACTTCGGGATAAAGCTCAATTGTTGCTAACTGTTCTCATGAAGGAATACTTTCATAAATATCCTGATTCCCACTTGCTTGGGATCATGGAATGAAAACACAGGGTTATAGGTTGGAATGCAACAGGAGCCTATTCCACGATGCCAGAAGTATGTGGACAACAGAGGAGAAAGCAATAGAAGGTTTAAAATGTTCAGAGCCTGAAGCTCATTTGTGCAAAATTCTTCAAACCATCATACATATAAAATTGTAAGCAAAGCTTTAGATTCTCTGATGCCAACTTAACTCAGAAATTCTCTTCTCTCAAGAAATACATGAGGAAACAATCAGAATATGGAAATGAAAAAAGTTAGGAGGAGTGAAAACACTATATGGTGTGTCAGGAAGGCAAATAAAAGCATGAATTTTGTGGTGATATTTGTCTGCTTATTAAATATATACTTCATGGTAATTTCTTATCTTATTCTAATTAAATATTCGCTTATATCTATTATTTTGCATTCTTTCAATTAAAGATGGTCTCTATAATTTTATAATTGCAAGTTTCAGATTTTACAAGTCCTACATCTGCCTCAGCTACTACAGCATTTAAAAATGCACTAACTAATCAGACCCTTAAGTGAATGGCGATAGCAGGAGAGAGGTGGGAAAAACAGATGTGTGGGCTCCCAGGGGAGTGGTTTTGGACTGAATGGGACACAGGCTCTCCAGCGGTTGAGAGAGCGATCAGGTACCACATGCTGCCTGACCTCCATGCCAGACTCAGCTGACCAAGTTTTTTCTCAGTAAGATCAGTCTAAGGATCAGCCAGCAGTCACACCACTGCAGGGTGGTAAAGCCTCAGCCACCTGCTACCACATCTCTTCACCTCTTATAGAAATATAGAATGTCACACATATTCTTTGGACTTTGGACAATTTTCCAGTTTTCATAATGAAATTATTAAAAGCAACATTCTTATAAGCAATTTGTAGATGAGTATTAAATATCCTTCACTGCTGAAGTTTAGGAGATGTTGATGAAGATGAGCATGATGGCCCCACAATTTTGCCCATCTACTATGTAGTAGACCATATGTTATACACGATATTATGCATGCTCTCAGCTCATCCTCCAACACAGGAGGAAACTGATGTTTAGAAGGGTCACACAGCTCTTGGCTGCACAGGGTTTCACAGAGAGTAGGGTACAAAAAGAGTTAAGTGAGAAATTAGAAGGCAAGGGCTTTAAAAATTTCAGGCATTTCATAATCATGCCTTGGGCCAGCCCTGCTTAACTGTTTCCCCCAACTCTAGTAAAATGCTGATTACTACTTCTCCTAATCACACAGAGCAATGTAGAATACACTTTACATTATGCAGGGTGTACAACAATAACCTATGGGCAATGAAATTATGTTCACCCAACATAAGTAACATAATCAGGATTAAAAGCCAAATGGACACCTGGATTTCAACAAAAACCAATTACCAAGTGGGAAAGGGTTTTCAAGACAACTAGAACAAGACAGTTAAACATTAACTTTCAATGGTTTGAAGTGTTTAAGTTTTGCAATGGTGCGGTTTGGAAGCTCTCCAGCAGAAAAAAATAGCTATTTCCTTTTAAGAGGAGAGCTCTCTGCAATATTTTCTTTGCTGAAATAATGTGATCCTTAATGAGGTCTTACATGACCCAAACTTTAAATGGACCCATTATTTTAGTTGACCTCATCCTTGCTAGGTTTTTACAGGTCGGCAATGAACTCTCAACAGCTTCCTGATAAATAATCCTACTTACCCGAAGAACTGTTAGTCTGTTAGTCCTATCTATGCTAAGAGGAAGCTTTTATTGTACCAGGCTTCCTCAGTGCATAATAAAAACCGAACTAAAATTCTTCAGAAAGGTCCATCATTGTGAGGTTTGAAAATGAAGAAACAGATTAAAAATTATGATGCTATCCTGACTTCACCTATGTGCTTGCTGAAAATCCAGAACAGGAATTGCTTTCACTGTAGGCAGCAGCACAACTTGCCAGGTCATGAGCTGCACCCGGGGGTGGGGGGGCTCTCTCAAAATGAATGGACATTAAGCACATGCGGTTAATTACTTTGGGGGTCTGGTTTGAGAAGCAATGGCTAAGGCATCTCCGGTAGCAACCCAGGTAGCTCCCCCTGGAAGTTAATTTTCTACAATTAGAGACTCATTTTTTTGACTTGGAAAATCTTTAAGAGTTTATTATTAAAATACAATTGCAGTCCTTGTCACCTATCACAGAGCAAGGCAGGTATCTGATAGTAGGAAAGAGGCATGTTTTTACAACTGACGCAAAGGATCCCAGGAAGAAGAAAGGTAATGAATAGTAAAGTCATTTTTTTTTTCTTCAAATGGCAGAGGGAGTAGGGAATTCATGTTGGCCTCATCTAGCAATTTGTAAATGGGTTGTTTGAACATATGGGTCTTAACATGTTCATAGATTGTGTGTGTGTGTGTGTGTGTGTGTGTGTGTGTAGAGAGGAAAGGCTTATTATTAGAGTCTGCCTCTTGTCAGCACAGCATAAAGTTCCTCAGGTAAGGGTATGAATTAAAGGATTTCTGCATTTGCTGATTGCCCAGCACATGTACCCTTTCTTCCCAAGGCCAGTTTTGAATTTCAGTAATCACTTATTATAAATCTATTTCTCATCAGTTAGAGACTTATCCCAAACATCAGTTTAAATTCAAGCTGCTCTCAAGTAGATATGGATAGAAGATTCATTAAGATGACCTCTTCTAAGGGAGGTCATTGTATCCTATATCAGACAAAGTGAAACATAAACATGACATTTGATCCAAGGTAATAGACATTTTTTATTACTTATTGTGGTGATGGAAGTTTTTCAATAGTTTATGGTGACTTTATACATTAAATAGAGCAAGGATCGGATTGCATTGTGAAGAAGTTCAGTAAAGCTAGTCTTGTTACCTCAGAAGATCAAGGGATATTCCTTATCAGAAGAAATGAAGACTTAATAGACATTGAGTTTAATATTTCCTCCCCTGAATGCAATTTTTTGTCAATATTCTAAACTTATTTATAAACTCTCCTAGAGAATAACAATGGCCCAGAAAAGGAATGTCTAGCCAAAAATTATGAGAAAAGACCTACTGGTGACCATCAGGTTATGTTCCAATTCTTTTTAAATGTACCCTTCAAAAACAACAACAACAAGAGCTGTTACCTGTAATTTTCCCCTATTAATGGTATAATTTTCTTATAGTTTTACTCTGCATAATTATAAATAATTTTTAAATAATAGGCAGGGTATAAGTATAGGAAAGTAACACTCGAAATAAAACATATCACAGAACTCTGTATCCTCTCCTTTTATGACCTTTGAAAGGTGACCTCTTCCATTTCCATGTATGTGAGGATATCTTTATTTCGACTAAATCCCTCTTCACCTTAGTAGAGGCCAGTGGTTTCTATGACCACTATGCTGAGCAGTAAATCCACTTCACACTAAGATCCAGTACTTACACATATGCATGTATATGCATAAAAAACTGAAAGCAAATGTCATGAAACTACACCATGGCCTCCGATATTTTCTATTGTACATCATTCTATTTCAATGATATTGCTGGTCAAAACTACCCAAAAAAAAAAAAACACCAAAAACCTGTGTGACCCCAATGGGTTGTGACCCACAGTTCGAAAAGCAGTACTCTAAGCCAGCATCATTATTTGCCCAGATACCTGTAGCAGCTTATTAACTGGCTTCCTTTTTCCATTTCCCCCCTTTGATTCCCTATTCCATAGAGCAGTAAGAAGGACCTCAAAGACAAATCAGATAACGTCATTCCTCTGCTCAAACACTTCAGTGGTTTCTTGCACTAACAATAAAATCCTCACCAGGCCTACATACTCTATCCCTTGCCTTTCTCTCAAGCCTAACCTCCTGCCCTCTCTCTGTTCCTCAGTACGCTCCGGGCCGTAGAGTTTGTTTCAGTTCCTCCAGGATAGCAGATTCTTGTCTCTCCGGGTACGAGCCGTTCCAGGAACACTCTTCCCCCAGCTTCTAACGGCTTGCTGTTGCTTATCCTTTAGTTCTTGGCAAAATCATTTTCTCTAGAAAGAGGCTTTTCTTGACCACCCTAGTTGAAGTAAGGTCATGTCTACTTATTATCTATTTCAGCCTGTTGTGTCAACATTTACATTTAGAAAAATTATTTTGAAAAAAGACATGGCAGCTAGAAAACTTTGACTGAGTAATAGGCAGGAATGGGCTGGTGGGAGGAAGACCCAGACCAGGACATTACAATTCGGACAAGGAGAACGATAACAATAAAACAGATTTCAGCTGGCAAGAAACAACAAATCATTGCCTGCAGGGGAGGGCCAAGTCAAAAATTTGACTGTTTCACGAGTTTGGGTAATGTAATCTAACACAGATGCTGGACCAACTTATGTTATAATGATATCATAGTTGATAGTTTCTGTTTAATTATAATCAAAGTAAATTTTCTAGTGCAATTAAATATAGTAAAATATATTGTAGATATTTATTAGCCAAATTGATTTAAAAAAAACAAAGTGGCATCAGCCCCAAATGAAAGCAAAGTAGAATGAGGCCAAAAATGAAGGGAGCAGTACAAATAGAAGAGACTTGAAACTGGGCTCCCCTGTGTGTGAGAGAAACATGTTTGTCCACACACTTTGGGAGAATACTTTCTATTTCAATTTTACAAGACCGATAATTATGGTCAGTGCTTCCAATTAGGTGCACAAAAGCCTTTCAATCTTAAGTAGAAGAATGTAGTGCTATCTCTGTTGGTTTGCCAATGTTGAATTAAATCCCCTGTAGCTCATTTCTGCTGTACCATAATAGATGATATAAAATGTTACCATTTGAGAGGAATAAACTGAACAAAGAATCATAATCCCATACTGTGGATAGATGAGCACCATGCATCTTAGATTTTTGAAGAACTAAACAGTTTCAAAATATATTGTCCCTTTGTCTTCCTAATTGTATTAGTACTTTTAAACCGCATACTTTGATTTTTGATGTGGGGTACACAGTCATTATACTTAAATGTTTTAAGAATATAAGAACAAAAGTTTTAGTCAAAATGTTTATGAATATAGAATTTGAGTAATAACAATATTTTCATAAAAGTAACATGGAACAGACCAACAGCAACCAGGAGGGGAAGGGGGGTAATGGTGGAAAGAAGGGGAAGGGACTAGTCAAGAACATGTATGAATGACCCACGGACACGGACAATGATGTGCAGATGACTGTGGGTGAGGGAGGGGGCTGGGCAGGGGAAGACAAAGGGGTACAAGTTGGGACAACTGTAATATAATAACAATAAAAAATTTTAAAAAGTAAATGGTATATTTTTAAAATTTTATACCCATGCATGAAAGCATAATTTGAAATCTAAAACTGATTATTCTTCATATATCAGTTGATTTGAAAAAAAAAAAAAAAGCAGAGCAATGGTGGGAGTTTCTGAAGTATTCCCAGAAGTGTTGAAGACTAAACAAGACAAAGAAAAGTTAAATCTAAAACAAAAAATCCCATGAATCATATATAAGTAGGGCTTCAGAAAAATGAGTCAGCAAATGGTCATAAAATTGGGAACTTTGCTTTGTAATAGCATTGAGGATATTTACTAAAACTTTAAAGTTGACTATATTCCACCTGAAAACATTATTCTACTGACTAGAGAATTTTCACTACAGATACACAGAACATAGGCTATTTAATCTAGATTATTTGCCAGGTGACTTTTAGGTAACCATAGTGATCAGACCTAAAATATTTACAAAAGGCAGGTTAATAATGGCTGATAGCTCTGATTTAATAGCCATTTATCTGTGTTAATACATAGGAAAAAGGAAAGGATGTGCGAAAAAACAAATATCTAGGAAGAAAATTAGGGGAGATACAAGCATGTATGCACACAGCCTCACTTCCCACAGAGGCTACATCCGGTGCCCCCAACCCTCCTTCGAGTCACAGATATGCGTGTGGTACACTACCTGAGGGTCTGAGTGGAGCTGAAGGCTTAGGCTACTCATGTTTTAGTGCAACGTAAGGCACAGTTTGTAAAGCTTCTGGTTAATTTGATCACTACAGGAATGCAAAATCGATACTGCAAGTTTAAGTAAATGTTTTGATAGCATTGGTCTTTGATTAAATTTAGAAGGCAGCTGAAATCTCCATTTTGTTCTATTAAAAACAAGAACTTTAACCAGACATATGGCTGTTTAATATCATGTAGAGAAAGCATCTAAGTTATTAGTTCATTTTCTTTTGTTTTAATTCAAATGTTTGCTATCTTTAGACATAAAATGAATTAAGAGTTAGTCATGATAACTCATTCTCTGTGATTTACAAAGGAAGTGTGTCTCAAAATAATGCCCTATCCAGTACACAAAGGGTAATTACTTTCATGTCAGAAATATTTTCAACTCATCTCTTCACTTGGTCTAGAGTTATATGAAATAGAATACATTGTCATATACTACAGAAATATAATATCCTGTTAAAATAAAATTTAAAGTAACATATAATGGCTGTTCTTGATTATATCTTCTTAGGATTATTATTTTTTGAATAATGAATCAGAAATATAGATGCACTACTCTGAGCATGAAACAGACTCACCTTGCAGGTATCACTAGTGCTCAGGAGTGTCAAGCTGCCTTTGTCACATCTGATTATACTAACTTCCTCAACAAGCCCTGTAACCCACAGAAGCGTGTCGGCTACATTCCAAGACATATCAGGAATAGAATGGAAGACACTAGACAAGTTACAAGTGCTTACAAGAAGCATTTATTTTGTAACACACAGCAAAACCATATATTTCTGGTCAGTGGGAGGATGTTGAACTACCGCTCACACAGAATTCACATTAAGTAGATGGGGTGAGATGTGATTGCCACATTAATGTCAGTGAAAAAAAGTAAATATCTTCAGAATTTTAATAAAAACTAGGGAGAGGTTTGAGACAAAAAATCTCAGGCACCTTGCTTTCTCTTTTAATATTCTAACCTGGCTCTCTGCTAAGGAAAACTGAGAATGTCACTTCTTTTATGCTAAACAATTACTCACTTCATTGACTAATTACAAATTTCAAAACCTGAAGGACAGTTCTTCTATTGTTCTTTAGAGATATCTTATTTATCTAGACTGTGGATACTTAATCATGTGTTAGTCCAAACTCCCTTTTAGTTCCCAGTACCTCTGTTGGAATTGCAGCTTATTAGAAACCAATCTTTCAGAGTCAATTAACTAGCATCTTGAAGGCCTTCTTTTTACTGGAAAGTTAAATGGAATCTCTTTTATCCCATTTTGCTAGAATAAACTCAGGCATCTTAGTGCTCCCCACCCCAACCCCACAGTCCCCAACTACTTTCCCAAGTCACATTTTACTGAAGGAGCGCAGGATTGCCAAGGTTAGGTTAGATTTTTCTTCCCAGAGTCATTTGCAGGGTTAAACAAAACAAAACAAAACAAAACACCTGTCTTTTAAAAGCATTTGTCATCTTAGTAGCTTTAAGAAAACATTTTTGTTTAAGTATTATTTCTTGTGTTCAGTTTCTCAGACCTTCTACAATAATGCATTTTTTGGTTGTTTATTATATTCCATAGTAACTTCTCTCAAATATCATCAGGATAATATTAATTGTACTATTTATTTATTTAGCAACACATAATTCTGAGGTAAGGGAAGGAAATTAATAGAAAAAATCTTTCAACAAAAAGTAATTGTAGAAACATTATTACTGAATTAATGAATGGTTTATGGGTATGAGTAAATATACCGATTCCATAACTGCTACAAATTTTATGCTAGTTACGTAATTTCTGAATTTGACATATCAAATGGTGCTAGCAAAATGAATAGATATGATTTTTAAAATATCTCAGAATATACCCATAGATTAGGTATATAGGTATATGTAATTAGGTATATGAGCTGGATATACCTCATTGGGTATATCCATAGGTATATCTGGCATAGGATAATGGTTATACCTATACCATAAGTATATCCATTAGGTATTTCTGCCTAAGTATACCTCATTAGGTATGTGAGCTGGATATACCCATAGAAGATGGTCTTTTATTTTTTTTCCACAAGGGACATGAATATTTTAGGTCAAATCCATTTTAGAAAAAAGGAATAATTTATTATATTCTCTCCTGTGCACTTCTCAAAGTTTCACAAGCACCATAAGTAAACATCAACATTTTCTTCAGAGATGTTAAACATTCTTCCAGTAAAAACTTGCAGAAGGAAAAACTTATAATATAAATATTACTTTGGGGTAAGGAATTTACTTATTCATACTTGGTAGTGTTTGAAAATATATGTATATTTCTAGTTTACATTTTGCCTAATGAGTATGACTTTTGAATGTCTCTTTTGTTTGGAGTAAGCAAAACAGTCTGGTCCATGGGACTTGCAACACTGATTGAAACTGCAAGCATTTCACCAACGTGTCAAAACAGGAAGAACTTCTGGCATAACCAGCAATGATAGTAGTACGCGAAAATACTGGTTAGTCTTAGTGATACTCTATTGAAGAACAATTCATATCAAGTTTGATTTTAAGAGTGATGATACAGGTCTGTGTATTATATTTGTAGCTTGCATATTGAATTTCCTAAGATCACTAATTTGAGACAATGGGTAGAATTATTTTTACGTGGTCATAAACTTCACATAAATATTCTTAAAAATAACACCTTAGAAAATTACACTTATAAGGTGCTTAATGGTAGAGCAGCAATGCTCTATAAGATGTTCACAGGTGAGAATTTAGTCTACACAAAAAACCCTGTGTATAGGTAGAATATCCCTTCAAACTATATGTTACTGATCATTTTAATTCACTCACACAAATGTAAGAGTAAACAGTGGGATCAAGGGAAAGACGTGCTAGACCACAATTTCGAGCAACTGAATTTAACTAATTTTTCCATAACTACATTAATTTGGGGAAAATCATCCAGCCTTTCTTCATCTTTAAAATTTGGACTGCACATTGGTCAGAATAATTTTAAAGACAAATACAATATGATCTCACCTATAAGTGGAACCTAACTAACAATACAAACAAACGAGCAAAATAGAACCAGAGACTTGGAAATAGAGAACAAGCTGACAGTGACCAGAGGGGAGGGGGAGGGGGGCAAAGGGGGAAAGAAGGGGAAGGGCAAGAAAGGGAACACGAACACTGTAGAGGACTCATGGCACAGACAATGGTGGTGGGTCAGGGATTGACTGTGGGAGTGTGGTGGGGGGCAGGGAGAGCAAAGGGGAGAAAGGTGGGGCAACTATAAGTGAACAACAATAAAAACTATTGTACAAATAAAAGTAAAATGAGATAGTATAGAAGAAAATTGAACAGCTTAAAGCTATGAAAGTTAACCTCTTGGCTGGTAATTACCATACAAAAAAAAAAAAAAAAAGCTGGACTGCTATTTTCAAACTAACCTAGAAGTTGTATGACTTAGGATGTTTCTGGCCATTGATAAATCCTGAATAAATATTTGTTATTTCCTTGAAGAAACATGGCGGAGCGCATTTCATAGGCCCCATTTCCTTGTGAAAACAGGTACAATGGTCCCTCCTTATCCATGGGGGATATGTTCCAAGGCTTCAGTGGATGCTTGAAACCGTGCATATTGAGATAGGCCTAAACCCCACATACACTGTTGTGCTTTTTTCTACACATACATACATGCACTTGACGGCTTTTCTTTGGCATCTCCGAATTCCCAGCACCAGTATTCTTGCGCTTTGGGGCCATTACTAAGTTAAATAAGAGTTACTGGGATGCATGCATCCTGAGGCTACCAAGAGGGCGGCTAACAGAGAGGAGCATCTATGGTGTGGAGATGCTGGACAAAGAGGCGATTTGTGTCCCGCAGCGTGAGACCTCAGGCGATTTTATTACAGTACTTGGAATAGCGAGCAATTTAAAACTTACGAATTGTTTATTTCTGGAATTTCCATTTAATATTTTTGGACTGCAGATAACTGAAACTACAGAAAGAAAACCCAAGGGTAAAGAGGGACTACTGTAATTTAGTTTCAAAAGTGAGTTTTAATTTTTACATGAGGCACTTTGATTAGCTGCTTCTTAACACTAACTGGACAGCAGAGAGATCTCTGTTTACTCTGCAGTGTAGACATCTGCATAAGCATGTTTCCACCAAAAGGATGCCTGTCTCCCTCAATGGCCTTAGCGATCTCTAGGGCTTGCCCTGTAAAAGCAGTTATATGGCAAGGGGTGGAGGGTGGCTCAAATTCCGCACATTGCCACTGCTCTGCCTAGGCTTTGAGGTGCTTCTGAACGCTCGTATCACTTTTTTGTGAAAGGGAGCACAGAGCAGAAGCAGTGGAAGGTGGAAAACCATTGGAGAGAGTGGAGAGGGCCAGTGTGAAAAGATCAAGGGGGAGACGAGGATATGGGAAGAGATGGGTTAGAGCGCTGTGGGAGAGAGAAGTTGTAGGCCTAACAGCAGTTTTCTGGGCTCTTCTCTCTCTCCCCTGGGTATGAGCTTGTGGAAATCATTTCATATTTGTTTGCTTGCAAACACCGATTGTGAGAAGACAGAAAGCAAAGCAGAAAGGAAAAGGCAGTACCACCGCTCAGTAAACCTGGAGCCCTCTCCGAACCTCAGCTGGTGCTTCAGTGTTAGTGATGTTTCTTGCCAGCTCTCCGTAAGGCTGCTCAGCTTGCTAGCTCCCTGCTTTCATGAAGGCAGCTCATTCATGGCTGGGGAAGACACTCCCAGGAGCCCAGTTACGTCTGCGCATGCTGGTTCACAACAGTTGTTTCAGGATACACCATTTCGGTTCTCAATGTTAGGTCCAAGCTGAACATTCAGAATGGATAAGGAAAGAAGGAGCAGAATGCAGTCCAGTTCAGTTTTAAGTCAAAAAGGAAAATGAGAAGACAGGGAGAAGATAGACTCAAGAATGAAAGGGAATAGGAAAGCAGCCACTTTGTATGGCTGGGTCTGAACCAAGGCTCTTCGACTTCTGTAAATTACTTACCCTCTGCCTGATTTTCCCTATCTAGGAAATGGGAATGTAATAACTTAAAGTTCTGATATTTGAAGAAAGTTTAAAAGAAATAACGTATATAAAATACTGAGCACACTGCTTGCCATATTGTAATAAACAAAATAATAATGTAAACCATTATTAAGGCTAAAGTGAATTTCTTCTTATGGTGATAAGTCCAGATGATAGTTACTGTAACTTTTAAATCAAGACCAACTAATCATAAGTGCTTTTTTCCCAAAAAAGTATGTCAAGTTTTCTTTTAAAGATGTCAAGTAGAGATTGAGAACATCATATTGCCATAGATTTTTTTCCCTTTTAAATGGGTTAAAGTAAATATTCACCAAATAGGTTCAGAAGCTAAAAGCTGAAAAGAAAACTGCAACTCTGCACCTAAATTTAATCTAATACTGTGTTAAGAGATGTCTAGGCTGTGAATGTGTCTGAAAGCATAAACTTTCTCATTTGATAGGTGTTTTGGTTAGCTAGGAAAAAATAAATGCTTTGCAATTTCAAAATTTGCAATTTTATGTAAGGATGAATGTTTTTTCTCCCCAGAATGCAAATACTATCTCCGTTTGTAGACAGGGAAAAGAGGGACAAAGCAAACAAACAACAGATGCTTTCATTCAACAATCTGTGTAAAATGGCCACTATCAATCAGGCACCTACGAACCAGTCAAAGCACCACTGAGGCACTGCTAACAGCAAGGTATCCAGATGTCCTAATGCAAGAGGTCAGGTCTGAGTATGGAGATTTGGAAGGTTACAGTGAAGGGAAAACCCAGCTGGGGAGTGGGGGATGCTTCGTTGAAAGGTTAAGGAAATGTCAGCCACAAAGCCCTGGCAACTTAGGAGAAGGGGTCTGGCCCCACCGCTGCTGAAGTTCCTCTTTTCCCCAGCAAAAGGTCTGATGCACAGCAGACCCTCCATATCTGCCCTCACACTCCACTTCTGTCTCTCAGCCACGCCCGTCATTCTCGGTAGAGGCTTTAAGTCCAGCTGGGCGGAGAAGAGCTGCCTCTGCTTGGGAGATGGTCTCAGCCTTAGAGAGCCAAGTTGTAGGGCTGTTACAGGGTAGTATAAAGTATGACCGGGGCCCTGTGTCAGGATCACATGGTCAACTTGCTACCATGCAGGTTCCTTCAGCTGGCAGAACAAAATCTTGGGCATGCACAGATGCTCACCAGCTCTGAGATTCTCCTGTTTCCCCCCACCCCCTTTTTTTAAAGGAAGGGTTAAAATAAAGTACAAAATAATTGCAGTGGGGCTAACCTCCCACCTTTTTTTCAGTGCAGTGTATGTAATATATGCGATCCACCTCTTTGGCCTTCTTTCTAGAAGGGGCAGAATTCATATTGGCCTTCGCGGGGTGGGGGTGGGGGTCATTTTTAACAGGCCTTTTGTTTTTCTTTTAAATATTTTTCCTATTTGTATTGGTCTTGCCTTCCAATTAGAAGGTTCTGGGAAGAAACAGACACCCTGTTCCTGAAAATTATGGCTAAATAGCCAAATGGGTTGAGTTTAAGGCCTGACCCAACCATTAGCCATGAAACTTCGGCACATCTCTGTATCTCCAGGTATGTGTTTCCAAATCTCTGACATAGAATACCTTCTTGAATTGAAGCGTAAACGTGGTTTTGTGTGCAAAAAGCAGAGTGGGGCCCAGAACCGATCAGTAAGTTCCTGGAACCCCCCCCCCCCCACAAACCTTATCCAAATGTACTGTCAATCTGATTTCTGATTTCTTACCGTGGTAGTCTATGCATTTTTCCTCAAGCATTTTCTAATTCTCTTATAGCGCCTCCTTTGTTGACACCCCTTTTCTCCTTCCTCAGCTATGGAAGGAAAGCCAAACAACTATTCTCTCTTTGGCTCTTCCCTCCCAGTTCCCCCAATCCTAGTTAGCCCACTGCTGTGTCAGGCCATCCTCCTAACACATGTTCGGTTGAATCCTACTTATGTCCTTGTCTGGCGTGCCCGTTAGAGCGTGTGAAATGTGCTCATTCTGAAATCCTCCGCGTCTAGCTTGGGTCCTGGCAGTTGATACCGGGGAGTCAATCCATATACACACACAGACGTAAGTTTCTGAAGGCCTGTGTGGCGTGCGTGGCCGGACAGTCTGTTTCCGGGGAGGCAACGACCTATGAGAATTGCGTGGTTGTCTTAGCCACTCTTCTGCGACGCCCCCCAGAGCTGAAGGACAACGGCCTCGGTCTAAAGTCCAGCCAGTTTCTCCGTTTGGGGGCTTAGCTCCGCAGGGTACCGGCAGGGGGCGGCGTTGTCACGCAGCTGGATGCTCCGCGGGTGACCGGCCCCGTGCCCCCCCCCGCCCCCCCCGCCAGGGCACGCAGCTTTGGTGGGTAGGACCGTCGTCGCCCAGCTCAAAGGGGCCGGACTGTTCCTTCTTCCCGGCTGGACGGCTGGGGTGACCTGGGCCAGCGGAGGGAGTTTTCAGCTGCTTCCTCCCCAGCGCGCTCTCCTTAGCCCCCATCCCAGCGTCTTGTAGGGTCTACGTGAAAGCTACTCTCAGTTGGGGAAGAGCCGGCGACCGGCCGGAGTAGGTGCCAGGTGGAAGTGGGGCGCTTTCTAACCAAGATGGTGCTGAGAGCGCGCGTGGGGATGACCATCACCCTCCTTCCGCACTGCCGGAGCGGTGGGAGCCCGGGGAAGAAACTCTTTTATCCTTTAAGCCTGCACTTTCACGTTGGGTGGAAAACTGCATTTCACACCGCCATTCACCAGAAAAAGGCAAAACTTAGCTCCGTGGGAGAGACGCGCTTCGCCTCCTTGGGCGCTCGGGGAGAGGACGCGCCGCGGGGCGCCCAGGTCCGCTCCGGGCCTCCGAGCGGCCGTGGGCTACGGGCGCCGCGCTCCGGCCCCGCCCGGTCCTGGGCCCCGGACAGCCCGCCCGCGCGAACCCCCGGGCGTGGGCGTCGCTCAGGGACTCGCTCGCGGCGCACCGACCCTCCCGCGCGCAGGAGTCGGATTCACGTTCGCGGCCCCGCCCCCGCGCCTCCCCGGGCTCCACCGGCGCGGCGACGCTTCCCGACTTTTCGAGAAACGAAACCCAGTGAGCGAGCCCTTCCCCTCAGGCACGGAGACCTGTGCGAGGGCAGGTGGACTGTAGCTCACCCGGACACCGGGTGTATTAATGAAGTAAACGGCCGCACCCCAGGTCGTGAAGAATGTCTGGAGCCCCATCACTAAGCTGTATCCGGCGAGAATTTTGTTTGGGAAGTTTCCGCAGTTGAGGGATTTTAGTTGAGATCCTGTTTTGAGGACCACCTAGGACTGTGGGCATTTTTAGTGTCTCCTCAGGGCAAACAAGAGCGTGGGCGAGGGGGACCTGTACATAAGTCAAATATACATAAATACACGCACGCACACACACTAAGCCACCAGCGCGGCGGTCTAAGAACCGCTCGCTGAGGCTGGCGGCGCTCAGCCAGGCAGGGCCCGCGGGGCGGGCGGGGGCGTGGCCCTATGCAGATGAGGAAGGTGTGGCCAGCGCGCCGCGCCGGGCCGGAAGCGCGGAGATGCCCGGTATAAAAAACTACTGAAGACATTTTTCACGCACAACTGCTAAAGCTCCAGAGACGGGAGCTGCGGCGGCAGCAAGAGCCGCCACCTCCGGAACCACCGCGGCTGAAGCGGCAGCGGCGGGGGCGAGGGGCGGGACTGTCCGTCGCTGGCGAGTGGGGGCTGGGAAGCACTAAGTGGCTCGCTGTGGCAGTGAGCGCGCCCGCAGCTCCTAGAATTGCTGGAACTTGGCTGTTCCTCGCTAGCTGCACTCCCAGAAGGGACGGCCGTCTTCAGGTGACACAGACGGGACTCCCGCTTGCGCTTTCCAGATGCATCAGCGATACTTTTGGTGCGGGGCTGCTCTGCGAGGCGCGGCGCGCGCGGCTGGGGTCCGCCTGGGCCTGGGGAGGGGGAGTGTGCGAAATCCCGCAGCCCAGCCGGGGGACGGACCGGGAAGCGGGCGCGCTGGGGCAGGGGCGCGCTCCGTCCTGTACGGGCTCTGGGGCCGGGCACGCGTCCTCACGGAGCGCCTGTCTCCTCTTCTCTTCTAGGACTGAGCAGGGCCAAGTGGCATTCGGCGGGCACTTCATGGCAGAAAGTGAAGGCTACGTTGCCATGGCCGAGGACGAGCTGGCCGGCAGCTCCTATATCCCCCTGGGTGGCGACTTCAGCGGCGGCGACGACGTCGTGGACGGCGGCGGTTTCGGGGAGCTCTGCTTGGACTATTGCGACAGCCCCACGGCGCACTGCAACGTGCTGAACTGGGAGCAAGTGCAGCGGCTGGACGGCATCCTGAGCGAAACCATCCCGATTCACGGACGCGGCAACTTCCCCACGCTCGAGCTGCAGCCGAGTCTGATCGTGAAGGTGGTGCGGCGGCGCCTGGCCGAGAAGCACATCGGCGTCCGCGACGTGCGCCTCAACGGCTCGGCCGCCAGCCACGTCCTGCACCAGGACAGCGGCCTGGGCTACAAGGACCTGGACCTCATCTTCTGCGCCGACCTGCGCGGGGAAGAGGAGTTTCAGACTGTGAAAGACGTCGTGCTCGACTGCCTATTGGACTTCTTACCCGAAGGGGTGAACAAAGAGAAGATCACGCCACTCACGCTCAAGGTAAAGTCGCCCTCCGTGGGCTTGGGTCCTCCTCCGGCCGGGGTTCGGAGGCCAGGGGAAAGGGGAACACGCCGCAGATTTGCGGGCGCGCTTATTTATTTTGCTTTTGCTTTTTTTTTTTTTTTTTAATGAGTAAACTAAGGTGTGTGGACGGTGTTGGCTGTTTTACTTCACTTGGTGCTTCATCGCCACAACTCTCTGCTTCCTCCTCTGCCCTTCCTCCTCTTCCTTCTCCTTATTTTTTAACTCTTGGCTTTCCTTGCTTGAGTCTTATCCGGAGTAGATTCAAAGAGGGAGACTGAAGTGATGTCAGTCATTTTTATGAATCATTTTATGATCCAGTCTTGGGAAAATAGCAAACTGAAGCAGAACCAAGCCAGTGAGCTTATATATTGTATTGAAAAATGTGAATCGATTTCCTAGATGCATTGAGCTGACTCCCTGTGTTTAGGATACACTTGGTGCTTCTCCAGGCTGATTTATGTGTTAAGGATATAGTGGGTCCACCCCCCTCACTTTGGTTCAAAGCGCGTTTTACACATTTAGTTAAAATTGCCTGAGGAATCATCCCCCCAGAATGTCCTAATAATATAATTCACTTTGATTGCAACTGCTGAACACTCCTAGAGGGACAGACAAGATATTGATCATATCTGTTGTCTCGGGGGAGGGAAACTGGGTGACTAGAGACAAGAGCGAGGGGAAGACCAACTTTTCTCTGAATGCTCTTCTTTCTTTTCAATATTGTGTGAATATTGTATCTGTAAGACTATTTTCAAAAAATAACATTTTGAAAGTCAGACATGACAACAGAACCTCTTAGTACTGCGCTGCATCTGCCAAAAGCCTCAAACTATTACTTCTAGTCTCTCTCTCAGACGGTAAAACCACTCGTTAAATGTGTTTTTTTTTTTTTTTTTTTTTTGCCTGTTTTCAGAAACTGTTTAAGCCCATAGGTAGTGTTTTGTTGAAACTTGACAAAACGAAAGGGAAGGAGCAAAATAAATCTCATCTGTGAAGAGAATGTGTTTATTTATTATTTTTTTCTAGGTATGCTCATCTTCTTGTTTTGTCTTTTGAATTGTAGGAAGCTTATGTGCAGAAAATGGTTAAAGTATGCAATGACTCTGACCGATGGAGTCTTATATCCCTGTCAAACAACAGTGGCAAAAATGTGGAACTGAAATTTGTGGATTCCCTCCGGAGGCAGTTTGAATTTAGTGTAGATTCTTTTCAAATCAAATTAGACTCTCTCCTCCTCTTTTACGAATGTTCAGAGAACCCAATGACTGAAACATTTCACCCCACGATAATCGGTGAGAGCGTCTATGGTGATTTCCACGAAGCTTTTGATCACCTTTGTAACAAGATCATTGCCACCAGGAACCCAGAGGAAATCAGAGGGGGAGGCCTGCTTAAGTACTGCAACCTCTTAGTGAGGGGTTTTAGGCCTGCCTCTGATGAGATCAAGACCCTTCAGAGGTATATGTGTTCCAGGTTTTTCATCGACTTCTCAGACATTGGAGAGCAGCAGAGGAAACTGGAGTCCTATTTGCAGAACCACTTTGTGGGGTTGGAAGACCGCAAGTATGACTATCTTATGACCCTTCATGGAGTGGTGAATGAGAGTACAGTGTGCCTGATGGGACATGAAAGAAGACAGACTTTAAACCTTATCACAATGCTGGCTATCCGGGTGCTAGCTGACCAAAATGTCATCCCTAATGTGGCTAATGTCACATGCTACTACCAGCCGGCCCCCTATGTAGCAGATGCCAATTTTAGCAATTATTACATTGCACAGGTTCAGCCAGTATTCACATGCCAGCAACAGACATACTCTACTTGGCTACCCTGCAATTAAGAATCATTTAAAAATGTCCTGTGGGAAGCCATTTCAGACAGGATAGAAAAGGAGGGGGGGGGGAAAGAAGAAAAAAAAAGGTTAAATGACCCAGCCCTGATTTGTGCAATGTTTTGTGCAATGATGATCTGCTCCTGGTTTTAAGCTTGGCAAAGCTTGCATATCCTTTCATAGGTATGGGAGCATGATCTCCAAATGATGCCCACCCACCATCAACCCACGCATCGGATCCTCCTACCCAATTGAATTCTATCCTGAAACAAAAGAGACCTGTCACTGAAAGCAACCAGGTTAATGAGGGAAAAAATGCTTCATGACAATATGGGTTTGCTGTACCTTGCTCCCATAGCTTTGCCATAGGAAAAAAAAAGGTGGAGTTTCTTATAAGATGGAATTCACAAAAGGGAAAATATAGAGGAAAAAAAATCTCACCCCAACTTAATGATCAAATCAGGAGTTCAGATAGTAATAATACAGGAAGTAGGGGAACTCCAACATTGGGATTATTACCTGAAGCTTGTAGCAAGTGCTTTCTGTGAAACTATCCTATTGCATTAATGGAAATGGCTTACTCCATATGAACAGTAGTAGGTTGGTGCTGTTTTCATAACAAACAGCGGAACTTATGATGACACAATTCACTATTTCTAGCTGCATGCACAGCTTGCATTTTTAAAATGTGAAAATGCAAGCAAAAAACAGCTGTAGCAAAGAAAGTATGCTCAAGGACCAAAGATTTAACAGATAAAAATACCCAAGTAGAAGAGAGATAGTAGAATATATAAAGAGTTACTATATTTGTTACACACCAATATACATCAAAGTGCCTGTTGCCTTCTGAAAATTTGAGGTGGAAAATTTTTATGGTTTAATGATTATTTTATTTTATCAGGGACTAAAGAAGAAAATAAAACAACACATAAGCTTGTGAATGGTGGAGGAAATGCCCTATTTTTTCTTGGCAAATACTTGTATAGAGTTAACATTGTTGGTGTGATATTACAGATATATGTGTTTGTGTATGTATATTATGTGTGTATATATACATATTTGTGATATGACTATATTCACACAATACATTGACTATGGTCTAGAATAATGTAGCAAATAGGAAATGTTTAAATACTGTGTGTTTTTATGTTTTCAACAGGATGATATGAGACGTGGGCATATTGCAGTGATGAATTAAAACCCACATCTAAAATGTTAAAGCAAATGAAGGAGGAAACAAATAATATATTTGATAGGAAGAAAAGAGATTATACATTTCTAGTATTTTTTTTCCTTGTTTTGTGAGCCATAGAATTCCACAAATGGGAGAATATTTGTTTGGCAGAGCCCTCTTTTTTTTTTTTAATATATATATATTGAAATACCATTTTGAAGGTTTGAATCCTTTTATTTTCTTGTAATACTTTCATGTTTCCATGGTGTGTAATCCAGTGGATCATGGATCCATGATAGTCTATTTAAATTCCTGACTGCTAAAAAGAATTTCTGGTGATCTGAACACTACTTATTAATATTTAAATGAATTTTTAATGAATGCATTTTGCATTTCAGGACCACTAGAATTTAGTGAATGTGAAATGACCCTTTTTAAAGAGTATTTGCACAATTGCTTAAAATTTATATGAGATATATATTATATATAAAATTTTATGAATTTATGCCAATATGAAACATCTTTGATCTGGTTGTCACACTGCATTTAAATATTTAGTACTGTACTTTAAATTCAAATCACTTCTCATTGAATCAAATCCAACTTTATTTTCTCTTTCCCAAGAAACCAGTCATAGTTTTGTGAAAATGAACTGGCATTACTGTTTCAGTTCAATCACACCTAATCCTAACACCATTCCTTCTCCCAGCCCTAAATTCCTTTGGACACTGTTCTCTGAAAATGAATTTATTAAAAATAAAATTAACACATAAAAACCTTCTCTTTGTATTATGAAACACCAACATAATCCCTGCCAACTCTAATGGATGACTGCTTACTATGATAATTTCTAGGAAGAACCAACCAGATTTTTGAGATCAGTTAAGATGGTGTGGGGAAAAGAATAGCATCATCTTATTTGGCAGTGTAATTTGTTTATTCGTTATCTGGGCATCACTCAGATGGTCAATGCCAAATTAATCCACCCAAACCACCTTTTGCACATCCTTCTTGAAGCCTTAACAGGAACTTGATGGGTTTGCTGTAGCAGCTTCCCTGTGAATTCTGTCCAAGCTGTAAACAGCTACTGCACTGCCACTCCCTGTTTCCTAGGGAACTCTTTCTTTTCCCATGTTGCCTCAGTCTCCCTCTCTCCAGTCCTGAGTTTGAAAAATTGTGAAGTTCCAGGAAATATTATTCCATTTGCAGTATAAGCCTGATACTTAACTGTCAGAAACCAGAGGTCCACCTGCCCACCTTTTTGGAAGTTTTCTAAAGGAAAACTAAGAACGCTCAGAAACATCAGAGCAGCTAGTAATCTGCCTTTTTCCTTGTCATCCTAACTCTTGACAAATTCATTGTCCACTATTTTGAAAAGAAGCTGGAGTTTCCTGACTCTTCCACAGCAACAACCTGCTGTTAATTTATGACAGATTTTTGTTTGGAGGGGTCTTATTTGAAACTATACTTTTCATTTATTTTCTCAAATATTTATGCCCTTGCTTACTCCAGGGTTGGTAGCATAGTTGGAAGTGCCAGCACCTGTCATTCAGATAGAACAGGTTGTGCTCAAGACAACCTTCATCATTTACTTTAAAACTTATATAATTTATTTCTCCTTTGTATGTACTATAGTCTTGTGCATATGTAGTTCAACAAACAGTGGAATATACGTCTCTCTTTGTGGATGTGTGGCCTAAAAAATTGAATGTCTGCTGAAAAAGATTCATGTGTATAGGTCAGAGAAAAGAACAGCTCTCAACTCCTGATTAGTGCCTGTGATTTGCTTTGCTTGCTTTCGTGTTTATCTGGCCTAGTGTGCTGTTAACTTAAACAGGAAGAAGTTTTATCTTCTGAAGGCTCTTCTCACCTGTCCATCCTGGCATGTCAAAGAACACTTAACCTGTGAAAATGCCCTTTAAAAAGTTTACTTCATTTGCAGTAAATAGAGTTGCCTCAAGAAATCCTACCTACATTGAGAGGGACTTTTCCTCTCTAGATATGGGGTCAAGTATCTGCTCACTTTGATATTAGGTGGACTATTTTAACATGGCTCCAAAAAAATGCAAGGGTGGAAGAATGTCTGTAAGCCAAGCCAAGGAGGAAATGCAAAGAAAAATGAACATACTGTTCTTCCCACCCTTCTCTGTTTGCTTATTGTTGGTTGCTTTACTGTGCATAAAGTTGTTTTCAATGCAGTGCTTGTCCAATAAATATTGTGAACTATTCTGTAAATGAAATGTATTATGTTCAAAGCTATCTGCCGTCAAAAATATGCTTTTTTGTTATTTGAAGACAAAGTGTGTTAGATGAAACCAAAAAGCCAAAAAAAGTAATTTCATATATAGCACCTATTTGAATATAATGTTTCTTTAAGATTTCTTATAGCATAGCCTTTTCAGTGCTGAGAAAGAATCTCTGTGTCATATTTTGTTGTAAAAATGGCTTGCTAGCAAAGTACATGGTAAAAGCACAAAGCTGGAAGATGTTGAGGTAACTCGCTGCAAAGCCTTGCAGGACGAAAGAGGCTCTGCCTGCTGGCTGTCTCTCTCTCCAACCGTTGCCTGCTCCGAGACGTCCTGTTGCAGCAAGCTGCACCTTGGGTCACCCTTTTGGAATATTTGGACTTTAGACCGTGTCACAGGCAGAAAAGGAGTTGATGGAGAATGGATTCTTAAAAACTGACATGTTTGAATCAGTGCTAGAGGGAACAGATTGTGAATTTTGTTTACAGCATCCAATATTTGGATTTTTTTTGTAAATAAAAAGAAGTTATTTTTTTCTATTCATTCGTGTCTGTTATCTTTGGTGTCTGCGCTGGTTAAAGACCATGTCCTCTGAATTGCAACCTGTATCCACGAGAAAAGACAGGACAGTATTGGGAGTAGACAGTCTTCAGCAACTTTCTGATTAGAGTTCAATACATTAAAATGTTCAGCTTTCAGCCAGCTCATTTCTAATGGGCTCAATTAGCTCCAGAAGAATGTCACATGGGTTCCAAAATTTTTTATCTGGGCATTAACTTAACAGTGTTAAGCCACTTAGCTATAAGAGCTATTTTTTGGTATTAGTAGAGGCTCATGTATTTGGACTACAGGGCTCCAGTAGTCCTGAGTGGTCCTTGGTTTTCATGAGTAGCCCAAGTTCTGTGATTTAGTTATCAGTGGTTATATACATAAATACATATATTATGTATCTGGGGCTCTATAGTGTTACTGAGTAAAGTAGAAGGAAGAACAGTCATAGGGTCTAATATATTATACTTCATGTGTGTATGGGTTCGGGGTTCAAAGAAATCACCCTTTTGTCTAGCATTTAGTATAACCTCACCTGTTCAGATCACCAGGAGCATCCATTTATTTATTTAATGAATTTTTTTTCTTTGTGTCATTTTGGAGACTTTCTCAATACTGATAGCATGAGAATTTGGTAAGCCTAGGCTATTATAGGACATACCTGCGGGTTTTAAGATTGTTTAAAGTCTTGATGGATAGAATCCATGCTTGACACTACACTCATGAAAGAGCCACTCCTGGTGTTTGAAGCCAGCTTCCCTCATAAAAACACAAGGTGGTTATTTGGTTTCCTAGTGGTATGTGTTACATGCTTTTTCCTCTGTTGCAACCTCTTCATCCTTCTACAACCAGTCTTTCGTATTTATGTGGTCATCATCATTCTTTTAAAGCAAGGTTTGAATAAGCACAGTGTATGTTAAGCTCCTCCTAGACGGATATACATCCTGCTATTTCTAGAATTACCGGACTGCACTTAGCTAAGCCTGTAGAGAAGTAACACCCCCTTCCTTTCTTTAGGAACTTTCTTTCCTAAACATTCAGCGATTTAAATATAAAACAGGACAAGAACTGTTAAAATCATCAAATATTTGAGAAATTAAACTGTAATTTCCTTCATAGAACCAGGTTTGAAATAAATGACATGAATGTTCTTCAGTTTAATAGCAAATAATTTTTAAATGACAGTGCTTTCGCCCAGCAAGGCCCAGATCTTGGTTTCTAATGCCACACTCCAGACAATGGAACCGGGTCTCCTTGGACAAATGGGTAAATCTAGGGCTGGAGCAGGGACGATACCAGAGGAACCTGGAGCATTTTGTAGTTCCAAAAACCAAAGATGTGCTGAAAACAAAACAAAACATCACAATGATGAGCATGTGAAAAGGACACAGGCATCAACTGCAAGAGCTTGAATAGCCAAAGCTTGAATAATTTGAGCAACAAAATAAGTAGCATTGGATTAGAACCCAAAGTATAATAAATATTCATGAAACAGAAAGAGACGATTGCATAAATAAGTAAATGGGGGCAAAGAGACAAATTTCCTGTGCAGAATTCCAAATCTGTGTGGATGCTGCCCCCTCAAGGAGGTGGAGCTTAACATTCTACCTCTTAAATGTGGGCTGTGCACAGTGACTTCCTTCCAAAGAGCCCTTACAGCATTGGAAGGGGTGAAAAAGTAACCGTAAACCGTACCGTTGGAGAAACCTGACAAACTACGGATGGCCCTGATCAATACCTGAAGATAGCATGTATCGTTGTTATGTGATGAAAATGATACTTCACCTCTGTGGTCGTCCTTCCCCTAACCTGTAACCTCTAATTATGAGGACAGCATCAGATAAATCTAACTTGAGAGAATTCTACAAAATACTGGATGTGTGAGTACTTAAATCTCAAAAACCAGGAAAACCTAAGAACTCCCACAGCCACAGGGAGCCTAAGGAGACATGACAATTAATGTAATACGGTATCGTGGATGGGATCCTGGAAAAGGACACTAGGTAAAAACAATGGAAATATGAATAAAGTATTATTGAAATGATATCTCAGCACTGGTTCATTAGTCACGACAAAAGCACCATGGTAATGTAGGACATTGACAATGGGGAGAGTAGATTTGGAATACATGGGAACTCTGCACTATCCTCACAATTCTTTTGCAAATTTAAAACTACTTTCTAATAAAAAGATTATTTAAAAAAATGAAGACTGAGTGACACTTCCTTGCTATCTCTAAGAAAGTGGCTCTTACAAAAGTAATAGTGAATAGTTAATTTTACTTTTTAATGTCTTCTGTACTGAAAGTGTTAGGAAAGCAGATGAAAGAGTGAAAATAAAAGGATGTTTGTTACTCTAAAGTTTTGGAGAAGCTTTACCTACAAGTTTTAAGAAAAAGGAAGGGGGTTGAAGAGAGCTGAGTTGTAGGCAGTATTTGCTTATAAAATAGTAGGGAGAATTCATATTACCTTAGAGTTTTATGGAAGGGGAATACTAAATGGAACTATAAATCATGGTGTAGATATTTATAAACATGGAGTACTATAATAAGCAAGGGGCTAAACTTATGTAGCCAAAATATGCAGGTAACCCTGGAAAGTTGTTTAGAAACTATTTGCAAGAAAGCAAATGCTAGGGAAGACTAGTATTTAGTGGAGTGTTGGAATTAATTATTATTCAGTGTAAATAGCCACTTTCATAATTCACCTGCTTACCCAAGCTTCTTGTTTAGCGTATCAGATTTTTCTTAAAGTGAAGGGACACCTGTTTTTGTATTTACTTTCTCAACTCAATCACCGAAATTAGAAATAGTTCAAAATGCAGTTTTGAAAACTAAATGCCCTTTATAATTTTTAAAAGCAGTAATTCCAGCTTAACAGTTCATGAAGTTAGGGAAAGGCTGTGCTTTCTTGCTTAGGGACTGAGGGCACCCTGAACTGCAAGGGTTTATGCATGTGGGACTAAGTTATTTCTAAGCTCCATAATGGAAAGTTCCCTTCAGGATCCCCTTAAGAAACTATTAATTTTCCAGCACATTGTGTACTTATCAGTAATGCCAAGATTTTGTGGCATCATCTGGCCATATCATTAGAAAACAGTTGAAACTCTACCCTTTTATTTTTTTTCTTTTTTAGCAAAATTCAACCTAATGAACTACACTAATAGTCACTGTGCTTTAATCCTGAATTGCATATGCTTTGGAGTTTCTCAGTATCTCTTCAAAGGAGATCAAGAAGATCATGGTATGTTCTTCCTTTTAAAGGAAATAATTAAAAAGCACTAAAATATTTCATTTTAGAGTCCAATTATCAGAAAAAAAGAAGTGGAACAAATTCAATCAGTTTAAAGGCCTAATGGCTGAATTAGTTGCCAGATTTAGTAAATAAAAATATAGGATGCCCAGTTTAATTTGAAATTCAGATAAGCAATGATTTTATTTTTAAGTGTAAGTATGTCCCATGTAATATTTTTGGACATACTTATACTAAAACTTATTTGTATTTATCTGAAATTAAAGTTTGATTGGGAGTCCCATATTAACTGGGAGGTCAATATAGATTATATATATATATCTATATATATAATCTATATATTTCTATATAATCTATATAGGATTACAAAATACAGCTAAAAAGTTTCCTACTACTGTTTGAATCAAGAAAAATTTATAACTTGTTAATATCTAACTTTAGGTACTACAAAACACTGCATTCACACAGAGTACCCATACACCAAACCCTCTGGAATATGGTTCATTCATTAAATATTTGCTGAGTAGCTTTTATGTGTTTATCTTTGTACCAGGCTCTGAAACCCAAAAGAAATGAAAGTCCTGGTCTGTTGAACTTTAGAAGGTTCCACTTGCAAATAGACCTTACTTGCTGAAAATTAATTTTTCAGCTACCCTGGGGTTAATTACTTGTGATGCTTAGCTCTGCATGGGGCACCATAAAGAGCTCTGGGGACTAATGGAGAGTCTGGATGAGGGTAATAGTCCTTGAAATGTGCCTTTTTGGGAGCTTTCAGAGGCAGAGCTCCCCACAGGTAGCCCCATGTAGACAGACACTAGCGATTTGCTTGTTTTGCAGCAAAGGACAGGGGTAGATGTATTGCATTTTCTGCTGAGGGAAGCAAAAATTCTCCCTGAGCTTATGGACACTTGTATTCTTTCTTCAAAACCATTGCAAAAATCTTTAGGACTTAACTAGAATGCACCTTGAAATTTTATTGCCCTATAATCCTGTTTGCTGCAGCACATTAAAATTTCCTTGAATGTTTCTTATGTAACCACTTCTGGTTAAATGTCATCTTGAAATTATTACAGTTTAGTCTTTGCTGCTTTTTCCAGAGCTGGATAAGTCCCTTTCTCAGATGCTTCAAATGCACCAAATGCACTGTAGACTTTACCCCTCCTAATTTGTATAAAACCAATTGTGTCAGCCTGGGTATTTATTTAGGGTAGAGATCTTATTGAAAGAACATTTATAACTGTCCTGATTATTTATGCACTGTCCTGGACTACATGAAATCTGCAGCTGTCACCATTATCAAAACATTTATTAAATACTTTCTTATGCCCTTGGTTTGATACTCTGTGAATATCTACAAATATTTATTCAAAACTGGCTTCTTTTCACTAGCAGATTTAATTGAAAAGCGACACAGGGATAGAAACAAACAAATAAAGCACGAAGTGGCAGTGAAGTTAAGAAATTTGCCAAAATATGAATGCCTGAGCTCATTCCCAATTAGGAGCATCTCCTGGTGTTGCTATCTCCTTGGAAGGCAATTAGTCCAAGTTTTTGCATATCTTGCTCCTTTACTTTCCTTCCATCATTACTTTACTATCATTTTACTATCACTTTACTATCATTATCATTATTATTATTTGTTGTTTAAATGTTATTTTCTCAGAGAGATCTTTACTTAAAATAGTTTCCCTCCAACATTTTTACCAAGTTACTTCATGAACCTTTATCCTGGTTTATACACACACACACACACACACACACACACACACACACACACTGCACTTATCACTACTTGAAATTGTATTTTAAGTTTATTTATTCATTATTTATTTGTCATCACAGAATGAAATTCCATAAGGATAAGAAGTTGGTCTGATCTCCTCGGTGTTCTTAGTGTCTGAGATAGTGCCTGCTACATAGGAGATATTTGTTAAATTTAGGTGAGTGATTGAATAAATTCCATTTGGTTCAAGTGAGAGGTGAGATAAAATATTTATTTGGGAAAATGTTATTTACAATACCCAAGTGCTGGAATCAACCTAAATGCCCATCAGTAAAAGAGTGAATCAAAAAACTGTGGTACATTTTCACAATGGAATACTTATACAGCAGAAAGAAAGAAGGAGCTCCTACCCTTCATGACAGCATGGATGGAACTGGAGAGCATCATGCTGAGTGAAATAAGCCAGGCGGTGAAAGACAAATACCATATGATCTCACCTAATCAACAAAGCAAACAAGCAAGCACAATAGCAACAGAGACATGGAAATAAAGAACAGGCTGACAGTGACCAGAGAGGCATGGCAAGGGGGGATAACAGAGGGAAAAAGGGGAAAGGTCAAGAAACATGGATAAAGGTCTCATGGACAAGGACAATGGTGGGGGCAGTTTGAATGTGGGAGGGGTTAGGCAGGGCAGGGGAGAGTAATGAGGGGAAAATAGGGACAACTGTAATTGAAGAACGATAAATTTTTTTAAAAAAGAAGATGTAAAAAGAGTGAAGAGTGATCAGGAACACTTAAACATAAGAGAAGGATCTCGGAGATTGCCTGCTCATTGAATGAGCACCGAGGAAAACCCAGGTGGGTGGCAGTGTTAAAACAGTTTAGGGGCACAGAACACTAGCAGAGAGATAGCCTCAGCTGGGGATGTTTAGGGCAGCAGTGTTCAAGCCTTTTGGGTTCCTGAGCTTGAGTAGCTAGCTGAGAACAGTGGGACAGCTTGGGACAGCATTTGAGGGGCATAGTGCTCAGGGACTAGTGTATTAGGAAGCAACTCTCGTGCCCACAGGTCTGTTCACTTTGTTCCAAACCAAACCTGGCAGCCTTGTAAAGTGAGGAGTACAGTGGTCGTGGGCAGCGACTAGACTCTTTTTGTCATCACCTGCTGCCTGTCTCATGACTAGGGAGAAGTTTTCAGGACAATGTGCGCAAAGACTGAGGTCTGTCTCCTATTTTATGTAAGGGTAGGGAGTCATTAGGTGGGAAGTTTGCTTTGCTATTTGAAGAAGGCAAAGGTATAATGGGCAGTGTGTTCATCAGCCCTTCCCCAAATGAGACAATCAGTATTTCCATTGGCATCCTTAGCTGGTCAAACCTCGGAGAACACACAGTCTTCACTGTGAGGCATTGTACCTGTTGACTTATTTGTTGTTGATTTTACCAGAGCCTCATTTTCAGAATTCTGTCCTGTTGTCAGACTCTGCCTGCCATGCTGTTACATAATGTCACAGTAAGGTTTCTGATTTTAGGTGCCATTTTGTAATTGCTAAGTTAGATAGTTGGTGCAATAAGGATCCTTGACTTCAAAATATCATACAAAAATGAGTTTCAAACTTTTTGTTGCCACTTATATGCATTGAAACCAATTTGAATCATCTAGATCTTGTCCTTAGTCCCCACACACTTAGCCCATGATGATTTTCAAAGGAAGGGAGGTTGTGAGGGAGCTTGATCAAGAAAAGTGAAACGGTAAGATACATTTCATAGAAAGTGCTGACAATTTCATATAAAGTTCCCATTATAAAGAAAGTTAGTTTGGTGCTCCTCAATTAACTTAAAGTTTAAGAGCCACTTGAGTATATCTATAAAAGAAGGGCATATCAAGAGATACCATTTCCTTATTTCCAGAAAAAATATTAACTGTTAATATTATTTTTACCAGAGTCTGTGCATACAGACTGATCCCATACATTTTGATCCCATAACAATTTTTTTTTTTTTTTTTTTTTGCTTTTCTCCTGCACTGTGTGATCTTTAGAGGCTACCTAGAGGGAGGGATGTGACATGACATTTGCTGAGTTCTTACTCTGGGTCAGGACGCTTGGCACTCTACATACATTATCTTCCTTAATCGCCAAACACAATCCTGGTAGACATTATAGTCCTCACTTCACTGAGTTGGAAATGGAATCTAAGAAAGATTAGCCATCCAGCTGGAAAGGAGAGCAGGGAGGATTTTAACGTATTTCTTAAACTTCCCATTGTTTGCTCTCTTCTTCTAACTTCCCCAAGCCCTCCACCTCTCATCCTTCACCGTAGATCGTCAGTGCTGCGATTTCTCTCTGTTGTCTATACTTAGGAGCAGAAGAAAGAATACAGGGTGTCAGGCCAGCTGGGCCATTGTTAACCCTAAAAACAATACGGCTTCACCATGTGACTAGTTCCCTGTAGCAGAACTTACATATCGATATAATGTGTAATATCAGTAGTAGATGTTCAATTTGATAACCTAATTATATTTTCAATTTAATAATAACAGTAATCCTGATACTGAGGTTAAAATAGCAGAGCTTGTCCCTGAGACATAAAGGCCTTTAGAACTCATTCAGTGATTGCACACAGAGTTTATTTCTGTCCGAGAGCCACAAGGCAGACTGGTCCTTCTACAACCCCTTTCCTATCAACCGTCTATCTGAAAGGCAGGTGCATCATAGCAACGCAGCAGGTAGAAAGTTCAGGAAGAGCATCAGAGCTTTTCTTACGGTATGAGATTGCATAAATTGCCTATTGTGAGTGGATTACCTTAGGAAAAATAAGCATGATTTAAATTTTAACTTGTCAGAATTCGGTGAACTACTTCAATGCTGTCAAACCTGTTTTCTGTATGTCCTATTACAGAGAATGGGCCACTTGATCTTTAAAAAGTGATCAATTAGTCTGACTTATGTCACTGCTTACTGACAATGCACGCTGCCAGCTGGCTGCTTTAGATTTTTTTTTATTTTAAAGAAAATGTCTGAAAGGAAAGGTAAAGCGTATAATGAGACATTCTAACCTCTTACAAAACTCTGAATAAATTTCTATAACTTCTAAAGTGTTCATTAGTCTTCTTGTGCTGTAGCATTTTCACACCTGTTTAGTTGTGCCAACCCAAACGTGTTCCTTAGCATTTGTCTCCTAGTTTGCAACTTCTGCTTAATGATGCTGTAAACCTTTCTCGGCACATAATGTCAACAAGATTCTTTGTCACTTGGGAGATAACTTAGAATTATTGGGGGGTATAGGTGGGTGTACGATTAGATCTTTGGACCTGGATTCTAGTCCTGTACTAAAAATAGCTTATGTACTTCTAAAAGGATGCTTAAGGAAACACATGCATGCCCAGGTCTGACTCCTAACAGTTTTTGTTTAGTGAGCATCGAGTGAGACAAGAATATCTATTAACTTTTATAAAGTATTTCTGAAGCACAGTTCTGTTTATAATCTCTGCTTTATAGATGCTAAAAATGCCAAATCTCTGTCAGTTAGTCTAGGCCCTCTAGAAAGCAGAGCCTGAGATAGTGATTATCATTCTAATAGTTGATCTGTGAGATATAATCAGAGGACTTTGGTGTAAGAAATAAGTGTGACTAATTGCAGCACAGTGTGTCATCATTCTGGCTACTGCATCACAGGGTGCCACAAAATAACACAACACAACAGTGATTCAGCAGACTTGTTCAGTTAGCAGGGGAGAATTCTTCAGAAGGTTTGCAAGGAGGCACTCAACCTTGGAGTAGTACACAGAATAAAGAAAGAGAGAGAGAGAGGGAAAGGAAAGAAGGAAGAGAGGGAGGAAGGGAGGGAGGGAGGAGGAATATGTTCATATGGTTTCTCCCTGCCTCCCTTTTCCCACTGATCAAGGCTCACTCTCTTGGGAACTACCTTTTCTGCATTTACAGTCTCCTCATCTGGCCACTAAATAGCTGCGCAAGAGAACAGGTCTTGTTTGCTACAGGATGATGCTTCATTAGATTACAACATGTGGGACTGGCAACACATGGGTGCTAACTCAGCAAGACAGAGAGAAGGTGGTTAAGGTTTTTGTTCTATAATGCAATGTTGTCACTGGAGGTAGGGAAGAAACCACTGAGGGATTATTTCAGCATGTCATAGAGACGGAGTTGGACTTAAAGCATGAATGGGAGATTGGGGGAGGTAGGAGCCACAGAAAATGTATTGAGAAAGGAAAAGTTAGTGTTGAATATTGTTGACCGGCCCTTGACATCTCTTCCCGTATTTCTCTACTTTACCATAGATCCCAGGAATTAGAAGACAAAGAACTCCATTTTGCAGACTCCCTTGCAGCTAGGGCCCTGGCTGCAATTCAGATTTTGCCAATACTAGGCACTTTCATGAAATGTGGCACAGAGCCCTTTTTTATGTCACTGTGATGTCTCCGAGCAAGTTCCTGTAGGTGTGTGTATTGTTACCAACAGCAGTTTTTTGAATTCTAGATTGCAGCTGTGATGGTGTGATTTTTTTTCACTTTGATTTCCTTGTTGACACTATTACAAACCCTCATTCCCCCCTCCATCTGGTCCCCACACCCCTTCCTTATGGCCATCACCACAACCCATGTCTGTGGGTTATGCCATCACTATAACTGATGTCTGTGGGTTACGCCTATATGTTCTTTGGCTAATCCCTTCACCTTCTTTCATCCTGTCCCCTGACCCCCCTCCTCCCTGAAAGCTGTCAGTCTGTTGCATGTATCTATGGCTCTGTTTCTGTTTTGTTTGTCAGGTTATTTGTTCATTACTTTCCACATATAAGTGAAATCATATGACATTTGTATTTCTCTGACTGGCTTATTTCACTTAGCATGATAATCTCCAGGTCCATTGACTCTGTTGCAACAGATAAGATTTCCTTCTTTTTTATGGCTATGTAACATTTCATATTATAAATTTACCACAGCTCTTTTATCCACTCATCTACTAATAGGCACTTGGGCAGTTTCTGGATCTTGGTTATTATAAATAATGCTGCTATGAACATAGGGGTACATATATTCTTTCAAATTGGTATTTGGGGATTCTTAGGATATATTCCCAGAAGTGGGATTGCTGGGTCAAAAGGCAGTTCCATTTTTAATTTTTTGAGGCAACTCCACACTGTTTTTGACAGTGGCTGTACCAGTTGGCATTCTCACCAACATTGCACTAGGATTTCCTTTTCTTCATATCCTCGCCAACACTTTTTTAAAAAAAAGATGTTATTTATTTATTTTTAGAGAGAGGGGAAAGGAGGGAGAAAGAAAGGGAGAGAAACATCATTGTACGGTTGCCTCTCACGTGGCCCCCACTGGGGACCTGGCCCACAACCCAGGCATGTGCCCTGATGCGGAGTTAAACTGGTGACCCTTTCATTTGCAGCCCACACTCGATCCACTGAGCCACACCAGCCAGGGCTACCAACACATTTGTTTAGATTGCTAATTTATTGATGGTAGCCGTTCTGACAGGTGTGAAGTGTAATCTCATTATGGTTTTAGTGTAAATCTCTCTGATGATTAGTGATGTTGAGCCTTTTCTTCATATATCTAAAGGCCATCTGTGTTTCCTCTTTAGAGAAGTCTGTATTCAGGTCCTTTGTTCATTTTTAACTTGATTGTTTGTCTTCCTGGTGTTAAGTTGTGTAAGTTCTTCATAAATTTTGGATATTACCCCTTTTCAGATGTATCAGCAACTAAATCTCCCATTCCATGAGTTGTCTTTTTATTTTGTTGATGGTTTCCTTTGTTCTTGCTGTGCAAAAACTTATTAGTTTGATGTAGTCTCATTTGTTTATTTTTTTCTTTTGTTTCCCTTGATTAGGGAGAAAAATCAGATAAAGCATTGCTACAAGCAATGTCCAATATTTTTCTGTCTATGTTTTCTTCTAGGATTTTCATGGTTTCAAGTCTAACATTTAAGTCTTTAATCCATTTCGAATTTATTCTTGTGTGTGATATAAGAAGGTGGTCATTTCATTTTTTTGCATGTACGAATTCAATTTTCCCAACACCATTACCAAAGACACTGTCTTTACTGTATTGTATGCTTTTGCTTTCTTTGTCAAATATTAACTAACCATATAGGCCTGGGTTGATTTCTGGGCTCTCTGTTCTATTCCATTAATCTATGTGTCTGTTATTATGCCAGTACCTGACTGTTTTGATTACAATAGCCTTGTAGTATAGTTTGATATCCAGTATCATGATACTTCCAACTTTGTTCTTTGTTCTCAAGATTGGTGAGGGTATTTGGTCTTTTTTTGATTCCGTATAAATGTTTGGAATATTTGTTCTAGATCTTTGACATACGCCATTGGTATTTTAATAGAAATTGCTTTGAATGCTTTTGGTAGTGTGGATATTTTAATGATATTAATTCTTCCAATCCATGAACACAGTATATACTTCCATTTACTTGTATCTTCCTCAATTTCCTTTTTCAATGTCCTATTTCCAACTTCACATCTTTTACCTCTTGGTTAAATTTATTCCTAGGTACCTTATTTTTTTGTTGCAACAGCAAATGGTATTTTTTTAGTTTCTCTGATAGTTCATTATTGGTGTATAGAAATACCACCAATTTATGAATATTTTGTGTCCTGCTGCTTTGTCAAATGTATTTGTTAACTCTCATAGTTTTTGATGAAGTCTTTAGGATTTTTTATGTACAATATCATACCATCTGCAAATAGTGACAGTTTTATTTCCTTCTTTCCAAGGAAAGATGCCATTTTTCTTTTTATTTTCTTCTTTCCAAGGAAAGATGCCATTTTGGATGCCATTTTTTTCTTTTTATTGCCTGACTATGTGGCTAGGACTGCCAGTACTATGTTGAATAAAAGTGATGAAAGCAGACATCCCTGTCTTGTTCACAATCTTAAGGGAAATGCATTTAGTTTTTGCCCTTTGAGTATGATGTTGGCTGTGGGTTTGTCATATATGGCCTTTTTGGTATAGTCCATTTATTCTCAGTTTGCTGAGAGTTTTTATCATAAACAGGTGCTGGATTTTATCAAATACTTTTAATGCACCTATTGATATGATCATGTAGTTTTTATCTTTCATTTTGTTTATGTTTGTATTACATTTATCCACTACACCAACCTTGCATCCCCAGAATAAATATAACTTGATAATGGTACATGATGTCTTTAATGTATTGCTGGATATGGTTTGCTAAGATTTTGTTGAGGATTTTAGCATCTCTGTTCATCAGAGATATTGGCCTATAATTTTCTTTCTTGTAATGTCCTTATCTGATTGTTGAATTAGGATAATGTTGGCCACATAAAATGATCTTGGGACTTTTTTTCTCCTCTTGAATTTTTTGGAATAGTTGGAGAAGGATAAGTGTTAGTTCTTTTTTGAATGTTTGATAAAAATTTACCTGTGAAGCTATCTTGCCCAGGACTTATATTTGTTGGCAGTTACTTGATTAATGCATTGATTTCACTAGTTGTAGTCTGTTTATTCAGATTCTCTGATTATTCTAGATTCTTTTTTGAAATTTATCCATCTCCTCCAACTTGTTGGCATATAGTTGTTCATAATGTATTCTTACAATCCTTTGTATTTTTGTGGTGTTCATTGTTACTTCTCTTTTATTTATGATTTTATTTATTTGGCTCTTTCTTTTTTTTTTCTTGATGAGTCTGGTTAAAAGTTTGTCAATCTTATTTACCTTTTCAAAGGACCAGCTCTTGGTTTCATTGATCCTTTGTATTGTTTTTTTAAACTGTAATTTATTTCTGCTCTGATCTTTATTACTTTTTTTCTACTCACTTTTGGCTTCGTTTGTTGTTCTTTTTCCATTTTCTTTAAGTGTAAAGTTAGATTGTTTATTTGAGATTTTTTCTAGGTTATTTATTTATTTTAGATAGGCCTGTAATGCTATGAATTTCTCTCTTAGGAGTGCTTTCACACTATGTCCCATAGATTTTTGGGTTTTTGTGTTCTCATTTTCATTTGTTTAAAGTTATCTTTTGATTTCTTCCTTGATCCCATTCATTGTTTAATAACATTATTTATCTCCATGATTTTGTGTCTTTTTCAGTTTTTTTCTTGTGGTTGACTTCTAGTTTCATATCATTATGGGAAGATGAGATGCTTGATATTATTTGAATCTTCTTAAATTTATTGAGACTTATTTTGTGTTCTAACGTGTGGTTTATTCTAGAAAATGTTCCATGTGGACCTGAAAAGAATGTATATTCTGCTAGTTTGGGGTGAAATGCTCTGAAGATATCAATTAAATCCATCTGATATGGTGTGTCATTTAAGGTTGCTGTTTTCTTGTTGATTTTCCACCTAGAAGATCTATTTTTTTATTCCAATGGGGTGTTACAATCCCCTATTATAACTGTATATCTGTCAATTTCTCCTTTTTTTGCCTTACATATTTAAGTGCTCCTATGTTAGGCGTGTAAATGTTTGCTAGAGTTATATCCTCTTGTTGGATTGCTGCTTTTATCATTATGTAGCATCCTTCTTTGTCTCTAACTGTAGTCTTCATTTTAAGTTCCATTTTGTTGGATATAAGTATTGTCACCCCAGCTGTTTTCATTTCCACTTGCATGAAATATCTTTTTCCATCCATTTACTTTTAGTATACGTGTAACTTTCATTCTGAGATAGGTTTCTTGTGAACAGTATATATATGGGCCTTGGGCCTTGCTTTCTTATCTATTTAGCTACTCTATGTTTTTTGACTGGCGCATTTAAGCCTTTTACTTTTAAAGTGATTACTGATAGATACATATTTATTGTCACTTTAATTTTTGAACTCTTTCTCTGTTTTTTTTTGTTGTTGTTTGCCATTGTTGTCTTCTTCTCTTTCTTCTTCTCCTTCTTCTCCTCTTCCTCCTTCTCCTTTACCTCTTCTCCTCCCCCTGCCGTGTCCTCCATTTTTTCCCTTTCTTTCTTCTCTTCTTCCTTCTTCTTTTCTTCTTCTTTCCTCCTCGTTCTTCTTCCAAACTCTTTAACATTTCTTGTAATGTGGGTCTGGTGGTAACAAACTCCTTTAGCTTTTTTTGCCTGGGAAGTTCTTTATTTCTCCTTCACTTTTAAATGAAAGCCTTGCTGGGTAATGGAGTCTTGGCTAAGGGTCTTTTCTTTTTATCACTTTGAATATTTCACCAGTCACTTCTGGCCTGAAACGTTTCTATGAAGAAATCATCTAACAGTCTTCTGGAGGCTACCTTGTAGGTAACTGACTTTCTCTTGTGGCTTATAAGACTTTCTTTGTCTTTAACCTTTGGTATTTGAATTATGATGGGTCTTGGTGTTGGCCTGTTTAGGTCCATCTTCTTTGGGACTCTCTGTGCTTCCTGGACCTGAGTGTCTTTTGTTCTTCACCAGGCTAGGGAAAGTTTTCAGTCATCATTTCTGCAAATAGTTTCTTAATCCCTTGCTCTCTCTCTTCTTGTGGTACCCCTATTATGTGGATGTTGTTATACTTCATGTCGTCCCAAAGTTCCCTTAAACTGTCTTCATTCTTTTTAATTAATTTTTTTCTGCTTTGATTAGGTCTCATATTTTTACCTTGTCTTCCAAATCACAGATTCAGTACTGTGCTTCATCCAATCAACTTTTTTATTCCTTCCAGTGTATTCTTTTTTTTAATCCTCACCTGAGGATATATGTTCATTGATTTTAGAGAAAGAGGGAGAGAGGAAGAGAGAGAGAGAGAGAGAGAGAGACTGATTGCCTGCCTTCTCTATGCTCCTCAACCAAGAATCAAACCCACAATGTGGGTATGTGCCCTGACCAGGAATCAAACACACAACCTTTTGGCATAGGAGATGATAATCCAACCAACTGAGCCACCCAGCTAGGGCTCCTTTCAGTGTATTCTTGATGTCAGATATGGCATTCTTCTTTTCTGTTTCTTTTCATGGTTTCTATGTTCTTTTTCACACTGCTGTAGTTCTCAGTAAGTTCCTTGAGCATCCTTATAACCATTACTTTGAACTCTGTATCTGATAAATTGCTTGCGTCCATTTCCATTAGCTCTTGTTCTGGAGATTCCTTCTGTTTCTTTCACTTGGGCCTGCTTCTTTGTCTCCCCATTTTAGCTGCCTCTTTGTGTTTGTCTCTATGTGCTAGATAGATCTGCTATTAGATTAGATAGTCTTCATGGGTTGACCTTACATAGTAAGTATCTTGTGGGACCCAAGAGAGCAGTCTCCTTGATCTCCTGAGCTGGGTGCTCTAGGAATGTCCCTTGTGTGCACTATTTGAGCGCTAGTGTTGTGAGTGAGTGTTGATTGCTGTTGGCTTGTTTGTGTGTAGGATCTACCCTCAAACTGATTAACTATTAGGCTGAACCCCAACCACGGTGTGTGAGCTGCTGTGAAGGTGAAGTCTCAATGTGGCTTCTTCTGTAAATCCTTGGTTATAAGTCTCCTCTTCTGCTAGTCTTAACTGTTTATTCAGGGTGATTGTTTTTTAATTTAGTTGTATTTCCAGTTTGGGCCTTGGAAGAGATAAAAGTTCTACTCACTCCACTTCCATCTTGAGTGCTCACATTTACTTACTTAACGTTGTTCTGAATTCAGCTTCAGAAATGATCCAAAGTGGACATCTGTCTCCTGCTCCTGCTCACCCCAGAGCAGCACAGCCTGAGCATCACCTACACGTTCCCCGCTTCTCCTGAAAACTCCTTTGAGCGCATCTCTCCAGCCAGCACCCCTCCTGTCCTTAGCAAAGGCCACCGTGTGATGGTTTGATTTTAAAACCAAAAGTCCTTCTGATGTCACCTCCTTCAGCCCTTTAAAATATTTGGTAAATAGCCTCTTTCTGCATCTAAATCTCTTGTGATTGAAATATCTGGAGCAGTTTCTGTTTCCTATTATGCAACCAGACAGTGAGAAGCACTGAGAACCAAGTGGGCATGTGGGAGCCTGATGCACTGAGCTTCATGTTCTGATCCTCATCTCTCTCTAGCATCAGCCCAGGAATGGGAAGAGTCAGCAGGCATGCATGGTTGAAACAGTACAGAATATGTGGTCCAGATTTTAGATTTAACTTCTAGGCCTACTAGGTACAATTTAATTAACTTAGCCAAGGTACTTAACCTCTTGGATTTTTTTGTTTCCTCAACATAAAAATGTACTAACACCAAGTAACTCTAACTCAGATCATTGCTATATAAACTTAATGGGATAATGGCCATAAAAGCTCTTTTAACAACTTTAATCATATGTTTTAAATCTGAAAACTTTAGAGCATCAGTACTTTAGGTAATGCATGTTGTACATTGTTACCTGGATTGAGATGAATCTGCCCCAACGGCTCCAGAGGTAAGAGCAGTTTGCTCAGCATTGCAGCCCTGGTTCTTAATGCAAAGCTTGACATATAGTAGGTGCTTGATTAATGTTTATGGAGTTAATACATGAAGGATGCCTAGCAGCTCCTATCCAGACTATGAGCTACAGTTGGGAAAGTAAGAGTAGACCGATGTTTGCTTTCGCTCATGACTGGCCAACCCTGAGCTCTGTAGTACATGCAGGCAGCACTTAAGGGACTCATGGGTCAGCTCCTGCCCCCTTTTGGTTGGTGACCTAGTCAAGTATTTAGTTTTCAGTTCATTTCTTCAAGAGATGTTTGAAGCACCCCACAATATGTCATCTTCTGACCAAATCTTATTCATGTAATGGACATTGGATTATGAGGAACCCATGGAACATGCATGAACATAAACATGTCTCTTTCTCACTTGTCTGTGTCATAAAGTAGTACTGTGCCGAGAGTCTCAATTTTCCACGTATCAGGACCCCCCTTAGAGCTGTTATGGAACCTGCTTTCCTTGCTCATTTATATTTCTACGAAGGTCTATGGATGATTTCGAGGCGGTGAGGAGTTTAGGAACCACTGGTATGGCGGCTTTAAACACTTTCTCTAGTGAAAAAAACGTTTTTACATCATTACATATGTATTGTTCTTTGAAACTTTCACAAAATGATTTTGAAACTGATTACTATAAATAAAGACTATGTTTCTATTCTACTCCATCCTCTTCTATTTAATTTTTGTAAAATGTTGGTCAACATGTTTGGCCAAATGTTTGATCAATGAAATAGCTTCCACGAATCACATGTGTTAGCACCCATAGTTTGAAAAACATTGGTGCAAACCATGTTAAAACATATTAAGAACTAGGCACCTAATAAGTTTCTGCCTTACATTTATTTAACAAACAATATATTACATATATTTTTAATTTGCTTTACCCAAGAGCATTAAGATGAGTATGATGACTCCGGTTTTACATAAGAGAAAATGATGAATCACATCTTCTTACTCCAAAATATGCTGATATTTCTGTTATGCATCTTGTTCTGTAATTTTGGTACAACCTTAATAAGCTTTGTTATTTGAGACAAGTCATTTTGCTTTTCTACATCTCACTTGCCCCTTTTTAAGGAATTTGAGGGTGGGCTGGGATGGAGGAGTGGAGGACTGTACGAGCATAGCATTGGAATTGGGATTGGGTTAGTTTTCTGACTTGATCTTCACTGAAAGAATAACATTTATAAGAAGGACATATTTCGGACTATTTAAAATTTATTTCTTTTCTATAACAATAATAACAAAAATCAATGTTTAGCATTTTAGTGAGCGCTCCCTCCAGTTCAGGCATGGCCTTAAAACTTTACATCCTTCAGTGAATCCTCATGAACAACCTTATGTCATTAGTATCCACATTTGCCGAAGTGGGAAGTAATGTTTAAAGAAGTGAAGTGGTTGCCTAAGGATACACGATCAGTAAGCAGGGGTGCAGTGGGCTTACTCCAGGGAATATGACCACCAAGCATATTGCCTTTACAAGGTGGTGATGCTGACCAGTGTACAAAGCCGACCGCTTCCGGAGCACCACTGAATTTGAGGGACTGGGTAGATATCATTATGGGGACTTTCTGGGATTCAATCTAATTTATTAAAAAGAGAATTGCTTCATGAATTGCTGTATTGTAACTGATATTGGTAACAAATTGCTTGCATTACTGATACCAGAGTTGAGAAACTTTTACCTGATATTTCCAAGGTCTCCTTTTATTCTAAAAGCTTTTGTTTGCTAAGGAGATTTTTTAAGAAAGATTATATAAATAATATGCATCCTCAAATCTTAGCACTTTTAATCTGTTCCTGACCAGTGGGCTGCCTAATCACCCGGAACTTCAGAGCTGTTATCTAAGCTATTGACATATCAACTCTAGAAGTTTTTTAAGTTGGGTGAATGGGATAATCCAGGGAGAAAATATTAGAACTTCTATTTTTAGCTGAACCTTCTAAGAGCTTATACTTTGCATAATACATTAATGTAGCTGTATATGTATTACATCAATGAATAAACAAACATTTATTGTGGGTGACCAAAAAAGTTTGGAGACTACCCATTTAACTATATTTCTAAGTAAAGCTGATTTTTCTCTATGAGTAGAGGTAATGTCTGCATTTCGCTTACCTATTGTTACGTAACAAACCACCCGAAAACTGGTAGTTTAAAACACTGTCAATATTTAGTTTTCTCACAAAGCTGCAGTGTGGGTTGGCTAAGGCTCGGAGGGAACAGCTTGCGCTGCTCTGTCAGGGTGGCTTGAAAGCTGAGCTAGAGCTTCTGAACGAAGACTGTTCGCGCGCAGATCCGGCAGCGGCTGTTGGCTGTTGTCTGGGAAGGCTCAAACACTTGGAGAGAAAACTAGCAGGGGTTTTCAGTACCTCCTTCTTTTTTTCTGCGCCTTTCCCTGTGGTGTCCGCAACAGGGCAGCTTCAGCTTAACTGGACTTACTGCAGAGCAGCTCAGGCCTCCGAAGGCATGTGCACCAAGGGAGAGAAACCCAGTGATCTTTTCTAAGCTAGGCTCTTAAATCGTACTGGGTCGTCTCTGCTTCACTTATTTTTTAGAAGTAAAACTTTGGGAACAGAACTTCATTTTATGATGAAGGAGTGTCAAAGAATTTGTGAACTTGACCTGACTGGGGACAGTGATAGGCCAGTGATTTCATCGGACACCACGTAACTAAATCTGGGCATTAAGCTGCTGGCTGTACATGAACCTGAGAGGTTGAACGGTCTGGATGGGTTTCCAGACTGAGCAGATTAAACCCACCTGTCTCCCTTTCATTTCTGCCTCCATACCCCAGTATCCTAACAGGCATTTGGAAATCCCTTCAGGCTTCTAGTTTGGTCCATGAGTATTTGAAAGGGCATTTGAAGTTGGGAATGGAAAAAAAAATTTTTTTTTAAATAAACTAGGTGATACCCTACTGAAAGGGGGTGGGTAGCTGGATTCCTTTTTCTATTCAGGTAGGCCTAAGAGTGGGGTTAAGGATTCTCCACCAAAATATCATGTGTAGAAAAATGTCATCATAGGTGTATATGTTAATTAAAAAATGTGTATATCTCCCTTCAGAAGGTCATATCAATAATAGATGTGCATTCAAATAAAAATGTGTATTTTTTCTCTAGTCATTTTCCTACTCATAAGTTAATTGATGTTTCTAAAGCAGGAGTATAGCTAATGAACATTCAAAATCACTTTCTCCTTTGCTTTTCCCTCAAATTTCAGATAAATAAGTTAAATTTATAACATGTATTTGTGTAAAGACTATTTTCTATAAATAATAAAATAATTCTCTCTTAGTAAAATAATTCTCTCTTAGTAACCTATTTCACTGAGGTGTTACAGCAAAATGCTTTGATTAATACAGCTTTCATTTCTCATGATTTTAAAAAGTATATTTATTCCTGAAATTATTCTAAATTCTAGTCTAAAGACTGGTAACAGCTTCTTTTGATCTTTGATTAAGTAACTTAAAACTAAGAAGCCAGAGAATGAAGAACATTTGAAAGTTATTCAGAGGAGAATCTTAAAGATGATTAAAGGGTTGAGAAATAAGACCCCCCAAAAGTGTAATTTATTGATATTATTCAAGTGTTACAGGACAGAGTTTGAAAGGATTATTCATTTCGACTTCTGTTGACCAGAACTCTTCACTGGGCTCCAGGGACGTTTATAATTGGAATTCTAGAGTAACGGCAATTTCCACCATGATTCTTAGTCCACCTTTGTCCCCTATCACCAAATTTCACCAAATGTGATTTTCATGCCTTCTAATACTCTGAAAAGAGTAATCCATAGGACCCTTTTTGTCAGACCAAGCCAGCTAGTAGAGGTTTTACCTTCTAAATTCTTAAACACATGAGTTTCTTGTTGTATATCAATTAGGTGAATCAGGAGCTTAATTTTGGTAGTTTTAGTAAAAAAGAAAGAAGTCTGTAAAGATCAAATTTATAATTAATAATTGCAATAGTTTTAAGGCTTGTTGTTAAATCATTTTCTATAGTGGCTACTAATTGATTTTTCTCTCCCTTGCATGACTTAACTATGTTGGTACCTTAAGATGCTGAAGAGAGATGTAGTCTGGAACCT
>PVKU01001776.1:0-77299 GCA_004027475.1 Anoura caudifer
GTGCCCGTCGGAACCTCCGCTTTTTCCTGCCGCGACTCCGCCCCTCTTACCGGTCTGGATGAATCGTTGTTGGACTTCCAAACAGTTTGATTTTCTGAGATCTGGTTGTTTTCTTGTTTCTAAATCTTTGTTGTCCTTAATTTGGTTGTGAGAAGAGACACAGTGCGTCTGCCTATGCCTCCATCTTGGCCGGAAGCCACCTCCCTTCTCGACAGGCTCAGATCTTGGTTTAGGATTGGATGGATGTGAGCTTGTAGGAACCAGTGAGCACCTGTTATACACTGGTGCTTGGGTGGGTAAAGGAATCAGGCAGAGAGGGTTGTTAATCCTCTCTGCCTGCAACATTAAACATATTAGAGTAATGTAGGCTTAGCTTGGATTTTATTCATATGACACAGAGCTGCATCCATGGATGGATCCAGGTTCTATTAGACCTGATCATAATGTAATTTTGAAAGCCTTTTTTAAGAATAAAATATTTACAAAATTACAAGTACAAAGTTAGATATAGAAATGAATATTTATATAGAATGAGAAAAGAAATCATACACTTAAAAAAGCTAACAAATCTAAAACATCACAAAATCCAGAGAATTAATATTAAAAGTTAATTAATTGATACATCACTTTATTTTGATCTACATGCTGTGGTTTCACATGTTCCAATTACCTCTCTTTATACGATAATCATTTTGAAATATCATCTTCTATAGAGAGAATATGGAGATAAATCAGTCTTACTAGTAGTATGGTTGAAATTTATTTTCAGTTATTGATAGAAAAATTTCTTTCAGCTTTTTATCTTGTTATTAATAATGCCTTCTAAATTCGGGGATTTTTGGTCAAATTTGGGAAAACCTATCATAATAGCTATAAGATTTTATGACATTTCAAATGCTCTAAATTAATGACCCGTGATCAAAGGCTTGTCAACAGTGTCCTCATTTAGTGGCATATTAGGAGTTTTGCATTATCTTCACTGATGCCAGTATTTCATGTCAAATCAGTAAGAAATTTAAACTTTTTTTTAGTATGACTATATGATTAACTGCTTTTCATAATCAGATTTTTTAAAACAAATCAAGAGCTTGTTCATTATTTTTATTTCTTTTTGATGGATCACTGTTTTTGGTACAATCTGAAAAAAATTATTTGCTTCTGAATGTCAAAATACTTTCAGCTGGTAATATGACTGTTCTTTGTCACTTTTGTTTCAGATCCCACTAATTTTTTTATCTGAATTTTCTTTTAGCTGTTTAATAAATGTAAAAATGACAAAAGAAGGTGCCCTTTGTGTATATCCAAATCAGGAGTCACAATTTTCACTAGTTTTATTGAATTGTCTTTCCAAATTTCAGTTAAAAGGGTGTATTAAAACTTTATAAAAGAAAACAATTACAGTGCATTTATATTTAATACATTTCTGTGACAGGAGAGCACTTTGAATTTTGTCTAGGCATCAGTGATAATGGAATCATCTGCTTAGAGTTTAAGACATCTGGTGACTGGAAGAATTTCCCCGCAGATTGGCTTTTATTTCAAATTGTTCACCTTTGCTACCCATATCCTTTGGTGTCCAGCATGAGAAGGCACACCCCTGTGGTGATAGGACTTTGTGCCGCACCTTCTTGGCCTGTTGGTGATTGAGTCGGCGCACTGCGCTGCAGGACTGTACCTGGACACCGTTCCTACACCTCTAAGACTGGCACTAACCCAGATGTACACAGCAGTGACGTTCGCCACATGAGTACGTTCCAACTTGACTTTCTCTTTGGCTGCCAAAGATGCCCACAGCTATTTTGAAAATATGAAACATATGACTATGGATACATATTGTTAAGGTCTGTTGTAGGACTTGGAAGGGAACTGTGCTTAGGTTCTTACATCTAGGGTAAGTCTCTGGCGGTACTTTACTTGGAACAGATCACTTAGGGGAACCATGAAAAGACAGGCCATAGGACATGCTAGCTATAGAATGCCAGAAACTGAGCTAATGTCAAATGTGAATCAGCATGAAGTTATCAGAGATCTCTGGTCTGAACTGTATGTTTATGAATTTGGCTGAAGCCTCTTTTGGTTTCAGGGGATAGATTTTTTACCAATTTTACCTAGTTATGGCTTTGGAAGAAAGAATATATTAGTTCAGGTATCAAAGCATTAAGAAGTAAACAGGTTGGAACTAACCTAAGGGTTACCTGGATTTAGGGATTTGAATAACTTCAAATTTATTTATCCATTTCCCTTTTTTCCCATCTCTATTTCTCTGTGTTAATTTCATGCTCTACTCCTGAAAATGACCCCCCCCCCAATCAATTGCAGGCAGTGTGGGGTTCTATGGCCCAAGAAACAAAAGAACCTCAGTTTTAAATGATAACCTTGCTAGGTATAGTCTTGTAGTAGGCCCTAACTTTTCATCACTTTGAATATTTCTTTCCATTCCCTTCTGGCCTAAAAGGTTTCTGTTGATAAATTAGTTGACAGTCTATGGGAGCTCCCTTGTAGGCAACTAACAGTATTTCTTTTGTTGCTCTTAAGATTCTCTCTTTGCTTTTAACCTTTTCATTTTAATTATCCTGTGTCTTAGTGTGGGTCTGTTTTGGTTCATCTTGTTTGGGACTCTGCACACCATGGACTTGTATGTCTATTTCCTTCACCAGGTTAGAGAAGTTTCCAGTCTTTTTTTTTTTCAAATAGATTTTCTATCCCATGTTCTCTTCTCCTTCCAGTACAGCTATGGTGTGAATGTTGTACTTGTTATTGTCTCATAGGTCCCTTTAACTATCTTAATTAATTTTTTTTCTTTATGCTGCTCTGATTGGGTGTTTTCTGCTCCTTTGTCTTCCAAATTGCTGATTCAGTCCTCTGCTTCATCTAATCTGGTATTGATTCCTTCTTTGTTGTAGTTATTGTATTTTCCATTTCTGACTGTTTTTTTTATGGTTTCTGTGTCCTTTTTGTGCTTACTGTTTCTTTGTTGAAGTTCTCTGAACATTTCAGGAGCAGCATTGTTAATACTAAAGTGGTGAAAAGGACTGGCTACATTAAACTATTATTTAAACCAATTAAACCAATTAATTCAACAACTGATATTAAACATTAAAATTGAAGACTCAGCTTTTTTGTCTTCTTTAGTCAATTGTTGGAGAACATTAATGGTTTGATAATATTTTTCTTTGAAGGGAAGATGGATTGTGAACTGTGAAAATAATCTTCTATATCAAATATCACTTCACAAAATTGGACTGCATTATAATTTGCTTACGATAAAGTTTGTAATTATTTCTTAATTATTTGAAATTCTATATTAATAACACGGTCATGCATGAGATATAAACTTTATAGAAGTATAGCATTAAACTTCTTTGTTTATTAGATGTAGACTCTTGTTCTTTGAAAATATTAGTGTCCTGGATGTGCATTTTTTTTAAAATTCAAAGTTGGTTGAGTCTGTGGATATGAAACCCAGGGAAATGGAAGGTTGACTGGATATATATTGAAAAATATTTGCATGTAATTGGACCTGTGCAGTTCAAACCTATGTTGTTCTGGGATCAACTGTGATATAATTTTTTCCCAATTCCAGCCTTGGTTTTCTAGGCACTAAGAGTTACATTTTTATCATTCAACATTAAAGATTGTTTTTTGATATTTTCTGATGGATAAAAATTACTATTTTTTAATGGATTAGTTGTTTCTTGTTTAGTTTCAGGCATCAAGAAAAGTCTGTTAATCAGAGAAATTGGTGGATAGGTTTTCTCTATCCCTTCACTTTTAAAATACTGAGTCTTTGTATTTAAATTGAACTTTTTAGACAACACTTTCTTTATTCACTCTGGAATTTCTATCTTTTAATTGGTGTATTTAGACCATTGACATTAAACACGATTTTGACATAATTGGATTAACACTATCATATTTGGAATTTTCTATTTGTTGTACTTGTTCTTTATTTTTCTCCTTTTTTTGTCTTCTTTGATTTTGGTTAAGCATTTTATATGATTCCATTTTCTCTCCTCTCTTTAGCATATCAGTGGTATTTCCCTATATTTTGCAATATACATTCACAACCAATCTAAGTCCACTTACAAATAACATTATACCACTTCACAAGTAGTGAAGTAAAGTATCTTATAATGTTGCTGTCATTCATTTCATGTATCTATATAGTATACGTTGTTATCATCAGTACTTTGAACAGTTATATATTAGATCAATTAAGAATAAGAAAAACAAGAACAATTAAAATAAAATTTTTTAAAAATGGAAAGAAACAGGAAATAAAAGAATAAGTAGAGATTTTATTTTACCCCCACTTATTCCTTTTATAACACCCTTTCTTATGTAGAGTTGAGTTTCTGACCTATATGATTTTTCTTCTCCCTGTAGAATCTCTTTAATGTTACTTGCAGGACATGTCTGCTGGTGATGAATTCCTTTAATTTTTGTTTTTCTGAGAGTCTTTATATTTCTTCTTTCCATTTGAAGAATAATTTTGCTATGTACAGGTTTCTACATTGGTAATTTTTTTCTTTTACTTTAAACATTTCATTTACTCTCTTGTGTATATGGTTTCTGACAAAATTCTATCATAATTGTAATCCTTGTTCATTTATTGCTAAGGTAGTTTTTTTTTTCTAGCTTCTTTCAAGGTTTTTTTCTTTGTTTTTGGTTTCCTGCCATTTGAATATGATATACCCAGGTATAGATATTTTGGTATTTATCTTGGTTGGTATTCTCTGAACTTTGTAAAACTATGATTTAGTATCTATCATTTTAATTTAAAAAATTCTCAGCTATTCTTTCAAATATTTCTTCAGTGTTCTGTCTTGCTTTTCTGGTATTCTAGTTACACATGTTAAATCTTTGGAAATTTTCCTAGAGTTCTTGAATATTCTCTTCTGTTTTCCATTATTTTTTTTCTTTTTGCATTTTAATCTGAAAAGTTTGTGTTGACATACCTTCAAGCCCACTGATTCTTTCCTCACTTTTGTCCCATCTACTGATGAGCATATCAAAGGCATTCTTCACTTTAAGAGTGGTTTTGATTTCTAGCATTTTTTTATTTTTAGTTTCTGTCTTTCTACATTCATTACTCTCATTCTTGCATGTTGTCGACTGTTCCATGAGAAACTTTAACCTATTAATTATAGTTATTTAAAATTCCATGTCTGATAATTCCCCAGTCTCTGTCGTTAGCTGAGTCATTTCTGATGCCTGCTTTGTCTCTTCAGACTATATTTTCTTTTAGCATGCCTTGTAATTTTTTGTTGAAAGTTGGACATGATATATAAGATACTAGGAACTAAGATAAATAGGCCTTAAATATTTGGCTTGATGTTAATCTGGCTAGGAGTTGGGCTGTTTTAATCATTGCTGTAACTATAGTTGCCAGACACTTTAAATTACTCTAATCTTCTTGTTTTGGTTTCTTCTGTTTGGTTTCATCCTTGTGTTTTCCTAAGAACTCCTTCTTAAGTCGAATCCGTGTCTCACAGTTCTTCCATTTCTAATCACTGTTATTATACGGGAGCCCTGGTCCTATGGTGGTGATGTGTAGGGGAGAGAAGTGGTCTGTAATCTTATGATTAAATCTCATTTTTTTAGTAGGTAGGCCTCGATTCCTCCGCTGTGACCTTTACAAGGGTTTCTTAACATTTTACTTCCCTCAGTGGTAAATGCTCTGAGCATATTTCACATTGGTTACTTTTCTCCACTTTCCTGGTATGGGGTGGGGCTGCAGAGGCAACAGGGTGGGAAGGGATCTTTCTTGTCTCTTCACCATGGGACCCCCCCTAAGAATCTGACCCCAAGGTGTCTCTCAGTTACATTACTCTCGTGCTAGTCCACACTCAGCCTCAGCAATTGGTGAGAGTCATACTATGTAAATGTTCCTACTCCAGGGGCTTTTGTTCCAGTAAGCTCATCTCAGTTATTATGCTGTATATTTTTCTGTCTCATCAGTTTTGGGGGTAGCAATTTGCCCTGTGATTTCCACCCTCTGATAGGTCCAAGAAAAGGTGTTGATTTTCACTTTGTTCAGCTTCTTATTTTAAGGATGAGAATCATGACTTCCAAGATCTTTACATTGGAGCTGAAACCATAAGTCTGTATTTCTAATAGATTATATTTTTCCTGAACCTCCTGAATTAACTTTCATTAATGTGATTGTATTTTCATATTCATATAAAAGCAGTATACTCTGTTTCCCAAATCCATATTTATACTTAACCAGAATGTAAATTTGATGAGGACAGAGGCCTGTCTCTATTCTTTACCAAAACCACAGTGATTATAGGTACTCAATAAATATTTGTGGAAAGAGTATGTAAATTTTAGCCACATTCAAGTACCACTTATTTTATTATTTGCATCATATTTTTATTGAAATCAATTCACTTTTAAAATCTTAAATACCTACTGCACTCTCATTTTAAGGAGTTATATCTGAAACCATAGGTTTTGATATGCTAATTGTACATTTTTGTGATATGAATTGAAATAATTTTCTAAATATTAGAATAAAAGTTCCTAAAATTATCCTGTGTCTGATTAGTGGCATGAATGCCCACCCCTGTGGGGAAACACTGGTTGAAGCTAATAAGTAACCTGTAACTGTAATCCTTCTTTTTATGACTGCCCTCAAAAATTTGTCAGTGAAGCAGAAACACATTACTCTAACTGGGACAGGAGTGGACTGAGTCTCTGGATAGCACAGGATTGAGAATAGAATAGACCCCAGCGCTACATATATCCTGAGAAGACACACCTTCATCCCAACTCCCCACCATATACTTTTTCACAAGAATATTCCATTGTATTACTCCTTAAATCTGTGAGTCAGCTGAAGGAGTTCTCCTGGGCAGGAGCATTATCAAGAAATTATACAATTTCCATTTCCATACCTTTATAGTCAGTTAATACTCAACAGAGGAAGCAAACACACACAATGGGCTAAAGATAGTTTATTCAATAAATGGTGTTGGGAAAATTGGACAGATACATTCAGAAAAATGAAATTAGACCACCTTCTTACACCACACAAATAATAAATTTAAAATTGATTAAAGACTTAAATGTTAGACCCGAAACCATAAAAATCATAGAAGAAAACATAGGTAGCAAAATCTCAGACATAGTTCATAGTAATATTTTATCAGATATATCTTCCCAGGCAAGGGAAACAAAAGAAAAATAAATAAATAAATGGGACTACATCAAACTAAAAAGTTCCCACACAGCTAAGGAAAACATAGACAAAATAAAAAGACAGCCCACAGAATGAAAGAACATATTTGCCAATACATCTGATAAAGGATTAATATCTGAAATTTATAAAGAACTCAATAAAATTCAACACCCAAAAAAACAAAACGCCAACCCAATTAAAAATGAGCAAAGGACTTGAATAGACACTACTCCAAAGAGGACATACAGAGGGTCAATAGACATATGAAAAGATGTTCAACATCACTAATCATCAAAGAAATGCAAATTAAAACCACAATGAGATATCATCTCACACCTGTCAGAATGGTTATCATCAATAAATCAACAAACAACAAGTGCTGGCCAGGATGTGGAGAAAGGGGAGCCCTTTAGCATTATTGGTGGGTAGGCAGATTGGTACACCCACTGTGGAAAGCAGTGTGGAGATACCTCAGAAAATTAAAAATGGATTTGCCTTTTGACCCAGCAATTCCACTTCTGGGAATATATCCCAATTAACCCAAGACACTAATTGGAAAGAACATAAGCACCCCTATCTATATTCATTGTAGTGTTATTTATAATTACCAAGGCATGGAAGCAGCTCAGGTGTCCATCAGTAGATTAGTAAATTAAAAAACTATGGGAAATCTATACAGTGGAATACTATTCTGCCATAAAAAAGAAGAAAGTTTTGCCCTTTGTGACAGTATGGATAGACCTGGAGAACATTATGCTAAGTGAAATAATGGCTTATTTCAGAGAAAGGAAAATACCCAATGATCTCACTCATTTGTGGAATCTAATGAACAAAATGAACTAACAACAGAGATGGACTCTTGAAGATAGAGAGCAGGATAAGGCTGGGGTGGGCAGAGTGTAGAGGGACTGAGCAAAAAAGAGAAAGGAGTCATAGACACAGACCAGTGTGGTGATTGCAGGGAGAAGGGGGTATAAGGAGGCTAAATGGTAATGGGGGGAAAAACCCAAAAAGCCTAGAACTTTTTAAAAAGAAATTATATAATTCCTGGGAACACTGGGCTCTTTAAGAATTTGCCACATCAAACCCAGAAGTTTCCAAAGAGTCTTCCAGCAGCAGAATTTTGCAGAGGCAACATTTCCCAAGTCATCATTCTATTGAGATCTCTGGCATTCCAGTGATCTCCAAGTGCTGATTCTCAGATCGACTGCAGCAGGATCACTTCAGGGACTTGTGGAGAAATGATTTCCAAACCAAGCTGCACCCACAGAGATTCAGGTTCAGTACACCTGGTGGGAGGACCTGGGAATCTTCAAGTCTGTAGAGCTCCCCAGGTGGTTTCCGTGTAGAGCTGTGAAATACGCTCTTGTCTATGCATTGATCATTGGTATGGGGTAGAAACCTCCTTAACTAATAGTTTGACATACACTATGACACTTTTTTCTTCTCATTCTAAATAAAATATTAAGGTTTAATTAAAAAGAAAAAGAAATAGATTGTGGTATTGAATATACCACATTCTCCTGGACATTAAAAAAACTTTAAAAACAATCTCAGAAGGAGTTAGGGGTTAATGTTGGTTGAATTGATTTGGACCAAAAATGTTATTTGTGGATCAGTATTATGGGTTGAATGTGTCCTCCATAGTTCATATGTTGAAGCCTTACCCCTGAATGTGATGCTATTCGGATTTGGGGCAATTGGGAGGTAATTAGACGAAGTAATGAGGGTGGAGCTCTCATTGGCGCCCTCAGAAGAAGATGAGTCCAGTGTGCTTTTTCTTTCCGCCATGTGAGGGAACATCAGGAAGGTCACCATCTGCAAGCCAGAAAGAGGTATGTTCACCAGACACCGAATCTGCAGACACCTTGATCTTGGAATTGCCAGCCTCCAAAACCCTGAGAAATAAATGTTTGTTTAAGCCGTCCAAGTCTTAATACCAAAATACCAAGTCTTGGTATTTTCTTATAGCAGCCTGAGCAGACCAGACATTGGGAAGCACTCAATAAACATTCACTAACTATGAAGTAGATACTTATTGTTGTGCTTTTAAAGAGGTGGAGAGAGTAGTAAAACGCCTAAATAATTTTCCTATATTGTGCCATATCATAGCAAAGTAAAGCGACTGTGGATTCTGGCTCTGTCCGTGGAACGGGGCTGTCTCCACCTCCTGACACCCTTCCTTGTACATTTGTAATCCATCATCACAGGCATGCATAGCTGCAAGCATTTGGTTTCAGGAAAAAGGTTAAGAGAAACTAAGTGGTAAAAGGAATATGTTGGATCAAATAAAAAAGCTGCGCTGATGAAACTGGAGGAGGAAATGGAACCAGACCTCCAACCGTCACTTTTCATCTTAGTACATTAAATATCTTCTTACCAAAGCTGAGCAAAGCCTAGGACATATTGAAAGTTTGGCTTCTCAAGCCACGCAGCTTGGATTTTTTTTGAGCATCAAGTCCCAACAAATGATGAAGTGTAATATTCTCATGTACTTCTGTTTTATTACTAACCTAAAAAACCTATGCTTCATTTTACTCCAGTGAAGTTTGTGAGCTGGAGTAGACTCACTTATTGTGTTTCCCTATTGAGTGTTTATTTTTGACCAAGGTTATGTATGTACATTTTTAAATTAATTTAATAGTTATACACTTTTCTTTCCCATGATGCAGCCATTTTCAGCTCTTTCTTACTTTTTCCTCATATGTAATAAATGTAGAAGGAATGATAGAACTAGATAATGTCTGTTATACTCTTCTCTAAAACTGTTTCTTTTTCAAAGTATGTTCTTTGATTACTCTCATCAGAATTAGCTGGGATGATTGTTTAAAATGAGGAGTCCTGAGTCTTATTCCAGACCTAATACATTTACTAGGGTGTGGGACTTAAGCATCTGTATTTTAAACAGCCTCAAAGTGGTCCTTATGCAAATTATAGTATGAGTCACTTTCCTAAACCTTCTTGATTTTTGCCAGGGAGTGTAATGTTTTCTAGTTGTATTTCTGTCTTTCTATCCATTGTCATGTAGTCAGGAATCTACCTAACAAAGATCACAGCTTTCATGAATGATACCAACACAACAAGACAAAATAGTAAGTTCATCCCTTCTAGAAAAATGGGAAATGGCTCCAGAGAATGAAATCTGGTTCCTATATGTGTTTATTGCTATTGGGATATTGTTTCCAGGCCTTTTTAGGGGACAGATTTAAAAATTGTGAGTTATTTTAAAATTAGAATTATCAATACGTACAATACAATGTATTAAATTATATTACAATTTGTATTTCTTCTTATAATGAAATTCATAGTTCTTACAGTAATATAATTACTTTCTAGTAATCAGAAAAATGCTGAATGATATTTTAAGACTAGTTTGTGTCTTTGTCGGGTCTTGGAATGTTTCCCACTAAGAAAGTATAGTCAAAGTACTATACTTTAAATGCACTTTAAGTATTTATTTTCTGTTTTGTTATACTACCAATTTGGGTCCTGTTTCTCCTATTTTTTCACAAAAAATACAAAGTATGTTAGCTTTATATTTTTTCCCACATCTTCTCCTCTTCATATATATATCTGGATATCAAGGAGAGAAACCTTGTAAACTGCCAGTTTCTGCCAATTCCCCAGACTCTGAGATGGCCCCATTGACTTAGTTTATTTTGTTCTTAGGTCCTCCCTTGTTTCAGGTCTCCAAACTGGACCTTTTATTTAATAATCTGTTGTCCAGGATCAGTGTTTACTATCCTGTGTTAATGAAAATAACTTGAGAAGTAACACAGTGTGTTTTATTTGTGTGTTAACTCACAGGTAGACTACCCATGTCAGGTGGCCATAAAAGAGTTGGTTTTGCCTCCTTTAAAAAAAAATTCTAAGGAAAGGAAAGGAGAGAGAGAGAGAGAAGGAGAGGGAGAGGGAGGGAGAGAAAAGTGGAGAGAGAGGGAGGGAGAGAAGGAGAAAAGTAGAGAGAGAAACATGGATATGAGAGAAAAACATCTATCATCTGCCTCCTTCAGGCCCCCTTACTGACTGGGAATCGAACCCTCAACCCTTGGGTGGATAAGACAACACTCCACCAACTGAGCCACCTGGCCAGGGCTGGTTTTGCCTCCTTTTGTCCTTTGAAAATGAAAGATTCAGACTGTAGCACCCAGACACCACCATTTTACCTGTTGTTTCAGTTTGTTCTAGATGCCACAGTCTCTTTTCCTGTGGTTTTTCTTTCTTAAAACATTGTTGAAAACAATTGCAGGTCAGTGTCATCATTAGAACCTTTGTGAGAGATCTTTTATTTTGTAAGTACACTATATTAAGTAATCTAGGTTTTTTTCCCACTCACTAGGCTATTCCACCCTAGTATAGCCATTATTATCACCAGTATTGTGTAAAAAAAAAAATAGAGAACCCAAATCTAATAGGATAAATGGTATGATTGGGTAGAAATATAAAGCACTGCTTTTATCCTTATTTGCAACATGTGTTGATGATAAGGCACATTGTAAAGGAAGAAAGTACCCTTTCCAAAGAAAGATTTTCCAATTGAACTTAACTCTTTAAGACTCCCAGTGGTATGTTCACTTCCTGTTTTCCCATTTCAGGCACACACATTTGGAACATGAAAACCTGTGGAGGTCAAATATTATTTAAATGGTTTTTTAGGTGTGAGTGAATAATGGCTTCTTAGCAATAAATATCTCTGATTCTTACATAGTAATCTTAGAAAGCAAATTGCATAATTACTTTGCAAGAAATGATTGGATGTAATAATGTTTACATAAACCTTTAGATAAAAGTATTAATGCACATTCCTTTTGATAGATAGCTCATGGGAGTTATAGCTTTTTGATATTAAAAAGATTGTGCTTAGTTGTATCAAAATGTATATCATGATATACTATTATATTAAAATATAGTATGCTTAATGATTTTCTTTTCTGAAATCTATAATAAATGTGTAAACTACTAAACTAGAAAACATGATTAAGTTCATTAACATTCCATATTATATGGTGGTACAATTCTTTCAAACAGTTTATCATTGAGCTAGGGACAAAATACATTGGCCCCGTTTAAATTTTAGCATACTGATTTTGAAATTTTTAAGGGAGTGAATTTACTTTTAAATATATTTTGTTCTTAAAAAAGGTTAAACCTTACATCATTAAAAATTATTTTGGGGGTGGTGAGTGGAGGTGGAAGAGGGTATACAGAGGATAAACAGTGATGGAAAAAATAAAATAAAAATTGAAAAAAAAATAGTGTTTTGTCATCTTCCATAGTACTGATGAAAATTGCCCAAGTGTTAAGTTCCTGAACGCTTATAAGAGTTCATGAAGAAAATTGAAAGACATCTCTTGGGTAGATAGTAAATTTTTTCTGGGGAATACTAGTGTTTAATCAGAAGGGGCTTTTCTGTTACACCTGTGACTTACTGCATGCTCATGAACACTGGCATTAAGTATTACCCATGGTGTGCTCTCAAATTGCCAATATGAAAGAAGTTGATAATGAGGATGAGAAGGTGCTCCGTCTTTTTTCCTGGGGCTTCATTCAGGCCAGAACTGTATAGTCTCCTTCATCTGAAAGTTGGGATGGACTGGCTGGCTGAAGCCTAACGTGGTAGGGTTTTAAATGGCGTTGCCCATGGTGTGTCAAGAAGGGAGAGGCTGGTGCCGAAACCACATGTGACAACATTCCACAGGAGGCCGCTGTCCCTCCCCACAGTGCGTCTCCTCTCTTAAAGGAGGGCTCATGTCTGAGGAGGGTCAAGTGCATGTGTTTGTGATTTCAGGCTGCCACTGGAAGAGCAGGAGCAAACTGTTATCCTTATTTGTTTCCTCCAAGTTGTGTTGACCTTGGTCTCACTCCCTCCTTTACTATCCCAGGCTACCTTGGTAGTGCTGTTGGAATTTTACCAGGCGAGTTTGTATTAAGTCTTTGATGCTTTCCACTGCTTCCTAGCGCCATTGGCCTAGGTAGTCACCAAGTCCTGCAGATGTATTTACTCAGGAGAGCATATATTTAAAAAAATTTAATTTATTTAATTTGTACTCATGTAGTATATAATTTAAAATGTGAGAAAGAGTGAACGAGTCAGGGGCCCAGTGGGGAGGGAACAGATGGCATTCCAAATAGGATTATTCTAAGAGGGTTTATTTCCCATGAAACTGTCTCTAAGAGCATGCTGTAAGGAAACTGTAAGGCAGTATCTTACCTGGCTGTTAGTGCCAGCCCAGCTGGGGGCCAAGGGGCGGGACTGGGTACTAGATTTATGGGGCCAGTCCTACTCAACAGCTGTGAGCCCTTGAAAAAAGCTAGAATCTTCTGTGGAGAGACAGTCAGCTCCAGGGAACCTCAAGTGAGGGAGCCGGAAATAAACTGTCCTCATTCTTCTCCCACTGACCTTTCATCCTACTTTCCATTGTCCACCCCAGCCAGAAGTCAGAGAGCAGGAAACCCTTGATGCTGACCACACAGGTTGGCCTCCTGGGGCACAAGCAGGGTGGCAAGTGGATCTCAAGGAGCAAATGATGCCTAGCACAGACAGATACATGAGAAAAGCCCCTCCCCTGCCCTAGCACCCAGTTCCCCAATGTGAAAGCAGCCATTTACCAGGACCTTCCAGAGATCTTAAATCTTGTTAAAGTAAACTAAGGGGTGGGAATTATTTTTACAGATTTCAGAATTTGCCTAAAGCAAACCTCGTTGCTGGGAAGGATCTCTCCATATGTGCCAAAGGTTTGTTCAGGGTCACTTAAGATAATATGACACATACCCCGTTCCTGTATTCTGGGTGCTTTTGGCTTTAAAAATGTTATATTTGGTAGGTTTTTTTTTTAAAGATTTTATTTATTTATTTTTAGAGAGAGGGAAAGGAGGGAGAAAGAGAGGGACAGAGACATCAATGTGTGGTTGCCTCTTGTGCGCCCTCCACTGAGGGCCTGGCCCGCAACCCAGGCATATGCCTCCTGACTGGGAATCGAACTGATGACCCTCCGGTCTGCAGGCCAGCACTCAGTCCACTGAGCCACATCATCCAGGGCTGGTTGGTTTTTATATTATTGCCTTATGTTTCTTATTAGTGAGCTGGCTCAGAAATAAAACATGTAAACATTTCCTACTTGCTGTTCATGGGTAGACACTGAATTTCAGGAAACCCTGAAATTGCACTTAATGTGAAATTTTTAGGAGAGGAGGGGCCATCATCTTCATCAGATTCTCATAAAGGTCTTTGTGTCATAAAAGACTAAACACATTTGTCTAAAGGAAGTTTGATTCATTTGGAATTTCTTCTCATTACATATTTTTAATGTGACCTCTGCATTCTTAGGGTTCAGTAGCCTGGACAAAGAGAGGTTCAAATGCTCTTGGTAACTTGCAAACTAAAATTCTCCAGTATGATGGATTAATATGTGCTGCATGATACTCAAAATGTAAAACAGTGTGTTCTTGGTCAAGAAATCCCGCTACGGCCAGCTAGTAAGATGATTTATGTTCAATGAGAATGTTTCATTAAGATGTAACCAAGAGAAATATGTTTTGCTTAAGTGATAAGAAAGAGGATTTGGATCAATGAAAAAATTGCATAGCATTTTTTTCTACAGAAAATTATTCAGAAAATTTGTAATATGTTCTGCTGTGTGAAAACTTTTATTGAATTTCTGTATACATTTAGGTAGATTTGCTAAATTAAACTATGTTCATGTTTAGGATTTTTATCATAAAATTATTTTTCTTTTATATGAATGGTTTCAAAGGTTTGCTGTATTTTGGATTCCAGCTTTATGCACTCTTTCTGCTGGTCACATAATTTTCTGCGGAAAAAAATTCTGATTTAATGTTAAAAATCACTGAGTGGGTTCAAGTTATGACTTCCTAGTAGCCTTTACAGGGATTTTCCTCTTTCATAAGGCACATGCAAACTACTGAAACTCTTAGCGGAGCAAGGTGATGGCTCTTGCTCCGTGTGAAGTGTTATTAGGTTATTAGGCTAGATTAGATGAGTCAACTCTTCACTTGTACTCATTTTACTTTCTTTTGCCGAGTACTCTGGTTAGAGATATAACTGTTTTGAACAAAACAGGGAACTTATTTATCTTTACTTACAGAAATTATATTTGTGGGGTGGAACTGGCTTCAGGCATGGCTATATCCATGGTCTCAGTTATATCAGGTCTATACCTTTTTGTTTCCTGGTTCTTCTGTCTGTGTTGGCTTTATTCTCTTTTAATACACCTTTTCTTCATGTTGAGAAAAACACTGTGGTTATAGAAAGATCCAGAATTATAATATTCCAGCCATCAAACCACATAGGAAAAAACTTTCTCCTTAAGAATATATGAAAATTTAAGGGAAAAAACTTGGTTGGCCTTGCTTGGTCATGTGCCCACTTGTTTGATCAGATGGTAGTACAGCAGCTTATCCATGATTAGCAATCCATTCACTGAATGGTGGAGGCGTCTCCCAAAGGAAGGGAAGGGGAGCTGTTACCAGAGTAAGGGGGTGAGTTGCTGGGCTGGTGTAACCAGCAGATGTCCAGCACAGTGAGTGAGTATATATCTGTGTCAGAGAATCCTGCTGCTGAATTAGTAACTAGAATGCCATCCTCTGGCCTTTATAAACTAAGAATTAAACTGCTTGTTCTATTTTAACTGTAAAAGCACAAAGTCTGGAAAAATATGGAAATGTTTGATCTCCACATGTTCTTAGTCTTTTTATAGAAGACTGTCAAGTAGATAACACTTAAATATAATCACCACATAATCTTTCTTGTTGCAGAAGGCTTTTAAGTTGTCTGCTACTTGGTAAAATGAAATATGAATACAAATGAAAAATAAGTAGGACAGTATGTTTTATGTTTCTGACAGATTTGGAAATAATTACCTGCGTGTGTATTTTCAATACAATAGGCCTTCACTGCTCATTTTTCCGTATAATTGTCCTTTTCTCTTTTGAAAATTGATAAAGAATGAACGGAACCAATTGTAATTCATACAATGTTGATTGTCCTTCCCAATTCTCAGAAATCCTTAAGAGTGAATGTCTTCATTTTCTTAATTCTTTTGATGGGAAAAATTATACTTTTTTTTCTGTACAGTATTCTAATTAGGGCTGGGTAGATACTAAAAGGAATAAAAAAAGTATTTTTTGCAATTCCAGTTTCTACATAGCAATTCATGTTACCATCACATTTATTCTAATTTATTATACTTGTGATACATTAACAATACATTAACAGTACAATCAGCCAGCCACAGACTAAAGCTATGAGAAAGGTTCTTTGCTTTTACTGTAGCAGTTCATTAGAATAGACAATACTGCATCTGTTTCCCCTTCTTTGATGTAAAAATCTCTGGATAAATTGAACCCATCCTTAGTTATTTTTTATTTTAATAACTCCTCTCCCTTATCCCTCTTTCCCACCTAAGCAATGAGAAGTAAATTAGGATAAAATGAAAAAAATTTTTGATTTAGTCACCCATTTTTGAAGGATTCTTTTGTAAAAGATGTCCAGAATTTATGGCAACAATAACAAATAAAAAGAAACCAATTCTCCTATGAAAATCTTATCATCCAAGGAAAACAACTAGCTTTTCTCTCTTCATTTCTTTGTTGTCCTTTGCAGCAAGGATGCACATGGCTTTTGTCATTGTCATCATACTTAGGATTTGTATTCTGCCCATTCCACTTAACATTTGTCTCAAACACTTCCATATATTGCACATCGCTTTTGCTACATGACATCTATCTCATTTGCCAAAGTTCTGTAATTTGCAAGGGAATTAACGTTTTATTGGACATTTGTGTTATTTCCAGTCTTGAACTTTATAAATGATGCTATTATAAACATATTTGTGTATCAGAGCCTTTCTTTTTTGGGATTATTTTTTCAAGAAAAATTCTCAGCAGGCCACTGTCACATGCCACTGTCACATGTCCTGCTGTGTGTGCACCTTTCTGCTCCTGGCTCCAGCAGGCCTGCTGCCCCACTGCCCCAGGAGAGCCTGACCTGGTCCTGAGTTAGGAAGGCTGTGACGTGGGAATCCCCCAGACTTACTGTTTCATCCATCCGGGGAACAGTGTTGGGAAAGGACCCCTTCACTGTATGGGTAAGAGAGGGACAGAGGGTCTATGTTTAAGGAATAACATCCTAGAAAGGCAAAAAAAAAAAAAAAAATCTAAGTAATGGAGTTAGTGGATCAAAGAGTAGAAGCATTTTTGTAATCTAATTTTATAGTGATTTTGAGATAGTTTTAAAGTTTGGAAATATGTAGCTACAATGTTTTTAGTAGATTTAAAAAAATTGCTCATATAAATGTGTTTTTATTCTTTACTGGCTTCATCCCATGTATCATACTAAATTACCTCCTTTTACTGTTTATGCTGGGGGGCGGGAATGAAAACCTGAAGGGCAGATTCACATGTGAAAGAACAAAAGAGAGAAAGGTGAGGGGACAGGTATTGATTTTCTTTTCACCCTCCTGTCTAATTTCCATTAGGTCTGCCTGCTGTTTAATTTCATTAGGTCTGTTTTGATTTCTTTTTTTTTTCTTTCTTTTTTTGCCTATTTGTAAGAGCTTGTTATTTCATGACTGTGTCTACAAGTTAACCTTTAAACCCAGTCCTGATCAATGAAGCATCATGATTTAATATTTCCTCACCATCTTTCCCTTTATAAGAAGTTTTTGGATGATTTCCCTGCCCTTCTACCCTTCTCTCTCTCTCTCTCCCCTCCCCCTCTTCCCCTCTCCCTTTCTCTCCCTCTAGGGATTATTCATAAAACAATATCTCTTTAATTTTCTGTAATGGGTGTAATCATATATACCAGGGGTCTCCCACCTCTGGGCCATGGACAGGTACGGGTACGAGCCTGGGCCTGTTAGGAACCTGGCTGCACAGCAGGTGAGCTTGAATATAATGTGCTTGAATCATCCTGAAACCATCCCCCCTCCCCACCTCACCCTAGTCCTGTGGGAAAATTGTCTTCCATAAAACCCGTCCCTGGTGCCAGAAAGGTTGGGACTGCTGATATATAGCATATCTTTAAAACTTCCAGTGGGAAACCTTGTGCCAGAATTTACAGTAGTCTTAAATGCCTGTTGGGCAGCTCAGAAAACAAAAGACAATGTATTAATTCTGCACTTTGTACCTCACTAGCAGATTTTTACATCCCACTAATGTTGGGCAGTGTTGCTCAGCTCACATGAAAGTGATCGGGACCTGTGAGCTGCTTGATTGTAAGTCTTGGGAAATCAGATATTTGTATCTCTTTCTGTGTCTCTGGGACCTAGTTCAGTTCCTGGCAAGTATGACTTGGCACTCTCCATGTCCCATGGAGAGGGGTGAGTATTTTTCATCTCATTCTGTAGGGAATAATATATACTTTGAAGGGACAAGTTCATGATCAATTACTTTGACTTAGGATAAAAATTTTAAAAAATTAATTCCTTCCATAAAATATTTTGCACATAGTATTAATTTCAGAATGTGTTGGCTTATGGTTGTCAGGAATATTCATTGCCTTGTAAACTATAAAATCCCTGGATGAAAACTTACACTAGTGCTTTCACTTATAAGCAAGCTGCAAAAAAGTAACATAAACAGAAAAATACATCTTCGTAATTCTCTACACAGTAATTGAGTACATTCATTTCTTAATCCAACTGGACCATTCCAAATTTTTCCCTAAAACTATACATCTGCAAAGGATCGTAGCCATAATCAAGTTTGCTAGAAAAATTCGAAATTAGAAAACAAATAACTTCCCAAAGGGCAACTATAATCTGAATCTGATTTTGTTCCATATCTTTCCAAATATTGATGAATTCTGGACTAGAATATATATAGTTGGATTATATTTGAAAAGTTTTTCATTCTCTATGTGTATATATATTTTCATTTTTAGAATGGGCAGTGATGATTATTGCTCAGTATTTATTACCTATCTAAAAAAAGGAAAACATAATGAACCACTTTTTCATTTTCTCACTCTCTGGTTTCTGCCACTGTTATTCTACTGAATCTACTCTCGCCCGTGTTACCACCAACACACTTGTCTTCAAATTTAATGACCTTTTTTTTTTGTCCCTGGCTTCTCTGTAGTTACTTGGAATGGTTGAAAAGGTAGATTCTCTCATCGTCAAAACTTTTCTTAAATACTAATTTATCCTTCTTTTTCTCTTATTTCTTTAATATCACTCCTTTCTCTAAATGTGGGCACATCTAAGCCTGAGTAGATGTCTATTTTATTCTCCCAGTTACCATCATAGCTCAACTCTATAAATATTTCTGTAAATATTTCCTAAACCTGACCTCTTTCATGGGTTTTCCCCTCACGCCTCCAGTAACTGCTGAATACCTCTCAATGGACCAGGTTTTCTGTAATCACTTCAAGAGGAATATGTCCATCACTAAGCTCATCATCTTTTCCCTTGTGCAGGTCTTTCTCCAGATTTTCACTTATCTACTTCCTCAGACATCCAGGTTTATTAAATAATCTGTTGCAGATGATGGGGTAAAGAGAAAATTAGAATTTTGGTCAGGGCTAATTTTCTATTGCTGTGTAACAAATTGCCATGAACAGTGGCTTAAAACAACAAATTTGTTATCTCATTGCTTCTGTAGATCAGGATACCATTTTCAGATTTGCTGGGTCCTCTGCTCAGGGTGGAGCAAAGGTGTTGGCCTGGGAGGCTGTTGCACCTGAGGCTCAGGGGTGTTTTTCAAGCTCATTCAGGTCCTTGGCAGAATTCAGAATTGCGTGTTTGACTGAAGTTCCTGTGTTCTTGCTAGCTGTTGTCTCTAGACCTCTCTCAGCAACTAAAGGTCACCCTCAGGTCATTGCCACATGGTCCTTCCAGGAGGCACTGCTTGTCTGTTGCTTTGTCAATCTGCAGAAGAGCTTCTGCTGATGCTTCCTGAGCTGCTTGTGGGCTCACCCACTGAACTTGGGCCCACTCTGTGTTTTCTCCCTTTACCTCCCTAACTCAAAGCCAGCTGAAAAGGGTCCTTAATTATATCTGCAAAATCCCTTTTTTCTGTACTGTAACGAAATCATGGGAATGATGTCCCATCATACTCACAGTTCCACACACCCTCAGGGAAGTAATTATGGAGAGTGTACACCATCCAGTGGGAATGTTGGGGCTGTCTTAGAATTCCGCTTACCACAGGTAGGTTGGAGCAAGGGTGGGAATGAATGTCAGCATGAATGATTCAAGTGATGACATTAAGGTGGTTCTACTAACATAAGTGGAGCCCGCAGAGTGACAGTTTAAGATGTCATTAGTATGTGTTTATGAAAAGTTTACTAGTTATATATACATATATATTTTAAAAAACATAACTTGAAAATGTACTTGTCTATACTCTACTACACTAATTGTATCTTAAATCTGTCTTTGATGCTTTTTTGGTAAACATTTCCCACAATGCAACCATATTTGAATGGGATATTTTAAGATTATTTTGGGAACTATTATGTTTTTATCAAGAGATACATGTGACTACTTCTGCCCTTACATGTTCTTTTTTCCCCCTACCTAGTCCAGGTGAGGTGTAATATGAGGTGATTTTTTTCATCTATCCTCCCAGAGAAGGATAATTGCTTCTGGTGAATAATCAAATTGTGACTTTCATTTTATTTCAACCTCTGACCTTTGGAGGAACAGTATTTCCTTTATTTTAAGTTGCTTTTGTGTGTATGTGTATGAGCCAAATCACATTTGAAATGTTATTTTTTTAGGAAGAGATCTATTAAGAAAAGAAATAAAAATGTAGATTTCTTATTTGAATAAAGAGAATAGTGTTTCTGCTCCAGTTTCCTAAATTTGTTTATAGATAACATCTGTTTCTATGTTAATATAGGGGTCTGTTAATTACATTCTGCTATTGTTTCTAAAACTGGTGATAAAGCTTTTCTTTGAGTCATAATCTACTTTGCTCTACTGTCTATTTTCCCAATCTCATAAGATAATATCTCTTAAAAAGGATATCTTTTTAAGGAACCCACCATTTTTCATAATTTTGCATACATCAGAACCTATTACCAATTCTAGGCTATTTGTTCCATAAACTGTCAGAGAGATATTCAGTGTTATTCCTGTTTTGCAGACTGAGATTAATAAATTTACATGATTTTTATAAATATGTTATATTAGCTAACGCATTTTGTAGGAAAAAAGGAAGAAGTAAATTTTGGTTTTATTTTCAAATCAGTGGGTTATGATGATATGTTATTTAGCTGATTTGAAATTAAATACTGACCCTTGAAGACTTTACTGTTTTGTTTGTTTAATTTGGAGCTGCTTATAGCTATCAAGACCATTATGTGGAAACATCTTTTATATATATATTCATAGACTTTAGACCCTCTGGCTTTGTACTTGATCTGACAGAGTTTAAAATGGAATTGGAAATTAATGTGCTTATCTCTACTCACATACACATTCAATCCTTATTTCTCATGATCGACTTAGCATTTCTCTTAGAAAAAAAAAAGATTCATGGCTCAGTCAGTAATTGTATTCATCTTCCGATTCAAGTCTGTCTTGAACTTGTTCCGGTTGGGCTGACATTTTGCCTCCATTAAGGGAGCCTTGGTGACAGATGAATCCACAAGATAATGTTTTATTCTTGAGTGTCACTTCAATGTGTTTCTAACCCAATCTCAAGGTGTCTGATGTGTTTTAGGCCCTAATTATCTTGTCCATTCATCAATGTTTTTTCCTATTTCCTGGGTGTACCACATCTAATTTCAAGGATATTAATAGACTACTAAGGAAAGGAAAATACCACAGCCATGGAAGGAAAAAATTGTTGCTACCAGTACCAAGAAGGTGGATGAAACTCACTTCTCTGCACAATGGTCACTTTTCAAGTAGCTTACCTGTTTTTTCTCTTCTGGATGCTTGATGGTAGCTGCATGCACTGTATTTCAAATCTTCCCTTTCAACAACAGTGCCATTTCTTATCTGAAAAATGGATATCAGCTACTTTTCATGATAAAGTTTATAGCATCCCATATTATATAAAAAAGTACACTTAGAAATTTACAATTACTTCCTATTTGAATCAGTGAAAAAGTTGAGTAAAGGTATGGGCAAAATACTTCAAAAGAGCATTTATATTATTTTAGCTCCATCCATGCATATCCACACATACCCATATGTGGGTGGAATTTGTGGAGAGTTTTCATCTGTCTGCGTGCCATTTAGAAGTACAAGAGATCCCAGGGAAAATAATTTCCATCTTCAGCATCAGAAATACATCTTTTCATCTATTTTTATGCATGTGCATTATAGACATCAAATATACTATTCTTGTTGCTACAATATGGCTTACATTAAATCCAAAAGAAGTACTTCTTTTGGAAATTAATACAGGGAAGCTAAACAATATGCAGTCTATTAAAAAGTAAATATTTTAAATGCTTTTCAAAATTCTAGTCATATTATTGCCCTTTATAACTCTCAGATATCATATTGCAGTTTTATTCTTAGTTAAGCTATTGGTAATTCCATTATGTGAAGCAAGTGATTCAAAATTAACGTAGAAGCTATTTTTTTTGGATTATGGATACTGCATTTATATGTCATCTGTGATTATGATGATGATGGCTTTTTTAGAATGCTCGTGAACTTCCATGTTATCTACTCCATTAGATGTTCTTATAATGATAACATATAGATAGATGAATATGTGGAATTTTTCAGTAATCTACCCTGAGTTGGAGAGATTCATTCTAACTCATGTAATGGAGGCATTTTTATCGGGAATCTCCTTTGCTAATTATTTCTACCTACTGCATTTGGGTTATTTTTAATAGACTTTCATCTTGAACAGTCCTTTCATGTTCATTGGCCATGATAAAATCCTCAGCAGTCTGTTTTTACCCTTTTCTGTTAATAGAGGGATGTGGATGTTTAAAACACGGACTCAGGAGTCAGACCAGAATGAATTTGGTTCTGTTATTGACCAGCTGGGGAGATTTGGGCTTCCCACTTGACCTTTCCAGGCTTCTGTTTCCTTGTCTACCAAACAGGATCATATTTATACCGACCTCATCAGTGGCTGTGTACTTCAGTGAGCTACTAATGCATTTCAGTACACAGCAGAGTGCCCAGCACACAGCTCTCTGCTAGCTGTTAGTATTATTTCCTTATCTTGAACCCTCAACTCTAAACAGACTTATCTTCTCACTACCTCTGGAGTTGCTTGTAGCTTTTTCTTTGTTCCAACTCTGCGTTTTTTATTCCTTTCATTTGAAATGTCCTCTGCCTCTCTCCAACCTACTGACATTCTATCTGCCTTCTAAGAATGAAGTCTTATCACTTTCAGGAACCCCTATTTGACCGTTCTAATTCAAAGATGATCTTTTCTTTTTGTGTATTCCATGCGCCTGCTGTCAGTTCCATTTATCGAGGCTCTCAGTAATATTTTACATTGAGATCTGTCCTTTATATTTTCTTGTTTCCATAATAAGACTTGAAGTTCCATGGGGTCAAGGGCCCTTTAAATTTTCACATCTTCCTAGGAATTGAATGTGTGGGCATGTTGTTGATTCTATTTTATCTTTTATTAAAAATGATTTTGTTATTTATCATTAACTATTTATATTTACAAGTGAAAAATGAATATTCTACCAAATATTTTAATTGTTACCAATTTCATTAAAATACATGAATTTGTAATAATTCATACAAAAAAATTTTTGAAGTTGTTTCCTGTTTTTTAAGTATTTTTAATTGACTATGCTATTACAGTTTTTCCAATTTTTCACTCTTTATCCTTCCTCCACCCTGCTTCCCCAACCCTCCAGCATTCCCCCGCCTTAGTTCATGTTATGGGTTGTCTCCATAAGTTCTTTGAGCCCTCTGTTTCCCATACCATTTTTTATTTCTCCCCATCTATTTTATGCCTACTAATTATGCTGCTTCTTCCCTGTACCTTTTCCTCCCTATTCCCCTCGCCCCTCTTCCCACTGAAATCCCCCCATGTGATCTCCATTTCTGTGATTCTGTTCCTGTTTTGTTGTTTGCTTAATTTCTGTTTTCATTGTTTTTCTTTTCTTTTAGGTTCATTTATTGATAGTTGTGAGTTTATTGTCATTTTACTGTTCATATTTTTTATCTTCTTTTTCTTAGATAAGTCCCTTTAACATTTCATATCAGAAGGGCTTGGTGATGATGAACTCCTTTAACTTGACCTTATCTGGGAAGCGCTTTATCTGCCCTTCCATTCTAAATGAAAGCTTTGCTGGGTGGAGTAGTCTTGGGTGTAGGTCCTTGCCTTTCATGACTTCAAATACTTCTTTCCAGCCCCTTCTTGACTGCAAGGTCTCTTTTGAGAAATCTGCTGATAGTTTAATGGGAACTCCTTTGTAGGTAACTGTCCCCTTTTCTCTGGCTTCTTTTAGGATTCTCTCCTTAACTTTAATCTTGGGTAATGTTATTATGATGTGCCTTGGTGTATTCCTCTTTGGGTCCAACTTCTTTGGGACTCTCTGGGCTTCCTGGACTTCCTGGAAGTCTATTTCTTTTGCCAGATTGGGGAAGTTCTCCTTTATTATTTGTTCAAATAAGTTTTCAATTTCTTGCTGTTTTTCTTCTCTTTCTGGCACTCCTTTAATTCTGATATTGGAACATTTCAGGTTATCTCTGAGGGCTGTAAGAGTCCCTTCACTTTTTTGAATTCTTGTTTCTTCATTTTCTTCTGGATGGATGTTTATTTTTCCTTTTGTTCCAAATTGTTGCTTTGAGTCCTGGTTTCCATCCTGTCACTGCTGGTTCCCTGAACATTCTGCTTTATTTCACTTTGGGTATCCTTCATTTGTTTTTTCATTTTTCAACCAAGCTCAATGAGATGTGTGAGCATTTTGATGAGCAGGGCTTCAAATTCTTCATCAGATAGGTTTGTGATCTCCTCAGCACTTAGCTCTGAGGTTATACTTTGTTCTTTCATTTGGGCCATATTTCTTTGTCTTGGTGCAGCTGATAGGTTGTAAGGGGGTAGGGCCTTAGGAATTCACCCAGGCAGGGCAACTGTCTTTGCTGCTCTGGGTGCTGCCTATGGGGGTGGGGTTGCCAGAGAGGGAACAATGCAGCTCCCCTGCTTGTCCCTAATGCAGTTTCCATCGGACTCTTGTGTGACATTGGGAGTATCTTCCACGGTGGCAATCCAGTTGTAGCCCACAGCTACCTGAGTCCCCTTAAGTCTGCCCCTCCCATGCAGCTCTCAGAGCTTGGCAGCCAGCCCTGCCCCCAAGGCTGCCACATCCCAGGTTTTTCTTAGTTGGCCTGTGTGGTCTGCCTTACCGGTCTGGTTGTTCTGGTTGATTTTTCTTTATTTCCTTGGTTATCAGAGTTCCATGCAGTTTGATTTCCTGGCACTTTTGGTTGTTTATGAATACATTGAATGTATGCATTTAAATAAAATTATCTGGACATATATAAGAAAAAATTAAATACATTTTAAAAATTGGTGAAAAGATAAAAGTGGAAATAAAAATGGGAATTTTAAATGTTGGGGTTTTTTAGATTCACAAATGTATTCATCTTTCTCTCTCTTATTTCACTCAGGATAATGCCTTCAGGGTTCATCCATGTAGTCACAAATGGCAGGGTTTCCTTCTTTTTATAGCCAAGTAATATTCCATTGTATACATATACTACATTTTCTTTATAATTTCTTTACAATTTGTGAATAGGCAGTTAGGTTGTTTTCGTGTCTTGGCTATTGTAAACAATGCTACAGTGAACATGGGGGTGCATGTATATATATTTATATATACATATTTGGTATTTTATTTTTATATTTCATTTTAACAACATTAAAAAATGAAAGTTTCTTGCACATCTCTGCCTCCTGGAGTTTCTCTCTGGCTATGTTTTCTCCTCGTGACCTGCCCTGTTTCTGGAATGCTACTAACTCTTGAAAAAAAAAAGTGTTTTCCATGTTACATGTGTAAAAAGGATAGTTTTTGTGCTGTTCTGTAGCATGGTTTTTTTTTTACATAACTCTATATTATAAATATTTCCATGTTAATAAACTTATTAGGATGCATATCATCATTTTTAGTGATTCCATAGTGTGCCAGTATATAGTTATTCTATTATTTACCTAATAATTAACCTAGTGGATATTTAGATTGTTTCTAATATTTTGCTATTATAATATGAATATCCTTGTTTATGTATATTAGTGTTCTTGGCCAGTTGTTGTCTTTGGACCTCTTCTTAGGAAGGGTATTTGGGTGACTGAGAATACATCTTTTATTTATGATGACTATTGTGAAACTGCCTACTATAAAGATTATACTGATTGACTCTCTCAAGATCAGTCAATATTCCTATACCTTTGTTAACCTTTTAAAATTTTTGCCTATAATAGGTAAAAATATCTTTTAATATTCTTTATTTGGTTCCGATAAGGTCTGACATATCTTTTGAAATGTTTAGTAGCCATTTGTAGGCATTTTCTGAATTATTTTTTCATGCATTCTTCCCATTTTCTTTTTTATTTTTTTATCCTTACCCAAGGACATTTTTTCATTGCTTCTAGAGAGAGAGGAAGGGAGAGAGAGAGAGAAACATGGATGCGAGAAATAAGCATCTATTGGTTGCCTCCTGTATGCACCCAGACCAGGGATTGTATGCACCTGGACTGGGTATCATACCCACAATCTAGATACGTGCCCTGTCTGGAAATCAAACCTGCAAACTTTTGGTTACGAACGATGGTCCAGCCAACTGAGCCACACCAGCCACTGCCTTCCCATTTTCTGTTGAGATTTTCTCGCTGATTTATAAGTTATCTCAATATATTAAGAATACTAAGTAATTGTTTGCTATACATGATAGTCAATACATCTGGAAACATGGGAGAATTATAATAAATGGAGAATAGGGAATATAACTTTGATCAAATAATATTTTCTGTTTCCATATCTTGTGGCCACCCTATATATTCTACATATAATTCTTCCTTCACTCTTTACCCTCTAGTGGTTTAATGTCATTTGTCAAAGGGACTACTTAAATTTTATGTAGTCGAATTTATTAGATGTTTTATTTTCAGTTTTGGTTTGGTTTTAGAAAGGTCCTCTTTATTGAAAAAACAGTCATTCATATTTTCTCCTACTACATTTATGATTTTATTTATGATAATTGATGATTTCACTCAATTAGAATTTATGAGTATTAGTATGAATACTAATATTCAGGGACATTTTTCTAAAAGTCCTGTCAGGCCTGTATCTGAAGTTTTAGTGGCTCCTAACAGGTTCTAAGTACTTGGGGAATCTCTTAACCTCTTTGAGTATTGGTTTTATTTATAAAAAAAGGAGTTAGATTATTCTTTAATTCAAAGTGAAGTCCATGGAGGGTAAATAACTTGTTCAGGGTCTGAAACCTTATAACACCTGGAATAGAACTTTTTTGTGTACACTCTTCCGTGCCATTTGGATAACTAAAGTTTGAATGTGTCTGTTGTGACATTAATCATAAATTGAGAAATCTAAGGTTAGAGTTGGTGAGTGGTATATAGCTTTTATCTTTGATCAGCAGATGTTATTTTAAACTAACAAAATATCATGTCATTTTATATAAAATACTTTTCATAACAGAAACTTTGGAAAATGATATGCTCTCAGAACAGGAAATAGTGATATGTACTTTATTAAAATATCTAAAAAAAGTTCAACTCAGAAATACAAGAAAAGTACAGTTACATAATTTTAATTTTGATTTTCTATTTAAAAACTCTTGTCTCAGAAGGTATACAGCCATGTAATATGAAATATAGAGGCATTTATTGAAGATGATACAAGATACAAGAAACATTGTCCCTAGGGCAGTGATGCCTCAGTCCCCTTCAAAGCAGGCACCTTGCAACCTCACACAGTTCTCTCAGTCTCCATCAGCTGTCCTGTCATATTTTCCTGAATCTCATTGATGGTCTGAAATCTCTTCCCTTTCAAAGGTAATTACAGTTTTGAGAAAAACCAGAAGTCGCAAGGCACCGAATCTGGGCTATAGGGGGGTTGAGTGACCTGGGTAATTTGATGTTTCGCCAAAAAACTCTGTACAAGACATAATGCCTAAGTGGGAATGTTGTCATGATGAACTGCCAATTACCAGTTGCCCATAGCAATGGCTGTTTTAGTAATATTGCATCTCTCAGCCAATGAAGAACATTGAGGTAGTGCTCCTTATCAATTGTTTGGCCTAGAGGGGCATACTCATGGTGGACATCACCTTCCTAATCAAAAAACACAGTTAACATGGTCTTGATCTGTCTGCAACTTTGCTGTGCCTTTTCAGGCATGGAGAACCAGGAGACTTCCATTGTGACAACTGGCTCATTGTTTCCGGATCATAGCCGTAGACCCACGATTCATCTCTAGTTATGACCTTCTTGAGGAAATCTGGTTCATTGGTAGTGGTTTGAATCAAGTCATTAGCAACTGCAGCACAATGTTCCTTCTGCTCTGGTAGCAGAAATTCTGGAACGAATATTGCCCTGACATGTTTCATGCCAAAATCCTGCATCAAAAGCTCATACACAATAGTTTTTGGAATCCCCAGATCAGCTCCTAGTTCTCACACTGACAGTCAGTGATCTTTGTGGATTGCAGCCCATACCTGTTCAACATTCTCAGGTGTTCTGCTTGTTGCAGGCCTTCCAGATCATGGATCATTTTCAACAGATTCGCAATGATCTTTGCAGAATTTGTGCCACACTTTTATTTGTGCTGCACTCATTGCATTGTCCCTGAAAGTGTTCTGAATTGTCCAAATAGTTTCTGCAGGAGAAAGTGAAAACTTAACACAAAATTTGATGCAGATTCATTGCTCTTCTCACTCAGTCATTTTGAATGCGATGGCCACACAGTACACATGCTCACTCAATGTTGTCTACTACCCCCATTGTCTAGTTCAGTGAAGTTGTCACTGTTATGCATGTGCTTCTGTGAAGTCTAGACTTTGGTATTCGGGAAGATTTTGGTCTGTAGAGTGGGCATAGTTTCTCATAATCTCTGTATTCACATGTTCTCATTGGTCTGGAGCAGAGAGGAAGAGAAAGAAGGTCCCCAATGTTTACAAACTTTGCAAAGATTACCTGTATTTCAGAAAAGTAGACCAGTGTTACTCCTAACCAGGTCAATTCATTTCTTCAGCTAAGGAGAAGGTTAAGAATCCAGTGCTGATCCCTGGACATGGAAACAGGGAGCGTTGGAGGGAATTGAGGCTCCCTAACACTTCTTTCTTAACCCTTCCCATGTTTAGTTATGTGCTCTTTTTATTGCATGTGCCTTTTAAAAATGTTTTGTGTTCTTTTCTATACCCTTTGGTTCTTTCTCCTAGAATTATAATAACCCAGTTTTCTTAGTCTCCAACCTCTTGCCACAACCAATGTTTTACGTGCTGTTTGGATTGCCAGTCAGCTTCCAAGGCTTCCCCAGGCCTGGTAGCATTCTTCATGGCCCAGGAATCTGCATATAAGAAAAACCTCACAGGACTCTCAAGCATTTTGAGAAATATTTCTGTAGTCCTGTGCAATCTCTAGTTCCCACTTCAACTTTACTGTAGTTTTTAAATATTTATGGGTTCCCTGTTTAAGTCATAGTTGTTTTAAATGCTTCTTGGTACATCTGTATGGAATGCTCAGAAGTTCTTCTCCATCTTTATTTAAAAGCAAGAGGAGGCTTAATTTTATTAAAACATTCCCTCATGAATGCCTAATTCATTTGATACTAAAACTTAAAATTAGAGTAAAAACCAGAGGGAGGAATATGTCAGTCATGAGGTATATCTTAGGTCCTTTTTAGTTGGATGTTTACAATAATAAAGATTATTTTGTTTCAGGATCTCTGCTTATTCCCTGGTAGCTGAATGTAAAGATTTAACATTATGCATTGATTGCTCTTTCATACAAACACACTTGGAAATTTACGACTGAAGAGCAGCAATGAAAGCGCTGCTTTTCTTTTTCCCAGGTAGGTGACTGAGTTTAGATAGACAGCTGGTTCATCAGATAAATGTGAAAAGAGGTGCCGCATTCAAAAGCTTAAGATAAGCAGTCCTCTGTCTCTGGACTGAGATATATATATGGATGACACTTTCTCTGTTTCCTTCTTATCTAGTTTTATAGATTTTCAGATGTAAAATGTTTAGTAATTTTCCACAAGAATATTAAGATTTTCCTAGAGATAGTATTGTAAAATGGAAGAGAATTGGAGACCCAAGCATATGTAACTTTTCATTATTATTTTTAAAATTTATTTTTAGAGTGAGTGGAAGGGAGGGAGAAAGAGAGGAAGAGAAACATCATTTTGGGGTTGCCTCTTGTGTGCCCCCTCCTGAGGACCTGGCCTGCAACCCAGGAATGTGCACTGACTGGGAATTGAACCAGCAACCCTTTGGTTCACAGGCCAGCACTCAGTTCCACTGAGCCGCACCAGCCAGGACACATATTTAACTTATATGTTTGCTGTTTTGTGTCATGATTATTAGCTCTTAGAATATAGAAATTAACTTGGTCAGGCCATAGTGCCAAGATCCTGATGAGTTTTCTTTCCATTTACTGCTCATTTAAGCAAGTATGAGGAATGACAATGAATTAATGACATTCTTTTTAAATGAGATTTTCAAAACTTGTACAGCCAAGTGAGTTGTCTCCTTCCAAGTTGTCACCATAGCAGGTCCTTGTGTTTGTTACAATAATAATAGCCTGTTGCTCAAAACAGTGTTAGATCTATTGAGGAGGATTATTATCAAAGTCAAGAGCAAATTTTTAAAACTTTTTAAATGGTGGTATAATATCAATAACTAAGGATATATTTTATATTTGAGTTTTGGAAGTAGCCAACAGGCTTTCACAGTCATTTATTCACTAGTAGGGATGAGTAGCCTGTTTGTCATTCAGAAGATACAGTTAGGAAATGAGACTGGTTTTCTTATGTCTCATAAAATATCTCTGAAGGCAATTCCATAAGGGAAATTTTAACAAAGTTTTGAGCATTTGCAATATCACTGACATAAGTGACGAGGATCTCAGGATGATAGTTTTGAAAGTGACAGCATTCAGCTGGCTATTCAGTTCTGTGATAATTTTTTAAAGCCAATCATTATTAATTGTAACATTCTGGTATTGTGAAGAAACAAAGGCATTTTAGTGGAACCAAAATGAAAAAGCTTGACTTGGTTTGATTACCATTTGCTCATAAAACATAATTGTAAATTGGTTGACATTTGCTGGAAATGACCCTTGGAATTAAAAGCTAGAAATAGGTAAGAAAATGACAGTGCAATTGAATGAAATATATGAGAGCAGAAGGGGGACCTTTTAAGGACCTATTGCTAGAGTCTTGAGACAAGTGATGAGATAGAATTTTCTACTCTAGTGTCTTATTCATGCCCACATTCCCTAGATTTCCCTGGCTCAGCTTTAATCTATTAAATTTCCATTATAAACATCTTATGATTATGACAGAAAAATAAACATCAAAAATGACCTACATATTTCTGGTCAGGTTTGGCAAACTGAACCCATACATACACCTTTCCTCCATTATGAAGACAGTGAGGATATAATAAATTCACGAGAGCAGAGCAGAGGAGACCACTAAAATTTTGGGAGATAGAACAACAATGGCCAAGTGGTAACTGACTTGACCAAGTGGGAAAGCTGACTTCTATTATAATTACAACAAGAAGCAGAACCTGGAAATGAAAATAGAGGCACCAGGTGGCTCAGAAAATTGGGGTGTGGTGTGGAGCTGAAAGAGAATTTAGTTTATATTAACTTAAAAATGTATTAAACTCGAAAACTTTGTTTTATGATGGGAAATGTGACCATCATAGTTTTGTTTCCTATCTATAAACATGTGGTAGAACCCAAGTGCCAGCAGTACTCTTTGGCTTCATAATTATTTGTGCTTTACAGAAAATAGATATGTCTGTTTAAATTTTATTAGTAGAATAACAGATTATTAAGTAAGGAAACCGAATAGAGTTATAGACTTTGTAGGTTATACTTAGTTTCACAGAACATGGTAACAGTTTTTCAAGTCTGGGCACTGGATAAGAATTTATTGTTGGAGATAATGTTTTCAAGGACTCACATGACATAGATTAGTATCTGGCTTCCTGCTGCTCTAGAAGAAAAGGAGTGTTTTCTTTTTATCTCGACCAACTCTCTTTCACCAATAAGTTGGAAGGGCTTCTACTGTCAAAACTAAGTATTGGAATTCCAATAGTTAGAACACAAAAGCAGGTGTGAAAAGTATGAAGCTTATCATATGGATTACCAGTTTTTGAGAACATCTAATGAAAGAAAAATCAATTAAAACAGATGAAAAGAATTCAGCTGAAGCAAAGAAAGTTCAGGGAGCAGAGCAAAATCTTTAAGAATCCAACTGAATACTAATGTATTCAGAGAGATAAATAAAACAAGAAAATGCTACTAAAAATCCAGAGAAAATAACTAGAAAAAGTATTAGAAACAATAGAAAGCAATAGAAAAGTTAAGTGATAAAGTTGGAAAGAATGTCTTCCAGAAAAGAGGACAAAAGAGAAAGTAGAAAAAGAGAAAAATACTAGAATTTGGGAGACAGGGGAGCAGTGTTGTGCAAATTCGGTGGTATTTCTGTACTAACAAATCCAAGCCATCAGTCAAAGATGAGTTCTGATATGTGCATGCAAGGTCTAAAATGAACATCACGCATTCTTTATTTGGAGGGTATGGAGGCGGAGTCCTGCCAAAATAAAAAGGAAAAGGTCAAGAAAGATGAAGATGTGAGATATAGGAGGTGGGTGGACAGTGAGGAGCAAACTGAAGGGAATTCCAGGATTACAGCTTTACAACAAGCCCAGAGTGCAGTGCAATTAGTCCAGATACCGGCCAAAGGATGGAAGGCACAAGAAGGATGATGTAGCTAAGAAAAAATGGAATTGATAGAGTGCTTGATGTTTTTGACCATTTGTAGGTTATACAGTTTGGAAAAGTCAGGGCTGATTTTTAGTGACGTGTGTAGAAAATTTAGAAGAGTAGAGACTTACAGGAGAAGGAAAAATCCATGTTGGTGTTGGGTTTCGCTGGCTGAGAGGATGAGCTCTGGAGTGAGGCTGTCTGAATTTGGGTCCTGGTTCTGCCACTGCATACTGCCCGCATACCTTTGAGTAAGTGCTTCAGTTTCCCATCTGTATGAAGATACTAATGACACTACTTAACAAGGTTGTTGTGAAGATTAAATGAGTTCAGAGCATGTGAAGGTGTTAGTTCAATAGTAGTAGTAATAATAAAAGTAATAGTAATGACAGTAGTAGTCATACTAGTAGTAAGGGCTCAAAATTGTTAACTATTATTTTTATTATTCCTATTAATTTTAAAATTAAAAATTGTTATATATGTTTGAGCATACTTTTTGAGAAATGCTCAAGGAAAAAAAAAAGAAAGAACCCAGAAAAAAAAAGTTTAACAAACTAAAAAAATTTTTTTAAAGACCTAAAGTGCTATCACTTAAAGTGAACTTTTTAAACATTTGGGTGCATTTCCTTCCAGTTGTTTTTTTCTGTGCATTGTTATATACATATAATTGTTATATTCTTTCTATATAGTTTCAGGTACTACTTTTTTAACTTAGGTAGTTTCTCTGTTAATACACACTCTTCTTAAAAGTTCTTGATTTCATTATTTTCTACCAAATTGATGGATAATAATTTGCTTGACCAGCAATCTATGTTTGTGTACGTAGGTTGTTTTGTGAATAACTTTGGGATGATGGCTTTGTGAAATAGGCATATACATTTCAAATTTAGTTTTCTCATTTTTCATGAAATTCTATATATGACTCATTATGATTTCTTAAGTGTTATAAATGTTTATATTGAGTTTTAGATTAGATAATGTATAAAATTAGTGTAGTAGTAATCTAATTAACCAGAGATAAGCACTGCTAGCATCTTAATGTATGTTTTTTAATTTTTTCTTTGCATATATATTTTTCTTTGTTTTGCAAAACTTGAAACTTTAATCTTCAATGACATATTAGTGTCAGTAGAGTGTTTAAGTGTAAATTTTTGTACCCTTTTATTTAATTGCTTATCTGTTTTTATGTCCAGTGTTTCTCCATGATGATGTTATGTTGACAGTTTTTATAGCTACTCATCAGTACACACTACAAATTATTTCCTTAGGTAAATTCTTAGAAACTGAATTGCAAGTTCAAAAAACATATTCATCCAGTATGTACTGCCCAGCTGCCTTCCATGAAAGTATCACAAACTACGCTCACAGTGTTTGTGCTAGTGGTTCTTTAGTAGCCTTGTCACTAGGTTTCATAATAATAATAAGTTTTTTAAATGATATAAAATGTCTTCTATATTTATTGTTATTTTCCTCTGTTTGATTCTTGGTTCCAAAGAATATCCAAATTTTAGGATTTTAGTGCATTTTGAAAGATTGCTTTCTCAAAAGAGGGCAATAAATTGAGCATCGTTAATTGTGGACAATAATGCTGGTTCAGCTGTGTTCTCACTAAGGATGGGACTGTTAAGTTCTTTACTCAGATGATCAGGGAAACAGTGACAGCTTGATGAAACAGATCTTCAGACTTCCAGTAATCCAGGCAAGTTATCATGGCATTTCAGACCAGGGTGGTGATAGTGGAAGTGGTCACATTCTGTATGTATTTTGAAAACAGAGTTGCCAGATGAACTGGATATGGGCTGTAAGGGAAATTGATGAGTCAATGATCCGTCTTTGGGTTTTGGCCAGGGTAACGGGAAAGATGAAGTAGCTATTTATGAAGATGGAATGAATGTAGAAAAATCATTATCAAGATCAAGAACTCAAGTTTGGATGTATTAACTGTCATGCTTATTTGATAAGCAGGAGGAGAGGTTGAGTATGTAGTTGGATATATGATTCTGGAGTTCAGAGGAAAACTAAACTGGAGATATCAGTCTGAGGCTTCTCAGCATATGATTGTTTTTTAAAGGAAGACATTAGATGAAGTTACCAAGGGACTAAGTGTAAAGAGAAAAGAGAGGAGGATGAAGACTGAGCCATAGGGCACTACAGGTTGTGGAGGTTGGAGGTTGCAGAGATGGGAAGAAACTAAAGGAGACTGAGAAGCAGCAGCAAGAGAAGTAGGAGAAAAGCCAGGAGAGTGTGGGGCTTGATAGGAATCCAAAGAGAGATTTCCAAGAAGAGGTGGTGATCAGGTGTATCAAATGCTGTTTATAGCCCTGCCTGGTGTAGCTCAGTGGATTGAGCATGGGCCTGTGAAGCAAAGGGTCACTGGTTCGATTCCCAGTCAGGGCACATGCCTGGGTTGCAGGCCAGGTCCCCAGTGGGGGACACATGAAAGACAACCACACATTGATGTTTCTCTCCCTCTCTATCTCTCTCCCTTCCCTTCTCTCTAAAAATAAATAAATAAAATCTTTAAAAAAATGCTATTTATAGGTCAAGTAAGGTAAATGGACCATGAGATTTAACAATGTGGAAGGAGGTAATTAGGAACTTTTGTAAGAGCAGTTTTGGTGAAGTGGTGTGGTGAAGATTTGATTAGGTGAGTTCAAGAAAAGGGGAGGAGAGAAAGGAAAGATATTGACTATGGGAATTCTCTTGAGTGGTTTTGCTTAATGGACAAAAGGAATTGTAGCTGTAGTTGGGCAGGGAAATGATATTAAGAGAATTGTTTTGTTTGTTTTGATAAATAGGAGAAACAACAGTTTATACAGTGATGGGAAAGATTTAGTAGAAAGGGAGAATTGGAAGAAGCAGGAGAGGGAAGGATATCAGGTGCCATGTCCTTGAGTAGGCAAGGGATGAACTGTGGTACAGGAATGCGTGGATTGGCTTTGGATGGTTGCATGGACAGCTAATCCCTAATATAGCTGAGCATTATGAATGTAGATGCTGGTAGGTGCAGAGATAATGGTGGTGGAAGTGTCTGTCTTACCTTTTGATTGCTTTTTTCTCAATGATATAGGCCAAAAAGTCTTTTCAAAATAGATAGGGAGTAGTTTTTGAAGGTTTGAGGAGAGAGGGAGGAGTGAAATGGTCTTGATAAGCAATTTGGAGAGTAAATGCCCTAGGAAAATGGAGTGTGGTTGCCAGGCAGCTTCAAGGAACCCCTGGAGGTTAGTGTTCATTGTTGTAAAGTGAGCACAGTGAGCATGATGACAGGTTATTCTTCAGCTTTAGTCAGTTGGTAAAGAGCTTATGTTAGCCAGGATTGGTTTAGCCAATATTAGGAGATGGGTAGGGAGATTTGCAAGGCCGTGAATATTAGGGTTGAATTTAAGCTGAGCAAGGAAGGGAGTAAAACATGAGGGAGATGAGGAGCAGTGAAATAGTAAGTTCAATGGGTTATGGCTGTTACTGGGCTCAGGGGACGGAAGTGGGGTATTGAAAAAGAAAATTAAAATGGGTGGAGATGGTCAGGGAGTGAGAGGCTTGAAATTGAGAATACGGTAGGTGAAAGGTGCGTGGGTGAGGGAGAATGGAGGAGAAGATCCTTACAGGGGATGAGTTCAAGGAGCTGAGAAGCCAGAATTGGAAAGCTTACCTAAGTAGCTATCAAAATCACCATTACGATGATAGGAGTGGTGTTGAAGAGTGTGATTGTAAACTGGAAGATAAAATCTTCACGGAATGAGGGGAAGTGACCAGGACTCAATAAATAACTACAAGGATCAGTGGTAGGAGGTATAAGTCTGGTTCTGTGAGATACAAAGTGGGGTGATACAACGAGGGAGAATGGAACGACATGGCAGTGAGAAGCAAGAGGGCTCATCTCCACCCCGCCCCCCGCCCTGACTTGGTTAGTAAGGATGTGCAGCCTCTACTTGAGGAGTTACAGGAGAAGTATTTCCTGTAGTGGAGAGCTCGGTCTCAGGGTAAGATGGTAAAGGAAATATTTATTCAAAAAATAGATCAGAGAGATAGGGGATTTTGCTAATGGTCATGCCTGTGTTCCAGAGGCAGGCATCGAAGGGTATCTGGAGGTGCAGAGTGGTGGGAAGGGTGGTGCAGAGCCATATGGAGATCAGAGAGCTGGAGATGAGGGGTGCTAGGTAACAGGCTTGAACTTGGATAAAAGGTATGATTAGGTTAATCTTGATGATTCTAAAGCAGATCTCCATGATGAGGCTGTGCGTGTTCATGGTAGGTAGGTGCTCTCTTGCCAGGAGCAAACAGAATTTGGGGCTCCCACTTGGCATCCAGCTTATGGGGTCACACAGGAGGGGTTAGGGAGCAGTCTTTCTTCGAGCACTGGGCTCTTCTTGACTTCTGATGAGGGAGTCTGTCTGGCCAAGGGATAGGGCCTCACTTCCAGAATGTGGATGTGGAAAAGAAGGAGACAAAGTAAGTAGAGATACTTATTAGGCAGATGGCAGTAGAGAGAGAATTTGAGGCTAATTCTGACTTGCTGGGTCTAATTTTCAAGTAATTAATATTATAGAAATTAAAATCTTTAATTAAGCCCTGGCTGGTGTAGCTCAGCGGATTGAGCGAGGGCCTGTGAACCGAAGGATCGCAGTTCGATTCCCAGTCAGGGCACATGCCTGGGTTGCAGGACAGTTCCCAGCAGGGGATGCATGAGAGACAAGCATACATTGATATTTCTCTCCCTCTCTCCTTCCCTTCCCCTCTAAAGATAAATAAATAAAATCTGAAAAAATTACTTAAAAAAATCTCTAATTAATATGAATACTTTATATAAACTACATGTAAGAATTGCCACTTTTATTTTTCTGCAACTTTTAAAAATTCCAAAATCTCCCATTTCTAGGGTGCTTACAAGAAATCTAAGTAAATTTTGTAGTAAGTCTGGCAATTTTCTTCCTAAATATTAGTCTCTGATTTGGCTGTAATGGAGAGGAACATATGTGCCCTTCTGTTGATCATGTGCCATAAGATTCACCAGGGACTCCTTTTAATTGCTTTGCTGTAATGTGTTCGCTAGTGTATTTGGCCTTCAATGTGGTAATGAGTCACAATGATCAGAATGTACCAACACAGCATGATATTAATAGAATCTTACCAGAATATTTGTAAACTTAATCTGATTATACTTTCATGTCCTGGTAGCATTGTTTTTTGTTTTTTGTTGTTTTTTTTTTTGAATGTTGGAATAAACCTAGGAGATTCTGATTTGGTAGGTGTGGGGGTGCTCAGGCATTTAAAAAAAAGAATTCTGTGATTTTGCTGCAACGCCAGACTTGAAAACCTTTGCCCTAGTAGGAATGAGGATTCCATAAATAAGAGCTAATTTAATGATAGTGCCCATCTCAACTCTCACCTAAGCACATTTACTCCAAATGTCCTAGTCCTGACAAACACATCGAAAGCTCCCTGAAAGTTTTCATGAGATTAGGACTTCCTCAGTGGAACATAACTAAAATACCTTCACCACTAGGCACAAGGGTATACAGAAAATACGTTGTATATTCCTAAGCAGAAAGGGAATTTTCATGTTTACAAATTAAAAATTAATAAAATGAAATCCATCCGAAAGGCAGATCTTGGATAAGCTTTTAATTCACTTTTAGTTTAAACAAAGTAAGAATTTTAAATTCTAGGCTATAGACAGTAATTCTGACACAAAGCAAAGCTAAAGAATAGGTAATGAATTCTCAGTGGCCTGAAGGTCCGGGACATTTATCTATTTTCTGTAGTAAGGATTCTCAGCAAAGACATTAGTTTGCCAAAAGGATTCGGAAGGTCCATGCTTGGCTAGCTAGAGTAAGGGAACAAAAGAGAGAGAAGAAGACAAGGGGGAAGGATGCATAGAATGGAGAGAATACAGAGTGTTTTCTTTTTAAAACTTTCTAAGCATATAATTTCTTATTCCTGTTAAATAAAATAATAAAATTTGGCTTCCTAAATCTTCCATTTTCCTAGTTCTGTTTTTCTAAAAAGCTTTTCGTAGCATAGATACCTAATGAAATCTCTTAATTTTCCATTGTGATCCATGAGACCCAATCGAATAGACATGAGACAGATTAATGAGAGAAAATAACCAAATTTAATACATACATATGTATAAGAACCTTACATACACGAGAGAGTCAGAGATCCCACAAGAAGAAGAAGTCAGAGACAGGAAGGGAAAGTGGGTACCTAAGATAATCTGAGCTAGGGATGAGGTAAGGTGCCTTGGGGCTTCCAAGGGCCATTGCAGGATGGTAAGAAGAAGAGATGTGTAGTAAATGGAAGTTTGTCCTGCCCTATAGATAGGTCAAAAGAGGTTATCTCTGATAATCTCTTATCATGGGCAAGGGCCCTAATTCTAATTTTTCTGAGTAGTTAAGGCAGGGGTAGAAGTGTCTCTTTAGCTTAAAACAATCTGCATAACACAGAGGTGCATCTTGGGGTGACTTGTTCTGAACCTCCATACATCAGTCATGTTGTTGGAAATTGGGGCCAGCATTGGCTGGCAATTAAACTGGGGCTGTCAGCAAGGACTTCAGTCCTCTCTACAAGGGCCTTGTTATGTGTTGCTTGCACAGCCTCACAGCATGGTGGCTGGACTCAGAGTCCCACATGCCTGGAAGTGGAAGCATTACTCCCGTCCCCTGATATTTGCCACAGCATCAGCTCAGATCAAGGAGAGGAGAGATGATCTCTGCTTTGCCATGAGAGGAGTGACAGCAAATTTATTGTTGTCTTTAATGATTTTAATTACTTAGTTTTAGAGAGAGGGGGGTGAGGGAGAGAGAGATGGAGAGAGAGAGAGAAACAGATTGGTTATCTCTCATACACCCCCAACTGGGGACCTGGCCCACAACCCAGCCATGTTCCCTGACCGGGAATCAAACTGTCAATCTTGTGCTTTGTGGGACGATGCCCAACCAGTCAGGGTTATAGTTATCTTTAATCAACCACAGCCTACCCTTTGACCAAGATAATCGTTATTATGGCTGAAAATGTATACATTGTTTTTCCTATTCCAGGCTTTTTCTGGCATGCAAATGAACAAAAAAGCTTAAAAACACATTTCTAATTTTAAAAACATCTCTTTACTTTCTTTAGAAAAGGAGTGGCCTTTAGCATTTTTTGTTTGGATTTTTTTGGGGGGAGCCTTTAGTATTTGATTGAAAATAACTGTCACTTTTATCTTTCAAAATTTTCAAAGAAGTATTCACACATCTGTTCTAAGTAAGCTGTGAACATGAAGTGAATTCTACCTGATTAATGTAGTGTAAAATAAAATTTTGTGTATGTTAAGGAGATCCTCCATTTTTTTTACACTTAACCTTATTTAAGCAGATGCCTGCGTAATAGTAAACAATGATGAACTAAGAAAAAGAACTTAGGAAATTTGATTATCTCTACATTAAGAGGCTTCAAGAAGATTTATTTAAGTTCTAGGTTGATGATAGTAGGGATTTTATACTTCAGTAAAGGAAAAAGTGACATTTTAAATAGGTTTTTTAAAAAAGCCTAATAATTGAAATAACAATACTTAGCAGACTTCTACAATACTGCAAACAAACCAGCCAAATTGCCTGGGTTGTTTCGGTTTAAATTACATGGAGCCCTTCCCAGAAATCTTTGTAGGTATAGAGGCTTGATTGAAATAGCTGCATAATTCCTTAGCAGAGGTTTTTTTTTTTTAATGCTGTAATTACATCCATGTGGTGACTCATATTCTCTTAATTCCTAGATCTTATAATTCAAAGGAAAATATTTCCTTAAAATTTGAAAACCTGGAAGACTCAAAATGGTTTTTTAAAAATAAAAAAATAATAATAGTAATAATAATAATTATTATTATTGTTATTACTGTTGCTGCTACTACAATTATACTTCTGTCGATGTAAGAAATGTCCAAACCAGTAGAGAATTTTTATAAGGTTATTTGAACCCAAACTGAAGACATTTGCCAGGAAGCCAGGTCATAAATGCTCTACAGAATGACAGTTGTGCAGTTTCTTTCATGCATTGGCATTAAAGAGGGGATGTAAGGAAGGTTACAAGAGGAGGGGAGAAAGCAAAGCAGGGATTAGTTGACTGGATAGTTAAGACTACATGTTTTCTTGAGGATGGTTACATCTCAGAAGGAAGGATCTGAAAAGAAGCATTTCAGTGGGGTGTTAACCTAGATGCACAGAAACAATGGACAGGGTTTTGAGCCTTTTGGTAATGGAGTTATATGCCGGGGCGTGACCTACCTACCATGACCTACGCAGTTAGGAATTTATGATCAGCTTACCCTGTGAGGTTATTTTCCACAGAACCTCTTTTTTATTCACACTCCTTTAAGGAATATTTTATATAGGTACTTTCTTTTCTTTTTTATTGTAGTCTTTTCCATTTCTATTTAGCCCCCACTCTTCCACCTCTACCCGCCCCCCTCCTCACCACTGCTACAAGGACACTGTTGCCCTCCTCCATGAGGTCTCTTTTTTTGCTTTCTGCTCAATCCCTTCCCTGCACCCCCCCCCACCCCCCGCCCCAAGAGCTTTCTGTTGGTGCTTTCACTCATGCTAGGTCACTCATGCTGGATTTCGCTGATGCTACCTCCGACAGTGGGGATTTACTCATGTGGCGCTGACGGAGAAAGGATCCCAGAGCTAGTTAACATCGGGGGTGGGCTGTTCTGGATCCAGGGACCTAAGCAGCAGAGATTTGGGGCTTTCACTTTGCTATTCACCACTGGCACAGCTCAGTTTTGCCTAAGTGTCTGCTTACTTTTTGTTTTTTTCTTTGCTTCATCAGCTGAATGATATTTTTCTGAATTTACTAGATCAGATTCCCAAGAGGGAACCTTGCTGGCTCTGCTAATAAACACTGCCTTTGAATGGTAATTTTTCTCCTCCATTCCTGGGGAAGTTGTTTGAGACAGATAGCAAGGTTTGGGGGAGAGTCTTCTGCATGTATCTGGCTGGTACCACTTCTGTTTGGGATTCGGCCTTGGAGAGTGGGGTGGGATGTGGATGGTGGAGGCATGACTAGTTTTGCTTGAGGCAGGGCTTCACCATGCAGCTTCACTGTTTTGTTAGAAGCCTAAGGAAATATGTGAAATCTCTGACATACTTGTGATAAAAAAAGAGAGAGACAACTGTGAGTTGGCTCTACAACAGTTATTCTCTCCATCACTCTCATTGCCCCAGTATTTTCAACTCTCTCTGAGTAGTTATGATGTTCATTGGGGGGCCCCAGAGGGGAAAAATGCAGATTGTTCAAAGACAGCTGTCTTTGTCAAAGGATTGCTTTGGCGAGGCGAAGTAAAGTAATTCTGACAAAACATACTTAAGAAGATGAATGCTAGTAGCTTGTATAATGCTTGCTGACACTTTTAAAGAAACACAAGGCTTTTTTACCTTGGCATATTTTTATCCGAATGAGATACTTAGAATTGCAACAGCCATGTTAGGGTCCTCACAGGAGCCGTATCAGAGAACGGGCCACCCACCATGCTGATGGTAGAGCAGAAAGACGAACACACTCATGGTCTCACTAACGGTGCTAAGCCACTGCATGACCCAACCCTGGAACTGCCCTGATGCTGGGTAGGACATTACTTTGATGCAATGGTAACCTACAAATACACTATTAGGCAAGCTATTCTAGAAGTAAGGGAATACAAAGCCCACACAAACCAAATTAAAATCCTCAAATCACAAGGTTTGCTGAATCAGTTCCAAGCACATGGTGAGAAGCAAGAGAAATGAGTAGGTCAGCACACTTAGGATAGGGTGCAAGTGGGGTAGGAGGACCACACCAGCTAATCCTGGGTATGCAGTGTTCATGTGTCCTGCTTTTCTTTCTGCTCCCTCTACCTTCCCTGCCGATACTGTGATTTTATAGGGACCAGTGTTGAGATTTGGGCAAGCCCCACAGATGGAAGCTGGCCAAGCTAGTGACACCCACTTGCTGTATCTGAGATGCAGTGGGACAAGAAAGCCTCCTCAGGAGCTGTATAGCCTGCCAATTCACTTGATGAGCAGTCACGAATTCTATTTGTGGCTTTTGGGCAGAGCAAACATGGGGCACAAATGGGTGTCAGCAGCGGTTCTAAACCAGGGTGATTTTGCCACCCCCCCATGTACATTTGGCAATATCTGTATACATTTTTCATTGTCATGACTGGAGTGTGTGTGTGTGTGTGTGTGTGTGTGAGGTGGGGGGGGGATGTTGCTAAACTTGCTATAGTGCACAAGGTGCTCCCAAGGCAAAGAATAACCTGGCCCAAAATATTGGTAATGTGGAAGTTGAGGAACTCTGGATGTCACAAATAGGTGGTTGAATTAGACTTCATAAATATTATATCCTAGATATTTAGTGTCTTGTATATTTATTATGTCATAAACACATATTACCCAGGTGTTTCATTAATATTTAGTATCTTTATATATTTTTTAAAATTTTAACTTCTCTTTATTTTTAAAATATATTTTATTGATTATGCTATTAAAGTTGTCCCATTTTTTTTCTACCCTTTATTCCCCTCCACCCTGCACACCCCCTTCCACCAGCATTCCCCCTCGCCCCATCCCACCTTTAGTTCATGTCCATGGGTTGTAGTATAAGTTCTTTGGCTTCTCTATTGCCTGTACTATTCTCAACTGCCCCCTGTCTGTTTTGTACCTACCATTTATGCTTCTTATTTCCTGTGACTTTTCTCCCATTCTCCCCATTCCTCTTCCCTGCTAATAACCTTCCATGTGATCTCCATTTCTGTGATTCTATTTCTATTCTAGTTGTGTGCTTAGTTGGTTTTGGGTTTTTTTAAAAAGGTTTAGTTGTTGATAGTTGTGAATTTGTTGTCATTTTACTGTTCATATTTTTGATCATCTTCTTTTTCTTATATAAGGCCCTTTGACATTTCATATAATAAGAGCTTGGTGATGATGAACTCCTTTAACTTGACCTTATCTGGGAAGCACTTTATCTGCCCTTCCATTCTAAATGATAGTTTTGCTGGATAGAATAATCTTGGATGTAGGTCCTTGCCTTTCTTGACTTTGAATACTTACAGCCCCTTTTCACCTGCAAGGTTTCTTTTGAGAAAGCAGCTGATAGTCTTATGAGAACTGCTTTGTAGGTAATTGTCTCCTTTTCTCTTTTCTCTTGCTTTAGACAAGAGAAACTTTTAAAATTCTTTCCTTATCTTTAATTTTGGGTAATGTAACTATGATATGCCTTGGTGTGTGCTTCCTTAGGTCCAACTTCTTTTGGACTCTGAGCTTCCTGGATTTCCTGGAAGCCTATTTCCTTCACCAGATTGGGGAAGTGTTCCTTCATTATTTGTTCAAATAAGTTTTTAATTTTTTTCTCTTCCTCTTCTCCTTCTCACATCCCTATGATTCGGATGTTGGAACCTTTAAAGTTGTCCCAGAGGTTCCTAAGCCTCTCCTCATTTTTTTGAATTCTTGTTTCTTCATTCTGTTCTGGTTGAATGTTTATTTCTTCCTTCTCCAAATCATTGATTTGAGTCCCAGTTTCCTTCCCTTCACTGTTGGTTCTCTTTATATTTTGCTTTATTTCACTTTTCATAGCCTTCACTTTTCTTCTATTTTGTGATGATACTCAACCATTTCAGTGAGCATCCTGATTACCAGTGTTCTGAACTCTACATCAGATAGGTTGGGTGTCTTTTCATCACATAGTTCTATTTTTGGAGCTTTGATCTGTTCTTTCATTTGGGGCATATTTCTTTGGGTGCACCTGTTAAGCTGTAAGGGTCAGAGCCTTAGGTATTCACCAGGGGAGGGCAACCCACGCCTCTGCCTTGTGGTGCTGTCTGTAGCGGAAGGGTCGGAGAGGGAACAATGCCCTTGCTTGGGTCTGGGTGGCTTTCAGTCACTTCCCTTGCTACCCACAAGCAAAGTGGGCCCTTCTGGTGCTGATTCCCTGGGTGGGTTTGTGTACATTCTAGGACCCTGTGGGTCTTTCCAGCAAACTTTCCTGTGAGGCTGGGAGTTTAGCCTACAGCTGCAACCCCCACAGGTTATTCCAGCCAGGGGTTTTGAGGCTTTATTTCCCTGTGATGGACCCCTGGGTTTCACAGTCTGTGTTGCTCCCCGGTTGTTCCTCCAATTTATCCACTCACAAATGTGGTACAGCCTGGTCTGCCAGCCGCGCCCTGTCATGGTTCCTCTCCACCCTGGCTGCCTGTCTCTGCCCCTCCTACCAGTCTGAATGAATATTTCTTCTTTAACTGGTTGGTTGTTGGACTTACATACAGTTCAATTTTCTGGCAGTGCTGTTTATTTTTTGTATTTAAATTTGTTTTTGTCCTTTTGGTTGTGCGAAGAGGTAAAGTGTAACTATGCCTCCATCTTGGCCAGAAAACTTGTATCTTTCTGTTAATGTGTAACACGTACATGATTTTCTTACTAATACTATATATATCTAATGCATTTTGCCCACACCTAACAGATTTTTGCTTATTAGTTACTTATCTATATTTAATACATATTAATTTTGCTGTATGTTATAAACTTCCAATTTGTTCATTTAACAGATTTGAAGATTTACAAAAGCAAATCTATATTACACTTGTCCTGAAATTTCTAACAAGAAATAAGATACAAATGTCCTGACTCTTTGAGCCACTTCTAGTTGTGTTTTCTGCAACTTGCAGCTTAGAGCATCCTTGCTGCTTCCCCGTATAAAGTCAGTGGGAAAGGGTATCCCAAAGACAAATGAAACAAGGACTTAGACTATAATTATAGGTTTCCCAAATGGTAATGTAAGCATCAGATACTACAGGAGCTGATTATGGTGCCTCTGGTAATGTAATTCTTGTTTGATCATTCTGTTTACATTTCAAGCAGTTCTAAGTATGGTGCTTCTCATGGCAGGGCTCTGAGCTCAGAAATTCACTATTTTAAAAAGAATAATTGGACAGCTTTGGCTTGGTGACCTTCAGAACACTGTGAAAAAGATTTTCTTAGCTGGCTGAATGTCTATTCATAGAGTTGTAGGTTTAGAAAAACCAGCTGATGGGTGGCACCAATTCAATACCAACAGGAATCCCCAGTTTGGGAGGTGGTGAAGAAGGGAACTTTATTCACTGCAAGCATTTCAGTTTTGAAACAGCACAGCTGTGGAACAGCAGGGTTGTGAGGTGGGCTCCGGGGTGAGGCAGCCCTCAGGCAAGGACCCTCTTTGGCTAGACACTTCTGCTTTGCCTTACTTGCTCTGTTCACTCTGGTCCAGCAAGAAGTCTCTGGGGGGTCTCATCTCAGGTGTTTCAACTCCAGCCACAGAAACACAGTTTTCAGTCTTTGGTGTAAAGGGAAAGTGTGCTCCCTGAGCCAGAGGAGAGCTGACTTAAATAAAGTCGAGTCCCCACCCCAGTTCTTGACTGGTCTATCCTCATGCCAATAAGGACTCTAAATCCTTGCAGTGTGATTGTTCCAAAAGGCACTGTCCTGATTGGTCAGAATGGAGCCACTCTGATAGGTCAGTGAAGATCTTAATAGGGATAGAGCTGCACAGTTCCCATTAGACTGGGAAATCCTCAGTCTTACTGGTTGAAATAGGATTCCATAAACTGCTTTATAAGGGCTGGCTCAGATGGCAGAAACCCACTGTAGGCTTTCCCCTAAAGTGTGGTTTGCAATAAGAGGCCTCTGTTTAGAAATGGCTGCTAGGCTCTGTTTTAAAATCTGAGCCCAGCGAGTCACTAAGGAGCCTTAATTGGTGTCTTCATTCTCAGGATCCACAAATGAAATTTATAGCTTCATGTGTTATTTTTATTAATGTTAACTTTATTTATATTTTAGTGCTTTAAAATATAAAGACTTCAAGATTTTTTATAGAAATTGTCTTGGGGCAGACACCTCTATTAAAGGGGAAATTTTTCACATGGAATTAATGAGAAATATATTTAAGATGATGTAAGTAATTTAAAATTCTATAAGGAGGTTGTTGTTTAGTGGAGATTTTAAAAGAGAATCATTTTAAATTGCTGATGGTATATTCCTTTTAATTTCTTTTATCTTTCTTTGCCCTTTCCCTTTTATTTTTGTGATAGAAGCCAATGTTTTATTAGATGAAATGTCACACACAACACATAAAGAAATGGTGAGTGATTGTAGCATGTTAAAACTAGTGGATAAAAAGCTGATGTAACAAAGGGAAGAATAAGATGTCTTTAAACAGTGGTGTGCTTATTGCAGCTTCCTAGAACTCTTGAACAAGATCAGTGGAGTCAGCTCTGCAAAGCAGTGGGGGGCAGGAGGGTTAGTCAGTTCACCCTCACCACCCTTTAGCACATAAGTGGCAAACACAAGGCACTCGGGCCAAATCCAGCCCTCCACCTTGTTTCTACCTGGAGGCAGCTCGGAGCTCTCACTTAACTGTTCAGAAGTAGTTACATTTATACGGTCCTAAAATTACATTCGGCCCTCTGAAGGCAACCACCAGGCTGATGTGGCCCCCGGTGAAAATGAGTTTGACACCCCTGTTTTAGAAGTATTAGGCTATGTATATGTTTGTGTGTGTGTGTGAGAGACAGAGACACCTATAAAGGTTTATTTGTGTTTTAAAATTAAAGAATTTTTTAAACATTTTATTTATTTATCTTTAGAGGAGAAGGGAAGGAGAGAGGGAGAAAGGGAGAGAAATATCAATGTGTGGTTGCCTCTCATGCGTCCCTTGCTGGGAACTGGCCTGCAGCCCAGGCATGTGCCCTGACTGGGAATCGAATCGCTATCCTTTGGTTCACAGGCCTGCGCTCAATCCACTGAGCTACACCAGCCAGGGCAAAAATTAAAGAATTTTGTTTTAAAGTTAAAGACTCATTAAAGCTGGTATGTGTAAACTTGATTTTCAAATGCTTTCCATTTTAAGTCCTTTTTGAATCATGCTTTCTTTTGTTGTTGCAGTGATTTGCTGTCCTCCGAATACATAGAGAGGCACATTGAACATGGAGGGAAGACTGTGGAGGTTAAAGTGAGTAAAATATTTCTCCCTCTGGGGGAAATTTTTCAGAATCTTTTAAATACTGATTATGATTTTAACTTTTATTGATACCTCTAAGGTACAGTATTAAGATTTTTATATTAAAGAATTTATCCAGAAAGTGTATTACCCATGGTGTGTAAAAAACATAAAATCTTTAGTTATCAGAAAAATAATTCTTAGTGTACTGTAGGAGTCATTGGAGGTATGTTTTATAGAATTAATATTGCTGCACATGGTTCTTTTTTCAATTTTATCACAGAAAATAATTTCTGAAATCTGTTTTTAAGGTTAGCACTGAGAACCAAGAGATGAAATCTTGGGTCCAGGGTAGGTACATAGCTTTTCATTTAGTAGAGAATGACTTCCCCTGGTAAAATTATAAATTTATTAGGTCTACTGGGAACTCCCAGGGAGTTTTAAATCCCTGGACACAGAAACCTCAAGATCCCAGTTCTTATCAGGTAAGTTCTGAAAAGATTTCACACAAAGAAAAGCCTTCTCCAGTTGTAGGCATAAGAATGTATGCAACCCTGGCCAGGTGGTTCAGCTGGTTGGAGTGCTACACCAAATGGTTACGGGTTCGATCCAGGTCAGGACACTTATGGTAGACAACTGATCGATGTTTATCTCTCTCTCCCCTTTAAAAAAATCAATAAGGATATCCTTGAGTGAGTATTAAAAACACAAAGAATGTATGTACTTTTTCCTGATCCACTGATGGTGTAATCTTAGGGCATATGAGACCAAACTCCGCCAAAGGGTTACTTGAAGCCCAATATTTAGTGAGTGCGTTTTAGCTAATTGTTTATTTTCTTCTGAACAGTGTTCAGACTATCTATTCTGCCTTGTTGGAATTATAGTGACATTTATATGAATTTGCTTTCTTTTTCTGATTATACATTTGATACATACTCATTTTAGAAAATTTGTGATTAGAGATAATTATATCAAAAAATGAAAACATCACCCTTAGACACTGAGAGATAAAACTTTTTTTCATTTTGGTGTATTTCTTTATAGCATTGTTTTGTCCTGTGCACCTACTTACATTTTTTTTTTTTTACATAGCTGGTATCACATATATACAACATTGTAGCTTACTTTTAAAAAGTAAACATTGTATCATACCGTAAACATTTTCCCAAGTTATTTTCTCTCAAAGCCTATCTCTGCTGCTTTTCTTTTTTTTTTAATTTAAGTAACATTTTCTCAGATTCAATGCTTTTCAATTTAAATATACTACTGTCATAAAGCTTCTTATTCAAATTAAACTTTATGTAAGTAAATAACTAAAATAAATTACATTGTCCTATTCAAGCAACAACATGAAACAAACTGAGTTTTTCAATTATATGTAACTAAATAAAGGAAAGCCTTTTATTATGGAAAAATTCAAACACATACAGAAGTGAAAGGAATACTGTAATGAACTTCCACATACCCATTATCCAGCTTCAACACTTATAAACATTTTGACCATCTTTTCTATGTCTACTTGTGTGTGTGTGTGTAGTATTTAAAAGCAGATTCCCCTCCCCCACCCCCACCTCCCAAAAGCAAATTCCAGACATTGGGACATTTTTCCAGTAAATACCTTTTTATACATCTATACAATTCTAACTGATAAAGACTTAAAACAAAATGTTATTTTTTTATAAATGACCTAGATATAATAAATATGCCAGTTTCTCCAGAAAGTTATTCTGAATTTAAGATTAACTAATTGCATGGTTGGTTGATTTATATCACTGCCTCACTGTACGAAGAATGTCAGGATTCTTCTACTTACGACGTAGAATGGAGCCATTTTGCTTCTGGTTGAAAAAATAATTACCAAGATTTAGAATCTGTGAGCTCCTTTTATTCTTATCCCTGTTTATTTAGCTTCACTTCTCAATTTTGTATGAAGCTTTTCTGAATGCAGAGTATATCTTATTTCTTGTTAAATTAAGGACGAAAGGAAATGGCAGTTCAGTATCTGTTTCCATTTCTGTCTGTCCGTGGGGTGATGAAGAGTGTGGAGGGCAGATCCAGCTAACAGTGATCTGTGGTCTGTACAGTAATATCCCTTTTCAGGAGACTTGTACTTAATCAGCAAAGCATACTGCACTCTGAGATCGTTGGGTTCCATGGGTACATATAACACCCAGAGCACTGACCTTACTGCACAATCATTGATCTTGCAGCCTGAGAATTGCATTTTTTTGGTTGATGGTTTGCCTAACCCCCAACCCTAGCAAACCAGGGAAACGATAAATCCAAAGTTCATTCAGACCTGTGGGCCAGAGGAAATTACTCCCTTTAAGAAAACCACTTTGATTTCACCCACCACCTCCATTGGTTTCTAGTTCATTTAAAAAATGAACTAGAGAATCTAACTCAAAATTCTCCTCTGGCTTTTTTTCCAGGGACCACACTGAAAGTGCTGAATCTTGCCCATCAATTCAGTCAGTAGCTGGTTACTTTCCTGCTGCTCCCTTGTGTTTATGCTTAGCTGTCTGGGGTGTTTTCTTTTTACATGGAATTTGTTAGTTCTCCTTTCTTTACTAATGACTCACAATTTTCTTAAGCTTTTCTTTTCACTGTATAGTATGAGTCAAAACAATTGTGAAATTGTAGCTTTTCTAAAAAAAAAAAACTTTTCTTTTTCCTTCTGTATCCGTTTGCTAGGGCTGCCATAACAAAGGACCACACACAAAGTGGCTTAAACAACAGAAATTTATTGTCTCACAGTTTTGAAGTCTAGAAGCCCAAGATCAAAGTGTCAGCAGGGCTGGTGTCTTCTGAGGCTTTCTCCTTGACTGTCTTCTCCCCGTGTTTTCACATGGACTTCCCTCTGTGTTCTGTGCCCTAATTTCTTCTTCCTAGAGAGATACTACTAGTCAGATTGGATTAAGACCTACCCAGATGACCTCGTTGTAACTTAATTGCTTCTTTAAAAGCTCTGTACAAATATGTACAGTCTGATGTACTGGAGGTTAGGGTGTCCACGTATGAATTTTAGGGGAGTACAGTTCAGCCTGTAACACCTTCCCTAAGAGCCTGTGAATTTTTAAATTGGCTTTTCTCCTAGGACTGAAGTAAATGATCGAAGCCAAACTCTGTGTGAAAGAACGCTTTTTGTCAGTTGGCACAATCAGAGTCATATTTATTTTGAGGATGCAAAGTTAAAATCAACATCGTTATCAAATCAGATTTAAACTGTGGCTAGAAATCAGTCTAGTAAATGTCTCTGCTCAGATGTTACAGAATCTTCATTTGTGAAAATTCAGGTGCAATGCATGTGATTTAAGGTGTAAGCATGAATGTGAGAAAAGGAAACATTCACATAAAAATACACGGTAGCTGCACTGGTGACTCTTTTAGATTGCAGTTGTATTTTTGAAATCTTTTATAGTAAAATACAGCACGGACCCAGAAATTACTAAACGTGAACACCCTGGAACCCTATCCAGTTAGAATTTGAGCTTGGTCAGTAGTTCCAGGTGCTGCTCCCCAAACCTGAGCCCCTCCCTCCTTTTCTTGTGAGACTCGTAGACACTGTCCTGACTTTATGGTTATCATTTTCTCATTTTTTGTCATAGTTTATTGCCCATGTATGTATCCCTGTAGTTTAGTTTTGCCTGTTTAGGTTTTTTTTTAAAAATAAATTTGAACATGTCTCTTGGAAGTTTTTGGTTTCCCCTTACCTTTATTTTTAAATTCTCCCTTACAATTTATTTGTTGAAGAAGCCAAAGTGTTTATCCTATGTAGTTTCTCATAATCTGGATTTTGCTGTTGATTGCTATTTTATATTTACAGTGAAATGAAATACACTTTAGTGATTTTCCCTTAAGATAATGATCTGTATCATCTGCAGGACATTCTGCACGTTATGGAAGGCAGTTTTATTCCCATCAGACAGGTGCATAGTGCTGGTTTTAAAGTTCTATTAACTTTTTTCAAAGGTTACAAAGATAAAGGCTTTAAGCAGGAAATAATTTTTATTCTTTAATGAGGCATATTTTCTTTTTAACTTTTATTGAACTTATTGGGGTGACATTATATAGGTTTCAAGTATATAATTCTATAATCATCTGTATGTTGTATTATGTCAAGTTAAGTCTCCTTCCATCACCATTTATCTCCCCTTTTCCCTCTTCTGCTTCCTCCTACCAGCCCCACCCCCCTTTCCCTCTGGTGATCAGCATACTGTTGTCTGTGTCTATGAATTGTGTGTGTGTGTGTGTTTGCTTACTCCCTTCACCTTTCTCACCCAGCCCCCCCACACCCCTCCCCTCTGACAGCTGTCAGTCTGGTCTCTGTATCCATGAGTCTGTTTCTATTTTGTTTGTCTGTTTATTTGTTCATCAGATTCCACGTATAAGTAAAATATTAATCTCATCTTTCACTTACATTTATTTCCAATTCATTTAAAAATTAAATTCTAAATTTGCCCTTTAGGGAGAACTTTTGTGTTTTTGACATGAACTTTCAAAGAATTTAAACATAAATTCTAATTACCTCAATCAGAATAGCTTGGGAACAAAATCTTTTCATTTTGATTGTAGAAAACGATGGCTCTGGATTCTTAAGGTAAAGGAAACTGGAATTGATAAGTAGCAATAAATGAATGTAAACGATGCTCGTTGCTGTTTGTTAGCTAGCTGTTTTTGTGTTGAATCTGAAAGCTGCCGGTATTCTGGTTAATGTAAGTTTTTAGTTGTACAGCTCTAGTTAATTACTATTATAATACTAATAGTAATTGCTCACGTTTATTGTTCATGATGTGACCAGCAAACACACACGTATTCATCCTGGAAACAACCTGCAATTGTAAATATAACTGTTTTTATCCCACTTTACTGGAAACTGAGGCATGGAAAGGGTACTTGTTGAAAATTTCTGCACTGAGTGGTGGAGCTGCAGTTTGAATCTAAGTATGTGACTCCAGTGCTGACTCTTATACCCGACTATGTACCATGTAGTCTATGTTATACAAAATCAGATAGCTGTAAAAATTGAAATATATTTTATTTAGACCTGTTATATACATATTCATTCTGGAGGTACTCAACAATTACTCCTTTATAGTCTAATTCTTAAACTGAAGTGGTGGTCTACTTAAAGACCCTTCTAGCTATTTCTCTTAAATTTGTTTTTGCTTTTGGGTAAATTTTCTGTAATGTCAGTTACCTTGGGCAAAAATGGTGAAGACACACTTCAATACAAAGTCTGTTTTAGTTTCACATCTCAGGAAAATAGCCCGAGTGGGAGTTTTAGAATACTAGGAGGGGAATTTTAAATCCTCTTTATAAACCAGGAATATGTATAGAAGGGGGAAGGGGCAGATTTCCTTGGGGTCAAAAAGTAAAAGTAGACATCTTGGTAGAGATGTGATTTATTATATTTATTACCAATAAAAGATCATGTCCAGTTACTGATATCATTAACCATTTCTTTTGGTTAAATTGTATGATGTCTTATGCTAATCATTAAAAGTAACAGCTGCGGAGAGTCTTTTTTTATTAGCTCAAATTATTTCCAGACCACTGTATGTGAGCACTCCCAACATATCCTTGGATCAGGATCCTAACTGTGAGAATGGATGTGTCCAGAGACACCCATTGTACATTACTGACTTTGGCAATTGACTGGTTACTACCCATCACTTAATTGAATTGAGTGCACTCAAGTATCATTGTCTCAAAGTCTTAATTATGCCCATAGTGGCATTAAGAAGATGGATAAGAAAGCAAAGGACTGTGGGTCAAGGTTGTGAAGCCTGAAATTAGATGAAGGAATTGCAGAGAGGCTGCGTGTTGAAGAGCAGGTGTCAGAAGAGAAAGTGTCCACTTAAGGGTGGAAGAGTCACATTATTGTGACTCTAGGGGACCTTTCACTCTGATGGAACGGTGGTATAGTTTTCATTAAAAATATCTTATAGGCAAACTGAAATGGCCACTGTCACTCTGGAAACAGGATACCAGGAAGTTGATATGGAAGCAAGGAAAGGTCTGAGTTTCTCTGCAAAATAGTCTTTCTCCTGCTGTTCACATCCATCTTCCTTCCCTGGGGTTGGAGCTCCATGAACGATTGCTAGCTTAGCACGGCACCATCTCCCAGGTGGTGCCTGGGTACGAGCGGGGTCTCTAGGTTCCTTTTGTACTCATTTTTGTAAGTCAGATTTCCAACTCATTTCTAATTTCTTTAAAAAAAGGGGGAGATTCATTCTTTCTGTGTAAATGATAGGGAAAATATTGGTGGAGGACAGCTGTAAGAAATCACTAGAAAATTTTGAATATGTGGACTATTAAGACAGTGTGCACCTACCCCCCAGCTCATGCTAACATTGTAGCTCCTTTAAGCTGAATAGCATCCAGAGGAGATTGCTTGTAATCTTGACTTACATTCAAACTTTCTTATGTCTCCTTTTCCATATTTCTCCAGGAGGAACATAATTCTAAACAGTTGAATACTTTAAGAAATGCACAATGTGTTAAAAAAAAAAACAATGTTTCTTAAGGTGTCTCTTAGATGTTTTTTGTGAAAAAATCCCCACAAACAATTGTATGGTACTATAAAATATTGTGGATTTCTTTCTTAAGTAAAATATGTTCTCAAGTTGTCGTTAGTCACAGAATTTAGTGTACTTAAAATATAGGTTATACAGGGTGTGGCAAAAGTAGGTCTACAGTTTATATGGAAAATAATACAATTATTAATAATAATACAAGAATAAACTGTGTTTTGCATACTCATAACTGTAAATCTACTTTTGCCTCACGCTGTAGTTTAGTGACTGCATTCTCTTCTACTTTTTTGGTGAAAATACCTTTATTTAACATATCCTTTTATTAGACATAGATTTTTGTTGAATTCACTGCATATGACTGACTAGTACATAAATGCTTGAACTATTTATTTTTTGGCCATAAAGAGCACAAAAATAGCTATTAAACTGCCAGAGTATCATTATATGTACTTATTGCAGCAGAAAAGATGAACAAAGGGTTAATCTGCTTTTGGTTATTCTGGATATCAAGTTTCCTTATTGATTCTCAAAGCTGCATTACCATCCAGAATCTTGGTACTTTCTATAGAAGCAAGAGGGATAAGCAGTTAAAAAGAAAAGAAAAATGAGTACTGAGCCATCCATACCATTGCATCAGTGATAAATTTTCCTAAGCGGAGACTTGAGGTTGTTGTTTTTTTCAAATAGCTGTTAGGTTATATATATTTTTTGAGACAATTTTTGAGATGAAATGTAAGCAACAGCCACTGTAGCCCAGTAATCTATCCACAGGATTTTAAAAATCTCGTTTTCCCTTTTTTTTCCTTAGGAGAATAACTCAGCAACAGTATTTTGTATTTACAGCTTTCCCTTACATTTGAGAAACATGCTTTCTATCTCGAATTCTCACCATGGTAGCTCTTTCAGAGGCTCTTGGATAAGGGAATGGTACTTTGTCACCCAGACAGTAATGAAGTCACATGGCCTGGGAAGATGCTTTTAGAAAATATTTTTTTAAAACAGATCTATGTATAGAAGTTGTTACCTAAGCTCTTAGTTTTATCACTCTTAATTTCAAATAGAAGTTTCAGGCATTTTTTTCTGGCTCTGTGGAGGTAGTGCAGTCTCTATCCAGTAAAGAAAGTCAGTGGTATGAATCTTAATGCCTGCTGAGGGGCAGATTGCCAATCAAAGACCTTTAGTTGGTCCTTTGAGTGTCTCCTGCTTCCCTGGTAACTGGGATTTTTTTTTTAAGCAGCTTCATATGCCATAAACTGAAGTGAGTGTGGTCTCTATTTTGTCCGTTAAGGAGCACAGGTTCGTTACTGAGTATGTATGAATAGAGTTGATTAAAATGATCACAGACAGTTAAGAAAGCAATGCTAGGAATGTTCGGCAGATGCAGTTTTCCTGTATTTTAGATCTGCATTCGTATTCTTTTCACTATCTGGGAGAGTTAGGTTAAGAACTCTCAGCACTGAACCTAAACTTTGAGAGCAGAGCCGGTGGGGTGGGACAAAAGAACTCTGCAGGTGTCCTGGGTTGTGGTGTGGCTCTGCAGGTACCTCACCAGGTTTTCGTTGAAGAGGGGAATATTTCAGAGGTCATGGCTATGGACATGATGCCTATTTACACCAATAAAAATGTTAAAATTAGGTGACTTGGAGAAAGTTCTTTTTCAGTTCATTTTATGAAAACAGTTTAGCCATGACTTAACATTAGTTTGACTAGTAATAAATAAGAATGATTTTAAAAACTATTGATTAATATATTCTCCTTAGATATGAATATTAAGTTATTAGATGTAGCTACACTAGTTTTAAACTTCATTATATTTAGTTACCTCATTAGTTCCTACATTATAGTTTCTACATTAGTTCCTACATTAGTTCCTTCATTATATTTAGTTACTTCATTAGTTCCTTCGTGTAGTTCCTAAATGATTTTTTTAAACCTCAGGATTCTACAAGAATAAGATCTAGACTTTCTTAGAAAAATAAATATACAAGCAGGGTTAATCTTCCAGTAATTGAATAAGAAATTATTGAATCGAACCATAGGGATGCTGGTGGGATTCAGTTCCAGGATCTTCTGAGTTAGAGATGATTCTGTAATTGCAGATAGGGTCAGCACAGGAAACCTTGTCCTTTGGGTCCTGTGGGTTTGAGCTGCTGCCCACTTTTAAATACTTTCAGTTTTAAATAGTGAATTCTGTCAAAAGGAGGGCTCATTAATTTTCTTTGTTATTGGCATAAGAGCCTTGAGATCCTCACAGTTGCATTTTGAATTATTTCGTACCCTAAACAAAAGTGTAGCTGGAAAAGCGATGTGTTTGATGGTTGGTGTGTGGGACTCATAGTGAGCTGGTGTCCTTGATCGATAATTACCATATGGTGCTATGTTGTAGGAAGACTACACTTTCTTTTGCTATCTATCCGCTCAGGCTGCAGGAATAAATCTCATCTTGGAGGTGGGTAACTGCTGCCAGTGGTTCAGTGCTAGTCACTTGGAAGAGTTAATTTCTTCTCCTTACTCATTTTTCTTCCTTAAAACTATTAGTGGCACATTCTCTCTTGCTAATGAGTGGAATTAAAAACTATAGTGACTAGCTGTGCTTCTGTTTTATAGAATTTTCAAAATTTTATATTTTTGCAAATAAATATTTATTATACCCCCAAAGACTGTCATTTTGTGATTATGGATTTCCTGTTTTATACAGTCCACCTCTTTTGGATCATATTGATATTTTTGTGGGATCAATACTGGTAACTGGACTGAGGAATAAGAGTAGAAAAATAGCAAACACTTGTATGGTACTTACTAGGTGCCAGGCAATATTCTAGTAAGTGTTTCGCATGTGTTATATCTTAGTTCTTCAGCGGCACCATTGCTATTCTCCTTTTGCAGATGAGGAAACTGAGCAAAGAACGTTTAAGTAAGTAACTCACCCAAGTATTTGAAGCCAGGCAACATGGTGCCAGAAATCATGTGTTAGCCACCCTCTCTGTGGAAACATTCATAATAGCAGAGGAGTTGGAACGCAAACATTTAAGTTACAATGCTTCAATTTACCATTTGTCAGCAATTGTTTTAGTAGGCTATGAATTGAAGATGTAATTGATTTGGCCAGGTGAATTTCAATTATTCTAAATATAAAACTTTCATTATTCTGAAGAAAAACAAATGCTTTCCAAGGAAGTCCTGTTTTTGCCAACCATTTTTTCTGGGGGTTATTTTTAGTCCTTCTTTGTTGTCCATAGGAGTTAGACTGAGTGTTGTGCGGTACGAGGGTTGCCATAGCTTCTAAACTGGAACCATGTGAAACGTGTTGCTGCCTTACACATGGCAAACACATGGCTCAGTTATTTTGCCCGTCTTATGCCTATGTGTAAATTTATCTGCATCTGGAGTAAATGTGAAGTTTTATGGACAAGATTGAACTAAGCTGAAACATATCATCATCCTGCCAAAAGACTAGAAGATATTTGTTTTGTTCCTGCCAAAATATGCCCATCCCCCTCCCCTCTCCAACACACTCACACACACACATGCTGAGAGTAGAAGGGCTATGCAAATTTAGTAAACACACTGATAAGATGTTTGTTTTTTGTCTCACATGTTACAGGTATTCCAGGTATGTCCAATAACTTCTTCACCTTTTACCCACCACTAGTCATCCCTTCAGCATCTCTTTGCTGAGCGGACAGTGTGTGCCCTTCCCCCTGGCAGGCTTCTGCAGACATATGCTCTTCTTCCATCTTGCAATCGGTGCATTTCAGGAAGGTCTCAGATTTCGTGATTTAATTCTCTTTGCATTATGGGGAAAAATTCTTTGGGGATTAAGTAAATTTTGCTTTCCCTTGGGACTGAAGCTAGGTTGCTTTAGGTCTGTCATCATGTGGAATGCATCAGCTGCCTTAATGGCATGGTTGATTAGCCACAGTCCTAACTCTGCAGCCTGAGGAAAATATATTGGCCCATTACTGGTGTATACAGGTCAGGTGTCTTAGTGCTGGGTGAGAGGAAAAATGAAAAGTGACAGCTGGTGTCAGCGTGAGTTCTGTTTCTAAGCTCTGTTTGTAATGTATTTGAATAGAAAGTCCTCTTTATTTTCTTTCTGGTGTGAGATTTTTTTTTAATTCAGTATCTAAATTATTTCATCTGTTGATATTCAAGGTGTTATCTATAAACTTAACAAGATGTGTTCAGCTATATATATTTTTAAAAAGTCAAAGTATCACTAATGGTATTTCTATGAATAGAACCAATTAACTGTTTTATAATAGACTATTATTACTACTTTAATTCTAATTAGAGAGTGAATCTTTTCATTATATAATATCTTGTACAAATCTACTGTTGCACTTTTTTTTGAAATTCAGAGTGAACTATTAGAGTAATTATGACTGAACAAGAAGCTGTGAAAGTGTTGTTTTCGATGAGTTTGAGATGGGTTTGAAGCAAAAACAACAACAACAAAAATAACAATAAAACCCAAACCAAATTATTCCCTTGGGGTTGTCCCAAACTAATATTGTTTTCTTACTCATTTAAAAAAAGTTTTTATATTTTGGGTGAATAAGTGGCCACTATAAAAATAAGAACAGGTAATAAAGATCAGAGAAGTATCTGGTATTGAGTGGTTTGAGTGTTTACAGCCGTTTCGGGGCAGCAATTGATTAGGGCTCTAATATCACTATCAAACATAATTTTATCATAGCAGCTTTTTCATTACATTTAAGAGGTAGAAAAAAAGGTGGGTGCAGGTGGACTTGGTTATTCCCATAGGAGTCTCCTAAACACTTCAGCACATTGACAGGGAAGCTGATGTTAGAGATTTACAACAGGATAGGAACAAAGCCCATAAGGTCGGATACCCTATTTGTGTTCTCAACCCTCTTCTCTTCCATAGATATGTGTTAAGTGCTTGCCATCAGCTCAGGGATAGAGCTATGACAATAGGTAACACAAAGCTCACCATCAAAGCTAGTCGTTTAGTAGGGCGATAGTCATAATAAGAATAATTACCCAAAGGTCTTTTTAAGTGACAGTTATGAGTGCCATCAAGAGATGTCCATGTTTTCCTGAAGGCAGCTGATTGGTGACCTGACCTAGTCTGGTTGGTTTGGGAGGACTTCCTTGAGGAAATGATATGAATTTGTAGTTTGGAAGGTAAGTAACAAGCAGGTGAAACAGGAGGGGAACAGTTTTCCAGGCAGTGAAATTAGCATGTGCAAAGGCCCAGAGGCCCTCATGCAGGATCTTGGTGCATGAGAGGAACAGAAAGAAACCAGAGAGGGTGAACAGACCAAGATGTGGAGACAGTGGTAGAGAAGGAAGAAAAAGTAGGAGTATAATATTTGACCAGAGTCTCATCTCAAATCAGATGAATCCTAAAGGAAACAAGGCTAATTATGCCTTTGATTACTTTCTGCCTTTGTTTTCTCTCAGTGTTCTTGAAAATCTGGAAGTGAACCTGTAACTCTCTCTGGAAGGGAGAGTGGCTGCTTTGGTAATTCTGAGTGGGGCCAATGGGTATTCGACACAACAATTCCATTTTGAACATAAGTATTATCTTCTTGAGATCATGCTACAATACTTTTTGATTTAAAAGTTTTTTGAAAAAAATTTCTTGACTAGTACTAACAAATGGAACTATTTGCATTTCTTTCTAAGTCCAGGAGAGATCTGTAGTTTGAAAGCAGTAAAACAGAGATTGAGAATAATTGTTAGGGCTGAATAGACCTATATTCAAATCCTGTCTCTGCCAATTAATATTTGTGTGGCCTGGGACAATTTATGTATCTCTTCCCTGCTTCATTTTTCTCATCTGTTAAAGGAGGAAGGACAAACACATAGCCCAGAGCTTGAGGTATGAACAGTGCTCCACAAACTTCAGTGTTGGTGTCATTACTGAGGGAAAGTGTCAATTTGTAAACAATTCCTGGCTAAGATTTGGTGGCTTCTACCTGTTCTTCCTGCTAGTTCCTAATTCTGCTCAGGACACAGGAAGCACCCCGGGATGACCGACAGGAACCCTTTGCTCCCTGCTTCATGATAAGACATTCTTCTATGCCACCAGACTGCCGATGCCATGAGAAGTTTAGTCCAAAAGTAAACTCCCATGGGGACTTGTACTTTATAGCAGCACCTAGCGTAATGTCTGCACCTAGAAAACAATAAATATCTGCTGAGCAACAACAAAAAAAATAAGTAAGAAAATTAAGGCAGGTGTTTGGAACTTGGGTAGTTTCTCCTGTTCACCCAACACTATGTCCAGTTTGGACAGGTCTGGGAGAGCATATTATCCCCCCCTCTGTAAAAAGATGCAGCGCATATAAACAGGAAAAATACAAACCAGATAGTGAGACTTAGATCTGTTCACCTGATTGATACTAAGTTCGGACTGTGTGCTGAGGCTCATACTCACAGGTTTTCTTTCTAAGGAATTTTAGAGCCACTTCTTAATCAACTTTAAATCTGAAATCATGAAATACCAGCAGATGACCTACATTAAAATTTCTTTAATTTTGAAACATTTCAAACTTGAAAAATCGTATAAAATGTTATAACAAATATCCCCATGTAGATTTAACAAGTCAGTATTTTGCTATAGTTTCTTCAAATCATTTTATGGTTTTCAAAGCCTGTTAATTCTGTGTCAGTATATCTCCTATTTTATTTCTATGATACTTTATTCATGTCTTGCAGTTGAGCAACCTTACTAGATTTTTTTTAAAATACATTTTTTCAAACAATCAGCATTGCTTTCTTTTTTGTTTATTTTTTTACTTAAAAAAATTCTATTTAGCACCATCCCAGACATTTTGATACATTTTTTCATTAGCTATGTATATATTTTGTAATTTACACCATGACTTTTATATAACTCAAATTATTTAGATTTTTAGAAATATTTTTAAATTGTTTAAAATTTTTATATTTAATATTTAAAAACTTTTAAAACATGAGCATCTTCTGTTATTGGTTTTAACTTTTTTTCCTTAATTGTAAGTGCAGCGTACACGATACTGATTCTTTGGGAGTTGGCTAGTGATGAGTTCTTGAACACAGTGGTGCAAGAGGGAAAACGATGCTGCAGTGGGACCATTTTTGGCACTTAGAAGTTGTCCCCGTTTATGCTTCCATCTTCAAAAGAGCGTAGATGGGAGGAGGATACAGTGGAAGTGAAATTAAAGGAGGGTAAGTTCATGATGGAAGTGGGAAAAAAAACCTTGTCTCTTTTTTTTCCTTGCCCCAGATGCTCAAATAGTTTACTTTTTTTTAAAAAAAGGAAAACAACACTTTCTTTTCAGGTGGAACAAAACCCTTTTCCATTCTTTATTTGAAGGATGGCAAGTATGCTTTCTTTTTGTGTAGCTGTCTTCTAGTCAATTATATTTCTTCCTGTTATAGTCAAACATCAATTACAGAATAAGATTTCAGGTAATATGCATCTCTTATGGTAAAAAATTTTGTGTAGACCAATACATTTAAACTTCTATTCTTTGCAAAAAAATTCAATTATGAAGTGGTTTCCTGGAAAGAGTTATAATTTCATGAGTTTGTAATTACCTAGTCTCTGTATGCGGTCCACATTGATTTTCCATTCTCCCAATTTAGAGCTGCATCTCCGAGAACCTGATAAGTACCCTCTCTGCATTATAGTAATTTGTTGCTGAGGAGCATTTTGTGGGAACCTAAAATTTTTTAGTAGTCTGATAGGAGATTGATAGTTATATTAATGGGTCTATAATGATGACCTGACAGTGGAAAAATAATTTCTCTTTCCTATTCTCTGGTTAAAATAAGCAATTGGGAAGCTCTGTTTGACTTACTAATAGAATTGATGATCAGGTTTACCATATTATTTGTGTAAAAATAACAGTTTGCATTTTACCTGAAGCTTTGGGAATCTGGATTGGCTAGCTAGAGGTAATGAAGCTACAGATTACTGTATTTTGCTGTGTATAATGTGCTCCCATGTATGGTGTGCACCCATGCTTTTGGCCCAACTTTCAGTAAAAAAATCTTTCCTTTTAATTTTTTAATTCATTTTTTAATTTATTTATGTTTAGAAAAAATTGATTATTGTATTCTAGGGTGTTATTTTGCATACGGATATCATTATTACTTTCTAGAGTTATACTTATAATTCATAAGCATATAAATAAAAGAATTAAAAACATTTATATAGATACAGAATTAGTACTACCCATGTGTAATACACATCCTTATTTTTCCCTAAAAAATTTGGGCAAAAAGTGCACCTTATACATGACAATATATGGTAATCTTATTATGTTGTAAGCATAATGCTGTGTTAGCTATCTCCAGTTTATTCCACTGAAGTAAGCTTCTTAGAAGCAAAATCCCTGGATTATGAATATAAAAATTCACTTAGTCATGTTCAAAGACATGAGAAGTTGTACTCTATTGAATAGTGTCTCTCAAAATTCATGCCCCCTGGTACCTGTGAATGTGACTTTTTTGCAAATATGGTCTTTTAAAATGTAATTAAGTTAAGAAGAGCTTGTACTGGGTTAGGGCGGGCCCTAATCCGATGATTGGTGTCCTTATAAGAGAGCAGGTAAGATGCAAGCACAAAGGCAGGCGCCCAGGGAGAACACCATGTGGACTGGGAGGTAGAGGTTGGAGGGTCTGCCTACAAGCCGAGGAACGCCCAGGATTGTTAGTGACCACTGGAAAACAGGAGGAAGCAAGGAAGGTTCTCCTGTCTCCAGAGGAGCATGGCTCCACCAACACCTCGATTCCAGATTTCTGGCTTCCAAAATTGTGAGAATAAATGCTTTTTGGTTTTAAGCAATCCAGTTTTTGTTATGGCAGTCCTAGGAAACTAATACAGAAAGCATTTTGATTCTATCATAACTAATGTAAAAACAATGAGTATGCGTCGGAGGTGCCGGAGCCTACATATAAGAGAGGGACTAAGTCTGAACCTTCTGGAAATGCACTGCATCTCAAAGGACATTAACATTGTTCACTGAGGGCACTTGCGAGCTTAACTCCTGGGAACCTATCATAGTTTTTATAGTTTGTTTTCCATAGCTGACATTACCCAGGGGAAATCAGTATAAGAAAAGTCTCCTGCACAACAATAAAAATAGATCTTAAGCGCACTGGGTCCCTGCTGGGCTTTCATTTATTTATTTATTTTTGAATTCGAGAGCTCATAAGAAAATTATGGCCCCTGTTTTCTGTGGGGTTCCCCATCTATTTCTCTGGAAACTTTTACTACAATAATATTCTTTTAAATATTTTTCTCTGATAGGAATTATGCATGAATGTATTGTTCCCGTCAGCTAGATTTGTCTCCTTTCAATTTAAAAAATGTTTTTGATTCATGACTGTGATACAAGATCCCAATGTTTGTCAATGAATATTAAAGTGGTGCAGAGATTTTAATGACCATGTAGCTTTAGATGTTGGATGAGCTGATCATTTGGATGCTGCCTGAATACTTGAACCCTGAAGTGGGGTGGCAAACACAAATGTTTAAGTGTGTCAGCCAGTAGTATGCATGAGAGACAGGCTGGCTGTGATCAAATCGGCAACATATGCCTTAGTCATCTTACGCCGATTTTTGTCATACAGAAAAATGGAAATGTAGAAACAGAGGTCCACTGTTAACATATCTTCCAATTTTTAGAGGAAGATGTAAATCTAAGTTTCAAGAACTGTGAAGGTGTGAAATTGTATCCTCCTTGCAGTTAACAAGTTAGCCTGCTGCAGCTTCATCTCTGCTGGCAGAAGACAGGGCACTCCTGGTCAGAGACAAAGGACTTTGTTATTCATGGCCATAGCAGTAACCAGAATAGCAACATTTTTTTTTATATTTGTATCATGAGCCTTTATAACACCTTCACACATAGTGCGTTGTGTTATTATAGAGAAATTTTAAATTGAGGAAACCTGAGTCTTTATAACAGGAAGTAAACATGCTTATCCTTTGCTTTAGAGGTAGATAGCTCTCTTCAAACACTGTCCACTATACAGACATCCTTGAAAGGATGGTCCAGAGCAATCTCAGGCAATGAGGAATTCTGTAGTTTTATAATACCAGTGTTACTGAATAAACTTTCAGAATTTATTTCTATGGGTAATATTAAAATGACATTTTTATATGTCACTTAAATTAAGCTTTAAATTTAAAGTCTAGGAAGTATTCATTTACACTCTTGATCCTAGAGTTATATTTCATTGCTCACTGTACTAACGAAACAAATTTTAGGGATCAATATTGGATGCCAAAGTTTCAGCCAAGATGGAAGTATAGGTAGAAACCCTTCACTTCCTTGTACAACCAAAAGGAGGACAGCAACCAATCTAAAAACAATAAACAACCAGAAGTGCCCGAATATCAAACTGCATGGAACTCCGACAACCAAGGAATTAAAGAAGCAGTCAACCAGACTGGTGCATGGAGACCAAGAAGTATGGCCCAAATGAAAGAACAGAGCAAAACTCCAGAGAAAGAGCTAAGTGAAGATAGCCAACCTCTCTGATGTGGAATTCAAAGCATTGGTAATCAAGATGCTCACAGAACTGACTGAGCTTGGTTGAAAAATGAAAGAACAAATGAAGACTACCCAAACTGAAATAAAGGAAAATATTCAGAGAACCAACAGTGATAGAAAGGAAACCAGGACTCAAAGCAATAATTTGGAACAAAGGAAGAAATAAACATCCAACTGGAACAGAATGAAGAAACAAGAATTCAAAAAAATGAAGAGAGGCTTAGGAATCTCTGGGATGACTTTAAATATTCCAATATATGAATTACAGGGGTGCCAGAAGGAGATGAACAAGAGGAAGAAATTGAAAACTTATTTGAACAAATAATGAAGGAAAACTTCCCCAATCTGACAAAGGAAATAGACTTCCAGGAAGTCCAGAGAGTCCCAAAGAAGTTGGACCCAAAGGGAAACACACTAAGGCACATCATCATTAAGTTACCCAAGGTCAAAGATAAAGAGAGAATCTTAAAAGCAGCAAGAGGAAAGGAAAGAGTTACCTACAAATGAGTTCTCAAAAGGCTATCAGCTAATTTCTCAAAAGAAACCTTATAGGCAAGAAGGGGCTAGAAAGAAGTATTCAGTCATGAAAGGCAAGGACCTACATCCAAGATTACTCTGTCCAGCAAAACTTTCATTTAGAATTGAAGGGCAGAAAAAGTGCTTCCCAGATAAGGTCAAGTTAAAGGAGTTCATCATCACCAAGCCCTTATTATATGAAATGTTAAAGGGACTTGTCTAAGGAAGAGAAGAAGATCAAAAACTATGAACAGTTAAATTACAACAAAATCAAAACTATCAACAACTAAACCTAAAAAAAACCAAACTAAACAAACAAATAGAACAGGAACAGAATAAAAAATGGATATCACATGGAGGGTTATCAGTGGGGAGGGTGAGAGGAAGAATAGAAGGGGAAAAGGTATAGGGAATAAGAAGTATAATTGGTAGGCATAAAATAAATGGGGAAAGGTTAAGAATGGTATAGGAAACAGAGAATTCAAAGAACTTATATGTACAACCCATGAACATGAACTAAGAGGGAAATGCTGGAGGGTTGGGGGTGCAGGGTAGAGGGGGGATAAAGGGGAGAAACTGTAATAGCATAATCAATAAAATATACTTAAAAATATTGGATACCAATCATTTTATTTTGCCATGTATGGAGACAACCCTTTCAAAACACCTAAATACTATTTACTATTCACACCAATTCAAAAAGAATGAATGTAACAATGAATGCAGTATGGTAACCTGAGGTGGATCCTAGAGGAATTTAATGGAAACTGATGAAATCTCATTGATTAGACTGTAGTAAACAGTAACTTACCAATGTCAATTTCTTAGCTTTGATGAATATACTCAGGTAATGTAAGATGCTAACAATGAGGGAAACTGGGTTTTCTAAAACTCTTTGTACCATCTTTGCAACGTTTCTGTGAATCTGAAGTTATTCCAAAATTAAAAATCTATTAAAATTTTTTAAAATGGATAATTTTAATAATCAAAGAGAAGGAAGGAACTAATCTCAAAACAAAGAACAGTTATATAAAATGAAACACATTTAGTTTTATGAAAAATTGACTACATTATACTTATTTTTCTCATTTTGGCATAAGCTGCTGAAGACTTTGACATGCATTAGTACAGATGCATGGATTGTCAGCATTGCTACTGCTGTGGGATAGCTTTATTTAATTTCAGTTTGCTGTGAAATGGGATGAAATTGTTTTCCTTTCTACTTTTCTTAGCCTGTAGAATCAGATTCTCTTAATTTTTGTACTGGAACAGATATTTGGCCTCTGTCCCTTTTGCGAATCCAGCTGATTCTGTATAATCCCAGTTTATGAATTTTAACCAGGGTGGGTTAGTAGATTCTCTCCAACATGAGATTTAGCATTTCTCGGAATTTTCTGGATGCAAATGGCCCTTCAGAGACTCAGAATTTCCTGACTCAGTAGTGCCTGAGAAAGCCATTTCTCACTATTAGGAGGGAAGGGCAAAGGTAGGAAGAGGACAGTGTCCGCATATCAGTGCCCAATAAGAGGAAATTGGGAAGAAGTTATTGTAGGCAAGCACCTGGTAGAACAGACTCCGCTAGCAGCTGTATGTAAGTCCAAGCAGGGCACCTGCTGTGGAGAGTCTCTTGTGCAGTAGAATTCAGGGCCAGGGCTTAAGTTCCTGCAAAGGTATATAGCTTCTGAATCATGGCAGCATGTTGGAATCATTTGGGCAGATGTAAAAAATTCCCAGGTCTGACCCCTGAGATTCTGATATAATTGGCATGGAGTGAGGCTTGGTGTTTTTTGAAAAAGCTTCCCCTGTGAAACCAATGTGCACCCAGGGCTGAGAACTACTGTGCTAGAGTGAGCAGGGATTTCATTTGTGGAGGCTGAGCCCCAGTCTGCAGGGCGGAAGGCCAGTCCTGGGACTGGTGTCCATGGAGTGGGAGAGAGCTATGACTTGGTGCAGAGCAGGGACACAAGGTTGCAGAATTGGTGTTTTGGTCTGGAAGTGTCTGCACTGGCCCTGTCCCTTTCACGATGACAGAGTCATCCATGTTTGCCCATGACTTTAATGCATGTAGCACTGAACGACCCACATCCTGGGAAACCCCTTGGCCTTAGGCTAACCAGGACAGTAGATCACTGTAGTCTTTTTTTAGTCCAGGCCAAAGCATCCTTTATGGCACCTGCTAACAACACCTACAGGACGCTGTTTCCAGCACCGCTGCTCTTCAGACTCGGTACACAGCAGAATTCCCACAGGTTCCTATTTCACCTTCCATTTTCTTTCTCGTGCAGACAGTTGGTTTAAGGGGAACAAGAAAAGAAGTGGAGAAGAGCTGTAGTTGTTTGCATCCTTTCTGCTTCAGTAAGAATCTGCTCAGGAACTAGTGTAGGATTTCATTGAGCTCAGCAGAAGGAGCTTTAAAATGCAGAGGGTTAGGGTTAGGGTTAGAGTAAAGCAGTTGTTCTCAGACTTTATAGAGTACAACCTGGAGGGGTGGCTAGGACACATGTGGCTGGGCCACATCACCCACTCCAGGGTGGGTAAGTCTGGGGGAGGCTTGAGAATTTAAATTTCAAACAAGCAACTGCGGTTGGGCTGGAAACCACTTCTTCGAGAACCACCAGTGAAGAGACTTGACTTCAGGCATACCTGGGTGTGAAGGGGTGTGAAGGTCCTCTCTCAATCTGTTTTCTCTTGAGTAAAATGGGGAAATTTATATTCACCTCATCGGCTGTCATGAAATACCACACAAGTCAGCAAGATCACCAAGCTGCATGCAAAGGTATGGTGGGCAATTGCATTTTCTGAAAGGTCCCAGGTATCTTTCTGGTAGGGCTGGTTTGCTGTTGAGTTGACTGTTTGTAGGTTAATATTTCCAAATGTAATGACCACCATGACCTGGGATATGGGGAACTTTCTGCAACCCTAAAAACACCTGGGGCCCTACCTCCTGGGAGATTCTGGTTGCAGAGGTCTGAGGGAAGGCTCGGGGCCCAGTCGGTCTGCAAAGCTCCCCAGGATGGTTGCGTCAGTTTTGGGAACCACTGCTGTGAGCAGCACCGCTCTAGTGCGGGGCTGTTGACCACTGCAGCCTCTGTGAGTCATCTGGAGCACTTCAGAAAAATGCTGATGCCGGCGTCCCACCCCCAGAGATCACGATTTCATGGGTTTGGAGAATGGCCTGGGCACTGGAATTGTAAAAGCTTCCCAGGTGGTTCAAACGTGCAGCCAAGGTTGAGACCACCACACTATTGTATTCCTGGAGTAAGAAAAACATGGAAATTTTGTTAAAATGCCGATTCTTGGTCTTACCTCAGAGCTGCCTAAATAAACTCTCTGGGAAGAGACTCAGTCATCTTTATTATCAGTTAGCGGTCTGAAATGTTAGTGTTCACAAATCAAGGATGAGAATCCTTCCTTAAGGGACACAACAGAATCTCTCATTGAGTAACTGCTTCCTCACTACACCTCTGACCTGTTTTTATAGTAGTTTCCAGGACCTTACTTTGTCCCTCATGGAATCCCCTGCATACTTCTGTGAAGCAGCATGGGTGGGTATTATCCCCACTTTATTCATGAAGAAACTGAGATGCAGGGAGGCTTTCTCTCTAATAGCACTCATGGGAATACAAACATAGGCACGCATGCTTCCCTGAAATAAAACCACAGTCTCGAGGGGGACAAAACAGAAACAGGAATGTATACGTGAAGAGAGGTAACAGAGTTTTTAAAAAACACACAAATGGAAATTCAAAGGAGGGATTAGTGAGAAGTACTTTATCAGGAGGAAGGAATCTGAGAAGGCTCTTTGGAGGAGGTGGCCTTGGCCCATCTTGGAGCTGATAAAGTTGTAGTTTCCTTTGAGGGTCTGGGTGCAGCTCAGACAACTGTGGCCTCGCTGTTGTGCTCCCATTGGTTCCCCTTATTGGATTTTCATAGTTTTATAACCCAGTCTGGGTAACGTCCTTTGGGCTATCATTTATCACACCAATAATAAATTGTGGGGCGGGGGGGTTTGAGATCTTTCTGGCTGTTTAATAAAAGTAGGGTTTGTCTTTGACTTTTGCAAGTTATGATTATTTTGATTTCCCAGAATAAATATTGCAGTAAGTTTTTTGTCCATTAGGAAGAGAAACCAATAGACATACGAACTCTTATTGTCATATGGTTCATTTTTATAGAGGTGGGTGATTCTTTTAGCTATAACTATCTAATTAGCTAAAAATAAACATCTGTACTGTTAAAACTATGTTATTAAATCAAGCAGTATGAAGAAAGTTTCAAGGACAATGGATTTATTTCTGGAACAAAGAGACAGTAAGGGAAAAGCCGTGGCTGGCAGTCAGATAAAAAGCTGAACACTATTAGGATGTGCTGGTTTTTCTATTTTCCCACAACATCTGTCTCAGATTATTACATATAATACCTACTTGTGTAAAGCATCGGTTCCTCAAGAAAGTCCTGTGAACATGCGGAGAACCTTTATAATTGATAAGACTTGGGAATGTTGGCTTAAGTAGTGGTCTATATAATAGAAATACACAGTTTTAAATAAAATACAGTTTATTATTTTCAGATGTACATCTTTTAAAACAGATGTAAATGCAAAGAAATATAATTATATGTGTCCCTTAAAATAGCTATTAAAAAGTTCAGTGCACATATTCTTGGACCTACCAGGTCCGCATCTAGAAATCTATCCTATATATATACTGATAGAAGGGCACAAAGTACATGAAAGGATGTTTGTTGCAGTATTATTTATGACATCTCAAAAATAGAGGTAATCTGAGTTTCCTTTAGTACAGGACTGCTTAAGTGAATTATTGTTTTACTATGGAAATTTAAATATTATAAAATTATCAAAAGAATGTGGTATTGATATAGAAACATTTCAAGATTACCTTAAGGAAAAAAATAAGGGGCAGAACAGTATGCATAGTGTAAATCCATTTGTGCTTTGGAAAGGATATCTGTGTATTTATGTATATACACATTTACTTAAGTATGCATAGACTGTTCCTGATGTGGTACACAAAATCTATCAAAAATGCTTACCTTTAGGGACGCAATCGCCACCTAGGCAATGTGTATGAAGGGAATATTTTTAATCTTCTGAACTATGTACCTTGTGAATTCTTAGAACTTTTTTCCATAAGTATTTATTATTTTTAGAATAATGGATACAAATAATTGTTAAAAATAAAAAATAAATTTTTAAAATTTATTTCAATGATTTAAAAATATATTTATATAATTAAAGAAGCTGTTTAACATTAAAGCCTTTATCTTGCACTAAAAATTTTTCAGGCATGTTAGAAATGCTCCATTAGTTTGGTTCTTAGTTCTAATAACTATTGGTTTATGATAGATAATCCCTGAAAAAAATTCACCATTTATTTAGAAAAATTAATTTCCACCATGATTTAGAAAAATTACATACACTCCCGGTATATGACAGCCTCAAAATTTGTGTTACAGTAGCCCAAATTGAGCATGTTTTTTCCCCTTGGTGTTTATGCGTCTCTTGAGGTGTCATGGAAACACTTGATAATGAACCAACTGTATTGAGCTCTTCACTTTATTTGCTGTCAGCATTAGGCTTTTGGGCCGATGAGTCCTGATCATATGCTGTTTTTGGATTGACTCCTATTTTCCAGGATTAGAAATTAGTGAAAGATTATTTTCCATTATCTAATTATCTCTTTAGCTCTGAGGAATATTGCTTTAAAACATGAATTTTTGGGTCCTGGTTATTATTTAATATAACCCCTTTCCTAATTTGTTATCTTAAAGAAAACTTTTGTAATTTATAAAACATTTTTATATGCCTTTTCCTCTGACATATTTCCCCCACATACCGTGACTTGTCAACTTCCATTATTCCCTAAACTGACACCATAATTATTGTGATTATCTTCTTTGTTTCTATTTCTCTTTGTTTCTGTTGTCTTTATATATACTTATATATACTGTGTGTTTAAAGCTATGCTTTTAGATAAGAGTCTCTCTCTGTTCAGGTCATATCATTGACTGTAGGTTTTTTGCGCCTGGCCAATAGAAAGTTTGAGTGTTAGTTTGTGATCCAATTAGATTGTGTCCAGGAAGTAAAAGTTGTTTGAAACATAAAGACCTGTCATTCAGTTAGAATCTAATCTTATGGATAATTCACCCATCCAACAGCTCCAACAAGATATTTAAAATTCTGGTAAATTTATCCTGAGCCCCACTTGAAAATAAATTTTAAAAAATCAGTCTAGGGAAAAGCTTAGATTTGCATGACATACCCACAGGTTTTATATCCAACTCATAAGTACTGTAGGGACAATGGTACTTGCAACTTCCCAGGCAGCCAACCTTGGCTCACAGAGATCGTGACCTTCTATGTAGAGCAGAGATGATAGTATTGTGGATTGATGTGATTATTGAAAGTGATTATGTATGTAAATTGAGTAGGACAATACCTGACATACAGTACTTATAACAGCAGCAAACTTTTATTGAGTGTGTACCAAGTAACAAGCATTATTCTAAGCCCCTGTGCATATTAGCTTTTTAATCATATGAACAACCAAACCTCTGAGAGTATTACCCCCATTTAACAGATGACAGAGGAAGGTTTTGTAATTTGCTTGAAATTGCACAGCTAGTGAGTGAAGGAGCTGGTAGCTCACACTGTTAACAGCTACACCAAACCAGCCCTATGCAGGAAGTCAGTACCCAGTTTTGTTTCTGTCCTTAAGCCTTCTGAGTTCCGCCCCTCTCAGACCCACATGTGAAGTACTACCCTATTTTATCCTCCATCAAATCCAAGCACATTCCTCAGTCCGTGGTGCTGAATGATTGCCTTGGGAACTGGAAGTGTCAGAGGGTCAGGGGTTACACTGTGTACCATTTTACTTGCTCTCTACCCTCTCATCAAAGCTGAGGTTCACTCCATCTTGTGGGGTTATCTCATTAGGAGCAGCAGTCTCAGGCCTGGCTGCCTTCCTTGGCATTCCCAGGAAGAAGACGTCTTTAGCCTTGTTACACCCTCGTGCCCTCCTTCTCCCTCCCTTCCATTTGTCAAGCACAGAATGTTTTAAGTGGGGTTAGTCCTGAAGCCAGACTGTGAATTAGTTAACATTTGCTCCTTTAAGCCACCCATTCTATTAGTCTGTCTTATTTCTTTCTTTCATATCTCAATGGGTCAGTTTAATTAAAAGCTTTCAGTTTCTGAAGACATCGAAGATGGATGGGGGGAGGGTGGAAAAGGTCATTTAGGGCAGGGCTTCTCAAACTTTAATGTGCATGTGAATCAATCACCTTGGTAGGAGCTTTGTGAAAATGCCAATTCTGATACAGGCTATCAGGAGTAGGGCCTGAGGCTCTGCATCACTGACATGCTCCCAGTGATGTAAGTGCTACTGGTTTTTAGACCACAAACTGAGTAGCAAGTATTTAAAACTGAAGACACCACCCTGAGATGGCAGAGGATTTATGTTTACGTTTTCCAGGAACATTTAATCCGAGGAAATGAGTTGGTGGAATTTGGTTAATGTGACTGGCAGCAGGGAGAAACTTCTCAATTTCCAGCCCTACCCTAGACTGCTTACCAGTAAAGCCATTCCTGGTTGGAGAAAAGAATAGTATAAACTTGTCAAGTTTTGATACAAACACTATAAAAATAACTGTTCTCCTCCATCAGTTTAATTTAGTGACTCTTGAGTGATTTACATGCATTGTTACTGAGCTTTATGGGAAAGCATCATCTTGCTTCTCCAGGTTGAGTTTCTCATGACTGCGAAACAGATGACTAAACTTATTCTGGTGCAAGAGCCACGTGTGTATTTTAGTACCCGTTTCTTTATTCCTTCTCTCATCACCTCCATAAACGGAGAGTTAAGTCAACTTTTATTTCCCTGTCTTGCTTTGAGTCAGCTCACTAGGAGTTTTTATGAGTAATTCTGTTAGAAATGGTTTGATAATCCTAATCTGAGTAATGGCACATTGTCCAGAGCATTACATATGGAAGTGCAGTGTGGCAGAAACCTGTGCAGTGATGCAGCTGATTCGCCTTGTGATGACAATGGCTTATGTTCTCTATTCTGTTTTCAGGGAGGAGAACACTGTTACTACCAGGGCCACATCCGAGGGAACCCTGCCTCATTTGTTGCATTGTCAACATGCCACGGACTTCAGTAAGTGTCCACAATATTTTTTTGTACCATCCATTCTTTCAATCACTTATTTTCTTTGTTCGTAACTCACTGTAATCAAAATCCCTTTTCATGCTGAGAAATAACTTGAAATCAGTGATGGATCTGATCTTTTCTGTGGTTTATAAACCTAACATATTTTAAAATTAGAGTTGCAGAAACCCAGGACTTTGGAATTACAATATGATACCTGATAGTGGTGTTTGAAACATTTTTCTAGATTCATCCAAGTTGAGACTGGAGTGGTTTGGGTAATTTGGGGCTTTTCCTGTGGATGTTTAGCCTTCAGATGGCCATTCTACTTTTACTCCTCCTTGATGTTAGTTTTTATATTTTATAGAATAATAGAAATTTCAGCAAATGGAAAGAAACTCTTGACTCTGCATGCAAAGAGAAAAGGCTGCCAGTGACCTTGAGAGCTCATGTATTTCAGCTCCTTTTTCAGCTAAAGTCCCACCTAACCCGCCACGAACTGTGGGAGGATTCTTCTGTTCTCAGAAGTCTCCAAGGATTGAAGTTCATCCTTCCTGGGGAAGGGTGGAGGGCTTGCTTCCTTTCTCACAACCTTCGTTATCAAAGAATGGTTGCTGATGTTTAACATTGGAATACGTCTACTTCCTCTGTCCTGTCAGTAATGGTGATGCACAGGTGGCTGTCTTGCATTTGTTTTGGAACTCCTTACAAAGCCACTGTCGTTCCTCAGCATTCTGCTGAAGCTAAATCTTCTCAGTTCCTTCTGATTAGTTCTACTTTTTTTTTTTTTTTGAGACAGAACAGGCCAACACTTTAATTCAGTTTTGTTAAATTTTTGTTTGGTGAATTTAAAATGCTTCCTGTCTATTACCAAGTTAGAGATGCGGCTTCTTCATCTACCTAGCAGTTATTGAGTGTCTGCTGTATGCTGGCCAGCAGGTATATTTAGGTAGGACATGAACTCTGCCCCTAGGAGCTCAGTCTGGGTGCGGGGGTGAGGGGAGAGCTAAATCTAGCTCAGCTTCCTACTATGGAATATGATAGGTATATTTGTTTTCTTTAAGAGAGAAAAAATAGAGAGAAATGCAAGCTGAGAGTGGGCACTGACAGGTGAGGTGGTACTGGAGGGCTGCAGAGAAACACCTCTGAGGAAGGTGGTGTGGGCCCAGAATGGAGTTTGATGGAATCTTTTGAGAGGGGGGTTAAATTGACAGGTCTTAAAGAAATCATGCAAATAGATCTAATGGGAAAGTCCAGAAAGTGTAGCTGGTGTGCCTAAATGGTACCTGTGGTCAGGTCCTGGCAGCAGGTGTGTGAGAGGAAAGGCAGGAGGGTGAGGATCAGCTAAATAGCCGGAAATAGGAGGCCACGTGCCTGACACGCTGGAGGACTACTCTTGGCTTATTTGTTTTAAAAGACTGTTTTCCTTATTGTAAATAAATTATTTGAATAGAGAGACACTTTTAACAATCAGGAATCCATACCTAATATCTGAAAGACTTGGTTCTTATCTGGGAGAAGAAATGCTGAAGTTGCCTTCAGCAGTTAATTTGTTCTAATTTCCAGGTAAGCACAGCTGTCAGCTAGGACTAGTGCACCAGGCCTGTTGACATCTGTGATGGCTAATGTGTCTAGTAGGAGAGCGATATAAAAAATAAGAATCTTTCCCTCTTCTCCCTTCTTAAAATCTCAATCCAAAGTCACTTTGTAAGCATCTTGCCTAGTGCTTATTCCAGTTTGCCTCCCAGTTTTTTGAATGGACACAATATTGCGACAATCGGAGAGAAGTTAGACTTCCGGCCAAGATGGAGGCGTAGGTGGACACACTGTGCCTCCTCTCACAACCAAAATTAAGGACAACAAAGATTTAGAAACAAGAAAACAACCAGAACTCGTAGAAAATTGAACTGTATGGAAGTCCAACAACCATTCATCCAGACCTGTAAGAAGGGCAGAGTCGCGGCAGGAAAAAGTGGAGGTGTGGGACCAGGCATGCAGGCAGCAGCGGCTGGCAGACCCCAGGTGCACAGGTGGAGAGTAGTGGACCCCAGGCATAGGGTAGCAACTGTGCAGACCCAGTGAGGCTGCACAAAGCGGCTGGCTGACCAGTTGGTCCCACATTCGTGTGCAGATAATCCAGGTGAAGGGGAAGCGGTGGAAGGGACTGGAATCCGAGAGAGTGGAACAAGCGCCATTGTTTCCTCTCGGATCCCGCCCCCACATACCGCGTCACTACCCAGCAACTGGGCTGCCCCGCCCTGGGGAACACCTAAGGCTCCACCCCTCACTATGTGACAGCTGCGACTAGACCCCCCAAAAAAACCAGAAACAAAAATGGCTCAAACCAGAGAACAAATCAAAGCCCCAGAGCCAATTCATCTAAGCGACGAAGAGATAGCCAACCTATTAGATGCACAGTTCAAAGCCCTGGTGATCAGGATGCTCACAGAATTGGTTGATTTTGCTCACAAATTAGATGAAAAAATGAAGGCTACAATAAGTGAAATGAAGGAAAACGCACAGGGAACCAATAGAGATGGGAGGAAAACTGGGACTCACATCAATGGAGTGGACCAGAAGAAAGAAAGAAACAACCAAACAGAAAACAAGGAAGAAACAAGAATTCAAAAAAATGAGTAGAGGCTTAGGAGCCTCCAGGACATCTTTAAACGTCCTAACATCAGAATTATAGGGATACTGGAAGGGGACGAGGAAGATCAACAAGTGGAAAAGTTATTTGAACAAATAATAAAGGAGAACTTCCCCAATCTGGCAAAGGAAATAGACTTCCAGGAAGTCCAGGAAGCTCAGAGAGTCCCAAAGAAGTTGGACCCAAGGAAGAACACACCAAGGCACATCATCATTACATTAGCCAAGATGAAAATGAAGGAGAGAATTCTAGAAGCAGCAAGGGATAAGGGGACAGTCACCTACAAAGGAGTTCCCATCAGACTGTCAGCTGATTTCTCAAAAGAGACTTTCCAGACAAGAAAGGGCTGGAAAGAGGTATACCAAGTCATGAAAGTCAAGGACCTACATCCAAGATTGCTCTATCCAGCAAAACTTTCATTTAGAATGGAAGGGCAGATAAAGTGCTTCTCAGATAAGGTCAAGTTAAAGGAGTTCATCATCACCAAGCCCTTATTATATGAAATGTTAAAGGGACTTATCTAAGAAAAAGAAGTTAAAAAATATGACAGTAAAAAGACAGTAAACTCACAGGTATTAACAACCACACCTAAAACAAAAGCAAACTAAGCAAAAAGCTAGAACAGGAACAGGAACAGAACCACAGAAATGGAGATCACATGGAGGGTTAGCAACAGGGAGTGGGATGAGGAGAGAGGGGGAAAAGGTACAGAGAACAAGTAGCATAGACGGTAGGTAGAAAATAGACGGGGGAGGGCAAGAATAGTGTGGGAAATGTAGAAGCTAAGGAACTTATGACACATGGACATGAACTAA
>PVKU01001776.1:77399-194379 GCA_004027475.1 Anoura caudifer
AACAGGAACAGAACCACAGAAATGGAGATCACATGGAGGGTTAGCAACAGGGAGTGGGATGAGGAGAGAGGGGGAAAAGGTACAGAGAACAAGTAGCATAGACGGTAGGTAGAAAATAGGGGGAGGGCAAGAATAGTGTGGGAAATGTAGAAGCTAAGGAACTTATGACACATGGACATGAACTAAAGGGCGGAATGTGGGTGGGAGGGGGTGTGCAGGGTGGAGGGGACTGATGGGGAAGAAATGGGACAACTGTAATAGCATAATCAATAAAATATATTTAAAAAAAAAAGAAGTTAGAGCTGTCTTCTCAGGGCTCTGCTGGAGCTGAGAACCTCAGACCATTGCTTGCTCCTGAGCCTCCATAGTCACATGAAGGAGGATGGAAAAGGAAGTTTAAGGAATTTTTGTGACTAGGTCAGGAGTAGAACTCGGAGTCTACTTCAGTTGTTTTAAATAAGTAAAATTTACTTTCACCTTTAGAAAACTTTTCATTTAAAGCTACATAAAAACAACCAGAAAAGCCACTGTGTGTCTTGGAACATAGTCAGGATTGTGTAGAAGCATGTTTGGGTGTCCTTCCACTTTTATGAGCATGTTGTAAAAACTTACTGTAGTTCCTTTTCATTTTTATTATTGCATCTTAATTTTACATTCTGAACAGAAATTATTGATAGAAAGATTTTGGGTAGCTATTGCTGAATATTAAATAATTTATTTTGTCTTAATTGCAATGATTTAGATATGAGATATGTTGTATCATACATAATTTATCTTTTATAAATTACCAAATACATATTAACATTTTCCATTTTCCTTAATGTTTCATTCAGTTGAACACAAAGGGGAAATAATCAGATTTGTATCTCCTACATAAAAGACCTGAAAGGGAACTTTTTTTTTCAAATTCTAAGGGCTAATGGGTAATATTTTGATCTTGGTGTATTTGATGTTAAGACAAAATCCTCTTAACTATAGGAATCTTAAAGAATGGAATCAAATGTAAGTTTATTGCCCTCTTGTGGCAATTTGTAAGAATGTCTCTTTTCTTTAAAAATACTGTGATAAGCCTTTCAGAATCTTTGTTCAATTGACTTATAATGACTTGGTCCTAGCTGCAGGTTTTTATCAAGCATTTTCCATGTTATTGTCTCAATATACTTATTGGAATTTATATAAATATAACAGAAAGGTATCAGTCCTCAAATAAGGCAAAGAAAGCACATAGGTCTTTTAATTGTTAAAGAAATTGTGATATCATATGTAATATGGGGAACCAGAATCTTATAGATATAGATGGTGACAGAATCTGCTTTCTTGACACTGTATATTGTGATGTTTAAACCCAGTAAAAGTAATTGATCTTCACATTGGACATTAACCTAATGCAAGAGGAAATAATGCCCAGTATTAGTTAAACAAAACAAACTGCTTGCAACTTAATTAGTGTTACCGCATGGACTTGGTGAAGGGAATGGTTTTATATAACTTTCTCGATGGGTCTGGCCAGGTCTTAACAGGAGCAGAAAGAATGTTACTCTCATATTTGGTCTACTGTTTTGAAAAGGCTTTCCCCACTGATTCCTTAGGCATGTATTGCCAGTAATACAGGGTCCAGCAGAAGTAACACCTGCTTGAAGTGTGGTTGGTAGAGTAAAAATATGGGTGTAATACTTTATAGTTTTAATTTGAACATTACACCTAAAATGTCATATGGTATGCTTGAGTGTGATGTTGTTATGTTACAGAATTATATGCTTATGATTTTGTAATAAAAAGGGGGCATTATTTGTCCTGTAGATTACCAACTGCATCTGTTTAGCTTTAAATTCCAAATGCTATGTCATCCAAATTCAGAAATGCACTCTTTGAAAACCTTACAGATGTGAGAATAGCAGTTCAAAGGCTATATGAACATTGAGAACATGTGGAAGATGTTAAGGCATGAATGAAAGAATTTGGATAGAGGCAGAGTTGGAGGCCATTGTGATGATAGCTCAGGGAAACCAACTGATTTCTCTAAGCTGTCAGTGAAAGACACATACTGTTCCTTGTTTAACAGCTTGGATATCTTACAGTCATTTCCACCTAACACTGAAAAATGACAGCAGAAGATTACAGCTTCCCCCTGCCGGAATGATATCACACATTCCTTCAGTATCATAAGGGGCTTGATCTTAGTAGAAGGGCCATGTCCCACTGAAAGGAGTGACTATCAGGATCTCTCTGAGTGAGAACTGAGGCCCTCTGTAGCTCAAAATGCTCTCCAGAGGATTTCTCCATTGGCTGATAGTCATCTCCAGGCCAAGAAGTCCAACACTGAACTCCAGATTTATACTCTGCCCCCTGCATTCGGCTTCTTTGTGCCAACCCCATCCTGTCCTTCCTGTAGCTGTTTTCATCTCTTTAAATGGCACCTCCATTTTTCCAGTGGCTCAGGTCAAAACCTGGAGTCCTCACTGACACAGCTCTTTCCTCCATACATCATTTGAAATCATGAACAAATCCTATTGGCTCTACTTTGGAAAAATAGCCAGAATTTGACCAGTTCTTACTATTTTCGTTATTATCACCGAAGCAGCCATCTTCTTTCACCTGGATTAGATGGTGAAAGAAGATGGTCGCTTAGGTGGTAACAATGGAAATACCATTACCATTGGGGCAGTTCTTCTAAAATTTCAGGGAGATTGTGTTTCCCCTCTGCTTAGAACCTTGCGGTGGCTCCTCATCTCTCTCAGAGGAAAAGCAAAGGCCCTAAAGCTGACTTGTTACTCTGATCTCATGTTACAGCACTCCTCCCTCACCCACTCTGCTCCAGCCCACAGCGTCCTCGGTGTTCCTGGACCATGCCAAGATTCTCTTACCTTAGGGCTCGATTCTGAAACGCTCTCTGCACAGACATCCTTACAGCTCACCAAATCACTTCTTTCAGGTCTTCGCTTAAATACCATCTTCTTTGTCAGGCTGTGCTCTGACCCTCTATCTAAATTAACAGTCCTCTGTCTCAGGTCCCTACGTTCAGTCCTCTGGCACCAGTTATTGACCTTTACCTGCTTTATTCTCTTCCCTAGAATTTATCGCCATGTCATATATATTTAGTTGCTGATTACGTGTATTTTCCGTCCTCCCTAGAATGCGCATCAGCACAGAGGGCAGAGAAGCGGTCTGTTTTGTTCAGTGCTGTATCCCCAGCACTAGAGCAGTGCACACTGTGTGCTCTCTAAATGTCTGTTCAGTGAACGATGATGAAAGTGGGTAGCTGATTGGAGATAAGCAGTTCAGGAACCAATCTGCCTGCTCTATTCCTGCCTCTGCTCTCACTGAGGTTATAATTTGGGCAAGTTACTTTGTCCCTTTGGGCTTTCGTTTCCTTACTTGTAAAATGAGGATAGTCATTGTTCCTCCCTCATAAATTTGTGGGAAAGATTAAAGGAGTGTGTTTAGTTCATGGTAAGTTGTTGAAATGTGTCGGCTCTTGTTAACTATGACATCTTCCACATGCGTGGTAGGTAGGCAGTGCTCAGGATAGTTCCTGACATCGGGCATCAGAATCACTTGGGGTTTGTTTAAAATGCAGCATCCTGGGCACTGGCCCAGAAATCTGAGGAAGGCCCTGAAAGTTTGCATGTTTACTAGGTCTCCAGTTGACTATTTGCATATTAAAGTTTTAGACTCATATGTTGGAGAGAGGACTAATGGCCCACAGCTAGAGAATGGTAATTCTGAGCCTGGGGAACAGCCTGCGTGAGGAAACCCTGCTGCTTGTGGGGAATCAGAGGGCGGGGCCTTTTCTCTCAGCAATGTGTGTACGTAGTGTGTGGTGTTGGTGTCATGTGTGGTATCTCGGGGGTTCTGTGTGTATGTGAGTGATGCATGGTGTGGTCAGTGTGTGTGGTGTATAATAAGTGGGTGCATGTGTGTATGTGTGGTGTGTGTGTGAGATTTGTGATGTGTGTGTGTGTGTGGTTTGTGGTGTGGTGGTGGTGATGGGTGGGACTGGGAAGTAGGTGCTGAGAAGTAAACTGGTCCTCTGGCTGTTGCTGATTTTCAAATGACTTTGTTCTGAGGCAGAAGGTGATAGCCATGCCTAATTATTTTCTTGTTCTCGGCAGTGGGATGTTCTATGATGGGAACCACACGTATCTCATTGAGCCAGAAGAAAACGACACCTCCCAAGTAAGTGCTCCTTCTGTTTGCTGCAGCAAATGTGGACGCGATGCTGGGAGTTTTATTCTCTCCTCTTTGTTCTCTCTGCTTTATTTTATTTAAATATATATATTATTGAAAGTAAATACTGAATAAATCAAAACCACAAGTTTCTTTTTTTCCTTTTTAAATCTGTCTCTTACTCCTCCTTTAAGTTGAAAATACTTTCCTTCAGAGGTGTTCTGAAGCTTCCATTTCTGTCTCCACTGTCATGAGCTATGAATCTGTCTTAGTCTGCTCAGGATATCATTACAAAATTCTGGGTGGCTTAGACAACAGAAATTTATTTTCTCACAGTTCTGGAGACTGGAAATCCAAGAATAAGGTGTCAGCAGGGTCGGTGTCTTGGTTGAGGGCTCTCTCCATAGGTTGCAGACAGCTGCCTTCTTGCTGCGTCTTCAGATGGCAGAGAGAGAGAGACAGTTCTGGTGTTTCTTCCTCTTCTCATAGCAGCACAAACCCTGTTGGATTAGGGCCCCGCCCTTATAACCTCTTTCCCCTATCGTTTCCTCACAGGCCCTGACTCCAAATACAATTACATTGGGAGTTAGGGCTTCAGTATATGAATTTAGAGGGGGAAATGCAAACATTTATTCTGTAACAGATCAAAACCACAGATTTGTGATTTTCCACCTTCCCCTTTTCTAGATTTGAGATTTTTGTCTATTGCCCTTTGTCTTTAAAGCCCTGTCTTGATGAAATTTAGAGAAATTTAGATTTTCTTATTTCCCACAAATTAGAAAAACAATCCAGTTCCATTCCAGCTATGTATATGCAAACATTCTTCCTTATATCATGAACGTCAGTCGAGTGCTTGGAGAGGCAAATAATTTCAAGAATCATTTCCTACCCATAATATTGTTTGGAAAACTATCGGAATTGAATATTATTTTCTGGGTCCCCGCTGCCTGCTCGCCTGTCACTTTGCTGTGACCATGTGGTTGACAGCTCAGTAAAATGGGTTCGTGTCCCTGAGCTGTAATCCTAATGGCCTCTACCTCTGCCGCCATCCAAACTCTTTCATTCCTGTTTTAACATTTTCCGCATGGCCTCAACTTTCACATACTCTTATAATTTTAGTAATTGAATGAAGCCTGATGAAGTTATTTGAATATTCACCAATTTTTTTCTTAGACAAAACATGACTTTTTATCTGTTGGCTTTTCATAGAACTTTGTGTAACACTCGAATTTTGCAGTAAGGTTTATTTGGGGCTCTGCTGTACCAGTCAGCATGCTCCGCAGTGTGAGGAAAAGTGTTTGCTCTGCAGTCTGTACCTGGCAAAGCTCTCTGACTCTGAAAGCAGGGCAGGGAGTCATGGAAGGGAACCGGTCATAAAAAACATTAACCCATTTTCCCAGATGTCTTACTTCTCCTTGGAGGAATAGGCCCATTCATTTATTTTCCATTAACTGTAGGCTCTGGCTTCGCTGTTTGTGAAGGCATTCACTTCTAATAGGATGCTGCTCTGGTCCCGGGAGAATACAGGCGTGAGTGGGAGCTTTTGTGCAAGGGCTCATCACCCCTTTAAACCCAGGAGAATGTCTAGCCAAGTTATGGTTCTTTTAAGAATTCCAGCTTCTCCAGCTATGATTGCCTGAGCCTGGAGGTAGCTGGAAGTACACGCTTAATCTCTGTTGTTTGTGCTATTTCAGGTGGATTTCCATTTTCATTTGGTTTACAAATCCAGGCTCCTTGAATTTCCTTTGGATGATCTTCCAGCTGGTATGATGTTCTCGTATTAATTTTAAAAAAGACAACTTAAATAATTCATTTTGATGCTTCAGAGCTAATCTATAGGTGGAATATCATTAGCACACAACTGCTCGTAACAATTTCAGGGAGAAAGTGAAGTATCATCAAGAGGGAGAATAAAATGCAGACTAACCACATGCTTGCAGTGGACGAGTTTGGAAAGATAGAACTTGAGTGTGTTAAGGAAAGCTTTTTAAAATCATAGATTCAAATAAGGTAGCGTAGGAGAAACAACATTAGGGCAAAAATTGGTCTGTGCAGATAACTTATGTAAAAATTCACTCTTGGTGAACTACTGAGTTGTAAACATGGGGAAGAACTCTTAATTAATCATTTTCCCATTTGTCATTATCCTCATCTCTTTATGCCCCAGCATTTTAAGGAAGAACTGTTAACAGATTAGCATTTTTATTTTATGCATTATTTGTGAAATCAGTCTTTCCTTCTCAGGTAAGTTTATAGGTCCATGTATTTTTGCATGCCGATTTGAGAGTTGCACCCAAATCTTCACAGGACACTAGGGCAGGGTCCTTATACTTTGGTCTCACGCGGTGGAGCGGTGATCATGCAGAGCGCTAGTGTGTTCTCCCCTGAAGACGGGCACACTCCCAACACCATGCGTGGGCGTGGAGCTGCTTCCTCCCCTGTTTAGTGAGCCCTGATCATGGCCATAGCACATTCTAAATTTTAAACTCACTTTAGTTTTTGCAGCAGCTCCACGAGATAGAATTGTTTTCCATTTTATAGGTGAAGCTCAGCTGCCTTGTCTCCTCCTTGGTCCCACAGCTAGGAAGGGACAGGAGGTTTGGAAGAAGGCACAAAGAAAATGTTCTCTGGGGGAGAGGCACAGAAGAAATGGAAAAATTACTAAACTGAAAGCAAATCCTAAACTACTGCTTAGGAAGATGACCTAAAAGTTTACATTGTCTTTTCATCAGAAAATGAAATATGTTTTCTAATGTGCCTTCCTCTCTGAAGTAAATTTGTAAATCCTTGACCTTCTGTAGTTTCCCTCTAGGAAATAAAACCCTTCCCTGCTCTCCTGCTGCCAAGGGGGTAGCAGACCCTATTTTAGAGAATTCACTGTTTTGAAAAAAGTCTGCAAATGAGCATTTAATGCTCTTTCTTCATGCAGATACCTTAAACTATTCCTTTAGTATCTCATGTAACTTTTACAATCCCTGTTATGAAAAGAAACAAATTCATGACTAGCTGCCAGAAAATAAACTCTTAATTTAATACATGTTATTGGAAGTAATCAACATGAATTAACATTTAAAGTAAAAAGTACAGTTCCCTCTAAGGACTTTATTGCAGGCTTGCCATGATACAATCTTGTAATTTGAAAAGATCTTTTTTTAGGGCTTCAACAGCAATTTTGGAAGTGACTTGGCAGTTCTGCGGTTATTAAAAATGAGTTTTGAACATGTTCTTTGTAAACTCACGTCTGTCTCAATTAGTTTCTGGTTTTCTTTTCTCATCAGAAGTTAGCATTGTTGCCTGGCCAGGTAGTTCAGTTTGTTAGACAGTCGATCCCATGTGCTGAGGTTCCTTTAAAAAAAAAGTTGGCACTGTCAACTTTAGGAATGTTATTTCTCTTTCAGAACTCTTAGATTTACCATGATAAGTTAGAAAGAAATAAGAAATAAATGTCAAAACTGCAATTTTTGTAAAATAAGCTCAGAAGTAAGCTTATTTATTTTTAATTTCATATAGTTTCAGTGGGTTATAGATTATCAGCACCTTTGTCTTTCTATGTATTATGTATTTCCCAAAGATATAATATGATCAGGTGTTCTCTGCACTTGTTTGATACTAGAACCTTTTGTTTTACTTAACACATCCCTTAGGACTAGTGTCTTTTTTTATTGATAAATTACAGTTGGCATCAATGTTATATTAGTTTCAGTTGTACAGCAAAGTAGACATTTATATCATTTATGAAGTGCTCCCCCAATAAGTCTAGCACCCACCTGGCACCATACACAGTTATTACAGTGTCATTGACTGTATTCCCTGTGCTGTACTTTATATCTCCATAACTGTTTTGTAGCTACCAATCTGTACTTCTTAATACCTTTGCCATTTTCGCCCAGTCCCTCAGCCCCCTTCCCATCTGGCAACCACCAGTTTGTTCTCTGAAATGCGAAGAAAACTTATCCATTAAGAGAAGATATTCACCAAATATACATCTGATAAGGGGTTAATCTCTGAAATGTATGAAGAACTCATACAACTTAACACCAAAAAACCCACCAAACAATCCAATTAAAAAATGAGCGGAGGACCTGAATAGACAGTTCTCCAAAGAGAGTATACAGATGGCTAGTAGTCATATGAAAATATGCTTGATGTCACTAGTCATCAGAAAAATGAAAATTAAAACTACAATGAGATGTCACCTCACACCTGTGAGAGTGGCCACCATCAATAAATCAACAAACAGCTAGTATTGGCAAGGATGTGGAGAAAAGGGAACCGTTGTGCACTGTAGATGGGATTGCAGACTGGTGCACCTGACTATGGGAAACTGTATGGAGGTTCCTCAAAAAATTAAAAATAGAACTACCATATGACCTAGCAATTCTACTTCTGGGTATTTATACTAAGAAATCCAAAACACCAATTTGAAAAGATATATGCAACCCTGTGTTCACTGCAGCTTTATTTACAATAGCCAAGATATGGAAGCAACGTAAATGCTCAATAGATGATTAGATAAAGAACATATGGCGTATATGTATAGTGGAATACTACTTGACCATAAAAATGAATGAAATTTTACCATTTGTGACAATATGGTTGGACCTAGACGGTATTGTGCTAAATGAAGTAAATCAGACAAAGACAAATACCACATGATTTCACACATACAAGGTGGGGTAAAAATAGGTTTACAGTTGTGAGTACACGAAACAGAGTTTATTATTGTATTGTCACTTATTAATTGTTGTATTATTTCCATATGAAAAACTGCAAACCTACTTTTTCCCCACCCTGTATATGGAATCTTAAGATTATTGTTTTAGGAACACATCTTGAAAAAAGCTTATTTTTGTATGGACCCCGTAGCACTCAGTTTTTAAAAGATTCCTACCATGAATTCTACAAACCTTGTGCGCTGTTCAGTGGGTCTTGACACATGCGAGTGCCCTTTGGGAGCCCTGGAGCCGCAACGTGACCCCAGGGACTCCCGCCATGCCTGTTCCCAGCCATCGCCCCCCACTCCTAGTTCTGCAGTCTCCTTTCTGACTTTTTGTTTTTTGGCCAAGGATTAGTTTAGCCTGTTATAGATCATCATACAACTGGAATCATGTATTATGCCCTGTTTCTTTTGCTTAGCATATGCCTATGAGATTTGTGTTGTCAGGGGTAGCAATAGTTTATTCTTTTAAATTATTAAGTATGTTCTACTGTATGAATGTACTACAATTTTATATTCATCTTGCTAATGGACATTTGGGTTGTTTCCAATTTTTGGATGACACTTAATAAAATAACGATGAAAAGTCTTGCAAAAGTCTTTTTGTGGGCACCCATTTACATTTCTGTCAGATACCCAGGAGTGAAATTACTGGGTAGGCAGCTATAGAAGGCATGCTTACCTGTGTAACAGTGTTTTCAAACTTGAGCATGCATTCGAGTCACCCGGAAGGCTGGTTAAGCATCAGCCGCTGGCCCCATTGCTGGACGTTTCTTTAAAACACTTTATTGAGGTGTGGTTGACATACAAAAATTATTATTAATATATACAACTTGATGGGTTTGGAGGTAAATATGCATTCATGAAATTATTATCATAATCTATGCCATAAACATATCCATCAACTCCAAAAGTTTCCTCCTGTTCTCTCTTTATTATTGTTATTATTGTTATTGGTGATTGGAACACTGAACATAAGATCTACACTCTTAGTAAAATTTCAAGTATATACTATAGCATTGTTAACTATAGGCATTAACTATACTGCTGTACAGTACATACCTGTAGGACTTATTCATCTTGTAAAATGAAACTTTGCATCTTCTGACTAATACCTCCCTGTTTTCCTCTCTCCCTGCCCCTGGCACCCACTGTTTCACTTTATGCTTCTGTGAGGTTGATGTGTTAGATTCTTCATATAAGCAGTATCATGTAGTATTTGTCCTTCTGTGTCTGACTTATTTTACTTAACATTATGTCCTCCAGGTTCATCCATGATGTCACAAACAACAGCATTTTCTTTTTTTAAGGCTGAATAATATCCCATTTAGATACATACCACATTTCTTTATCCATTCATCCATCAATGGACAGTTAGGTTGCTTCTGTATCTTGGCTGTTGTGAATAATGCTGCAGTGAAAATAGGAGTGCAGACATCTCTTTGAGACCCTGATTTGAATTTCTGTGCCTATATACCCAGTAGTGGGATTGCTGGGGCATATGGTAATTCTCTTCCTAATTTTTTGAGGAATCTCCACGGTGTTTTTCATTGTGGCTGCACCAATTTCTGGAGTTGTTGATATAGTACCTCTCGGATGGGTTATGAGAATTTGCATTTCCAACAAGTTCCCAGGTAATGCTGATGCCATTAGTCCAGGGATCACACTTTGAGAACTACTGTTTCATAAGAAATTGCTGAACCCTTTTCCAAAGTGGTTATACCATTTTACACTCTCATCAGCGCTGTATGAGAATTAATTACTCCATGTCTTCACCAACACTTGGTGTGTCATTCTTTAATGAAAGTCAGTAGTGAATGTGAAGGTCAAGTTGGCTATTTAAAAGATTCCAATAAAGAATGTGATGGTTTTATCGCAAAATATGAGAAAAACTTTTGAGATAACTTAGAAGTAATGTTTGAGATTTTTTGAGTTATATTAATTAATGACATTCAGTATTAATATAAACACAATTGCTTTGATTAATATTCTGCATTACCATTAAGTGAAGCATTATATATTATAAAATTAATAATGACCATATAGTTATGTGGTTATAATTGATAATTACTTATTAATAATTATAATTATTAATCAATAATTAAAGTATAATTATATAATTTATACTAGGAAGGGCTAATAAGACTTTGCCTTGTATCAAAGAAACCTAGAAATTTCACTGAGTTTAATTTACTTTTCTTTTCTTTTAGAATTCCAACAAGTAAGCTTCACTCCACCAAAATTTATTCTGAAGCCAAGACCAAAAAGGATTAAACGGCAAGTATGTATTCACAGGTCTATATATCATGGTGCTTTAAAAACACTTGGCAACTGCCAGTTAATTGAATCCACATTAAGTCTCTGTGAGAGGGTATTAGGTAGGACATTTGTCAGGGGGTGGTAAACAGTGAGCGTGATGGATCTGTCATTAGCCGTGAAGATGGGGCTACATTATTTCATAGGCTCAATATGGAGTCAAAGGAGTGGTGATAATGTGGTTACCCATTGTGAGTGATGGGGCCTCTGTTGTGGCTTCTCAGATTCTTTGTGACATAGGCCTCTTTCCTGGCCTGGTGAGCACCACATCATGGGATCTACTTGTATGATGCATAACCTTGTGTTTATCCTTTTAAACTACCCTCTGCACAGTGAATCCATCAGGTTTTGGAGCCACAATGGCTACTGTCACACTTGAGCTACTTTGGAGTCTGGAATATAAAATTAGGATGTCAACTTTATGAATGGTCAGTGGATCTTGAGAGTAAGAACAGTAACTCTTTGTATAGTGCTTTATACCACATGAAGCACTATGCCATTATTCTTCTTACCCAGAAAAAAAGATGATGGCTCTAAAATGTGAAAAACAACTTGTGTAGAATTAGGGAGTGGGTAAGTGGTTCAGACAACGTATGAACTCTGGCCATCAGAATGAAGCTGTCCTCCTCATGGCAGTGGTGGTGGGTGTGTGTGTGTCATAAAAAACACAGGGTGAGAGAAATAGCTCTCCAGGAAGATCAAGCAGTTGAAGGAATGGGTATTTTTTAAAAATATGTGTTTAATAAGTATGAAATAAAGTATGTTTGCAGACAGATTTCTAATCTGTGAATAATAATTGCTAAATTTTATTGAGTACTTACCATGTACTTGGCCCTATTCTAAGAATTTTAATTGTATATACACACTTAATACTCATAAGATTGTGAGGAAGGTAGTATTATCATCCCCACTTTACCGGTAAGGACACTGAAGTATGAGAGGTTTAAGTAACTTGCTCACAGTTGCGCTGGGTTACCCAGTAGGTGGACCTGGGATTCTGACACAGGAGGTCTGGTCTCAGAGAAGTTCTTAAAACAATATATGCTTAACCTACTGCCCCTCAGAAGTTCTTGTGTTCTGTCAGTTACTACTGTGAACTTTATATACATTGTGAATATACATATATATTGAAGCCCAATTAAATAGATAAAGATAATTACCATCAGGATTTAATTTGAAACAGGAATTGTTTTCATGAGTTAATAACTAAGAGAATAGGATAATTTTCTGTTGACCTAATTTTTGATGGTTTTCATACACATTTGCAACTTCCAGTCATATGCTAATAAGACAAATTCTTGATTTCTCAGAAGAGAAATCAAGCCAGTGGACCCAGGGAGATGAAGTGTTATAGAACTGTGTGGCCAATATTGACAATTCTCTGACCTTCAGAAAATGTTGGAAGTAGTGAGAGAGTTTCCTCTATGAACTGGTAAAGCTCAGATCTCTTCCATGTGAACAAACTATAGAAATGATCTCTGAAAGTATAATCTTAGGTTTCTTCTGTATTAAAAAGAAGAGACTAGCATCATAAAAATGTCAATTTTTCAAGAGACTTTTGTCATTTAATGAAGCGTATGCTATTTTTTTGGTTCCTGAAACCCAGATTATGGTCTGTTATTCTCTATCTACTTATAAGGGATTTTGGAAAAAAAAAAGGTTTTTAAAGTTTCGGAATGTGTAAGCAATGAACAAAATCCACACAGCAGAAAATTTTTAGTTTACCTTAAATGCAGTGCTCAAAATACACATTCATTGTTGATTTAATTTGATTGTATACCCTCATCACAAGAATGGCCCTTGGGCAAGTAAGCAAAAAGATTTATTGAAAAATTGTATATTGAAGCATGACATAAGGAAAAAGTTAATTTTGCAGATCTCATTAAGATTGTGTTGTAGACTAACTGCATAGAACAAAGGGCTATGGCTGCCTTAGTGACTCTCGTGAGTAGTGTTCATTGGTCATGATTTTGAAAGTGGAGAAAAATTTGTTGTTGAACAGACAGATAGAGCTGCACTAGGTAACCCAAGACTGCCTAGGAACTCTCAACAATGTCCTACCAAAGCTTCTGTGTCATTTGGGGATCCCCTGACCCCTACCAGAGGAGGGGGCATATCTCAATCCCACATTTGGACATTAACAAGTAGAAGTGCCAATCACCCCACTCCCTGTAGACCTTCAGAGGGTTTTAGGAGCTTAAATTAAACCATTTTATTATAATCTCTGAGATCTATTGTAAAAATAGCCCAAGTGAGATAAGTGGGAGTACAACATGAAATAATATTCTTTGATTTTATATGCATATGTATTTCTGAGAGGACCCAGTAACTGTGCTGTGCCCACTGTTGGGGAAGGATAAGAAGTAGGAAGATAGTGGACGGAGGTGAGAGGAAGACCTCTGTTCTCTACTTTTTTATAGTTCTTTAATTTCTGAACCATGTAAATTTTTTACTTACTCCAAACCTTAAGTAAATTGATGAAAATGAAAAAATAAATACTAAATGAATAAATGGGGACATGTTTTTTTTTATTTTCCCCATATCTTTTAGTTTTTCTTATTTAAAATTTTTCAGCTTTACTGAGATATAATGGAAAATAATACTGTAAGATAGTTAAGTGTACACTGGAAACCATTTCCCCCATGGAGTGGATGAACACATCTGCCACCTCATGTACTTACCTTTCTCGTGGGTGAGGGCATTGAAGTTCCACTTTCTTAGCAAATTTCAGTTACAGAAGTATTATTAACGTGTCCATCAGTGGATAAATGGATCAAGAAAATGTGGCATATGTACAATAGAATATTACTTAGCCTTAGGTCCAAAATACAAAAATGCATGGTATCGCTTATAAATGGAATCTAAAAAACAACAAAAAAAATGTCAAACTTATAGAAACAGAGTAGAAAAATGGTTGCGAGGGTCTAGGAGGTAGGGTAAGTGGGGTGAGGTTTGTGAAAGGGCACAAACTTTCCACTGTAAGATGAATAGAGTCTGAGAATCTAACGTATAACATATTTTTTAGTTTTTCACAGCCCAGTTCAGAGGGCCTATTTAGGTGCCATTTCCTTTACTATATTGCAGCTCCGGCGGCATCCTCGAAACGTGGAGGAGGAAACCAAATACATCGAACTAATGATTGTGAACGATCATCTCATGGTAGGATTTGCTGAATTTTTTGTTATTTGAACTTGCTTGTACCTTGAATTAAACTGGTCAGTGCAGCAATATGTTTAGAAGAAAGAGGCCCACAAACCTGTCACCTGGAAAGGGTATTTGTGTAGCCAAATATATTTAGCAAATATAACCACTAACCTACTAGTAGGAAATCCCTTTAGGTGAAAGTAACTAACAGTATTTGGCAAGGTTCCAAAAGTATTTCTGGAGTTTGTGATGTCAGCTCTCACTTGACTAACGCAGGGCCTAATATCTCCTCTTACTAAAATGACAAGGTTTAAAGTAAATGAAAACTTCCACTTTATATTGAAAACGTAAGCGAGACACCAATAATGTGTCACTTTAGTTTGCAATGTTCAACTTTATCCTAGCAAAATAAAAGCAACTGTTCTATTTCTGTCTTGCTATGCAGTAAACCATATGGAAAAGCTTATATAGCCAAGTAGTAAAGATTAGGATAAGAACCTAGCAAAACTTCCAGTTTTGATGAGTCAGTTATTTTGTTATATTCAATTGTATATATTAATTTCATGAGCATGTTGTGTATTCAATTCGTGGGCACATTGTAGTCATATGGTTATAGTCACAGCACAGCAATGAGTTATAATGCCAATTGTTCCGTGTAACCAGACTAGTGAACTAAGTGTTCAGTGATGGACGCTGCTCGATTTTACTTAATTTCAGGTAAAAGTATATTTAGATTTACTTTGAGTGATTCATTTGAGGGAAAATGTCACTTATTTACACAAATAATATCAATTTTAATTATTTTTAATGATAGTGCAATCAAGATTGAGTGCTTCTTTCTTGTTCAGGCTAAGGTTAAGTTTTATCTTTCTACCTTTCCAAATTCAGTGAATGTTACTGTTTCCTGAGATTTTTACAAAACAATAAATTTCAAGAACATAATTTTGGACATTTTGGGATATGACAAATTAAGATGTCTATAGGCATCTTTATGCAGTTAACACAAATAAAGTGAGTCAGGTATTAAACAATAGGGAGGGGTGTGGCCTGTGGCAAAAGGGAAGTCACATGGCCTGTCTAATGGGAGTGCAGCTGCTCTCTGCAGTTACCAGTTACTACCAGATGAGGATGCTAATTTCAAATGAAGCCAAAAATCAGGTTTTACATGGTGTTACCTGATTTTTAAAACAGCATTATGCCCTGGCTGGTGTAGCTCAGTGGATTGAGCGTGGGCCTGTGAACCAAATAATCGTGGATCGATTCCCAGTCAGGGCACATGCCTGGGTTGCAGGCCAGTTCCCGGCAAGGGACGTGCCAGAGGCAACCATACATTGATATTTCTCTCCCTCTCTCCTTCCCTTCCCCTCTAAAGATAAATAAATAAAATGTTTAAAAAAATAAAAAAATAAATTAAAAAAAAACAGCATTAAGGCCCAACAAAAGAAATAGGTTATCCATATCTAGCCTATTAGCTACCTCTTTGTGACCCTTGCGGCTTTCTTCTCCTTATGACTAAGTCCTACAGGACTTACACACTTTTTTACTTTTAGCAATGTTTACATTCACTTTTTTTACTTTGATAGTACTTATATTTGTATGTCTTGTAATTCATAGATAACTTTCATATGTTTTAATCATTTCAAATAACATTCTCGTGATGGAAATAAACTTGTGAAATGGATGAAATGAGTATTTTTTTCTTCATCTCACAGATGAATAAGTGGAGTCCTCCAATTTTTAAGAGCCTTTTCTCAGACTATGCAGCGTATAGGGGACTAGGTTTCAATTCTTACATTTTTTTTTACAGAAAACTTTAGAGATCTTTCAGTTACACCATGTTTTCTCTGCTGAGATGATTATTTGCTGATGACTTTGAAAGCCCTTCACTTTTTTTTTTTTTGCTTTCAGTTTAAAAAACATCGGCTTTCAGTTGTACATACCAACACATATGCGAAATCTGTGGTGAACATGGCGGATTTAGTAAGTATCTACACAGTTCAATGTTGCTGTAGAGGAATTTTCTCTCTTGATTATTAATAGAACACATAATATGGTTCTTATATTTTCACTGCTCTTGAATTAACTCTTCAGCCAAGGTGTCCCGTAAATCCCTGGTCACCTTGCAGTTGACTTTACTGACTCTGATATCTGGCTGGGAAGATGATAAAAGGAAGTGGCCAAAATTAGCCACAGATTTATGCCTAATGGTCCTTCCTGTATTTTTTCACATTGGAAAGGAAAAGGTTGGGTCCTAGGCCCTAACAGACACTCACCATGTCCTTCCACCAGTGGAAAGCAGTGTAAGGGTTGCCTTTCTCCAAAGGGTGCCTGGCACTATGGGGATGATGCAACTCGATGATCCTCCTGTACCTGCTTCCCATAGCTTCGTCTGACAAGGCAGTGCTGGCACCTTCTCCATGAACTTAGTCAGGGACAGTCAGGCTGTATAGAAATGATTTTCTTGGAGAGTCTCCATTGTTCCATTTTTGCTAGAGGAATTCAAGAATGTATGTAATGTATTCTTTGTCTAGGTGCCAGGAGATGGACCCAGGGAGAGCCCTGAATAAGGGTCAAAATGTGTTTTTTTTTTTTTTGTTTCTAACTAGTGCTGTTCTTTGGGTATTACTTGGTAGAGAGTTGGTTCTCTGTTACTCAGGGGAAATGAATGTAAACTAGAAAAATAATTATCTTTCTTAAAAAGTGAAATTTCTTAAATTAACTAAAACTCAAGGGGTTTCTATAAAAGGACCTTTGTAGTTCTATTCATAAAACATTCGATTTTTACCCTATGTACAGCTGGTGTGTTCATTTTCTATATACTAGATATACAAAGACCAACTTAAGACAAGGATAGTGTTGGTTGCCATGGAAACCTGGGCAGCTGACAACAAGTTTGCCATATCTGAAAATCCACTGATCACCCTGCGTGAGTTTATGAAATACAGAAGGGATTTTATCAAAGAGAAAAGTGATGCAGTTCACCTTTTTTCGTACGTAACTTTTGTAATGATTTTTTACTTTTTTTGGTTCTACTTTGAATGATCTATGACTTGTGCCTGAGATGTATCCTTTCTACTGTGTAATGCAGTTAGGATTTGACAGGGAAAATACGTTTGGAAAAAAGTTTTAAAGTATAATTTGCTTGAAATTGACATGAAAATATAAGAGGTTTAATTTTGAGTTTAGTATTGCATGTACAGGATCTGGCACAAATAACGCCCCTCTTTTATTACAAAATCTTTTATCACAAAATCATAAGCATATAATTCTGTAACATAACAATATCACACTCAAGCACACCATATGACATTCCAAGTGAACTGTTCAAATTGCTGTCCACCTTGTGCGAGACATTCACGTACCCCACCACCCACACTCAAGTAAGCCTCACTTCGGCTGGACCCTGTATTTTTCATTTAAATTTTCAAGAGATTTAATCAAAGCATTTACTGAGTGAAAATACTGTTAATGCTCATAAAGAGTATTTTAACTGATTAATTATACTCTTTAAAGTTTCTGTCTTTTAAATGTTAATGTTTTCTTTGTTCTTGATTTAAGTTGAGAGCTTAGTAATATTTCCAGAGTTGATCTTTTATTTTTCTCACTCTTATAGGGTTTTCTTTTTGGTAATTAGCATATTTGATGTAATAGCAAGTTATACATAATAGCATTTTAAAAACTTAACATCTGAAGTCAGAGCTTTTGTTGAAGAAAGTTATAAATGAAAGTAGAAGAATATATTTTATGAATAACTTTTTATTTTTATGTAATTTCAAACTTACAGAAAAGTTGCAAGAATGCTACAAGGAGATATCTATTCCTTTCACCCAGATTGATCAATTGTTTATATTTTGTCCCATTTGTTTTATGATTTATTTTCTTTCCTTCTTACCTCCTTTTCTTCCTTTTATCCATCTGTCATTTTTTTTTCCTGAACTATTTGAGATTAACTTGGAGATGTTTACTTACTGGTCTTTACTACTAAATACTTAAGACATTTTCTTATACAGCTATAGTAAATTATTAAAATTATTAAAACCAGATAATTTAATATTGATATAATACTTTATCTAATCTATAATCTGTATTCAAATTTTACCAGTTGTCCCATACTGTATTTTATAGCTAATTCTCTCCCCGCCTCAAATCCAGGATCCAGTGCAGGATCACTTATTGCATTATCTGTTGGGTGTCTTTAGTCTTCTTTAGTCTGAAAGGAATCTTCAGCCTTACTTTGTTCATTTTGGACCAAACATTTTTTGAAGAATACAGGCCAGTTATTGAATAGAACATCCCTCATTGTGGGACTTTTATTTTCTCATGATGAGACTCAAGTTATGCATTTTTGACAAAAATAGCACAGTAGTGATTTTGTGTCTTTTTCAGAGTACATCATAGCAGTAATTCTTTTTTAGTAGATATAGATCTATTGAAGATATTTGGTGATTATATGAGAAACATCCCTTATAAACCTTTTTCTTCAGCTATGTACATAAATAATTTTCACATTCCTTCTTTCCTTCAGGAATGTATAGTATACAAATGTTATGTGCATTGAGAAAATAAGTGTGGTAAATTAATAATGAGAGGTGTTATGATATTTGTCTGTGAGCAGTAAGTATTTTTCATTTCCTTTTCTGAAAGGGGAAGTCAATTTGAGAGTAGCCGGAGCGGGGCAGCTTATATTGGTGGGATTTGCTCGTTGCTGAAAGGAGGAGGCGTGAATGAAGTAGGTGTGAACATCTATACAGTACAAAGTGGTATGATGGCTGAAAATGTTTTCCTAATATTTAAGAGATAATTTCTCAGTATTCCACATTCTCCAGATGTTAGGTTGTTTTATTAATAACCAATGTGGTTACTGTAAATGACCAGAGGACAGGATAGGGAAATAATAGCAGATAATATCTGATTAATTCTGTCCATGTTCTACTTAGAATGATTTCCAGATTTAGCTATTTACAGATTATATAGAGAAAATATTTACTTTTACCTTCGTGGGCAGTAAGGCCCTGTTTATTACTTTGATTGATTTTCCAGAGAATTGGGTAATTCCCTGAGTTGTTTGGCTTACTACCAAACAACCCAGTTGGAAATTTTCTTTCTTCTTTGATACTTGGCAAATTTTGGAGAAAAAAATAGACCAGGGTTTTCAAAGGGTTTCTTCTATTGCTAAGGCACTAAACCTGATGGAAGTGATCTAAAAAAGAAATACTTGAATCTCTGGGTGGCTATATATTTTTAAAAAATTGTCCCTAGGCCTTCTCAGATTTCTTTGGGCCAAAGATCATCGTCACATCCTGTTACTCAGCATGTGTTTTCTGAAGCCACATGCTCTTAGTTTGGGGAAATTTCAGGCTTTTAAGTGGACATGCAAAGGTGAACAAGTTCCAAACAATTTACACATTTATTATTATTTTATTATTATGCAAAAGATTGGTTCTATTGTGTGAAAGTATTATGTTTTCCAGAAATGTCACAGGTGAACTTTGGACTCAGAATTAGATTTAAGTTTCCAAAACAAAAAGTTGATGATTCCCTGGCTTCTAGTCTTCTCTGTAAGAATTAATCAAACATGGATTTATTTCTTACTACTTCTTCCCAAATGTTCAGTAGTTGAGTACTACCTATTATGTGTTTAACCTCTACTAAATAAAATGCTTAGAAATTACTTACTTTCAATTATGTTGTCATTTTCTGGCCCATCTTAAATAAAAAATAATTTGCATTTACACGTATTTTATTTTTGTTTTCAGTTTGGAAAAACGGATTTAATGGCAGTTACTCTTGCCCAGTCATTAGCCCATAATATTGGTATTATCTCAGACAAAAGAAAGTTAGCAAGTGGTAAGTTTAAGTACACATATGGTTTAGTTGTATTTCTAATAGACTCAAATATTTTGAATAATGAGATTATTTAATTCAGTGGTTTGATAAAAAGAGTTTGGATGATAATATAAGATAAACAGCCAGAGCACAAATATTTTTTTCAAAAGTGATACAAGGTAATGTATATTTATATTATAAATGAAAATTTCTCCAGGTGTTATAAACACTGAAAGCTGTGTGATGATAAATTCATAGTTGAATTTAACCTGAAAAAGGACAAAATAAGCTCAGGTGGGTAATTTTAAATGGTTTAATAAAGAATTGTAGGCATATAGATAAGCATACTGCTTTATTAATGTTTATTTGAAATATGTCTTAGTATGACCACAGAGAATTTGCCAGGTAGGAGCAGACCTGATAAAGGGCTTAGTAAAATGTGGACCCAGTAAAATATGCTAGCTTTAGCACCTATGAGGAGTACATTTTCCCAAGTTACTTCACCAGGAATAGTCAAATACTATGTATTATGCATAAGTTGATTATAACCATATTTATTTTATGGTTTTAATAACAAATTATAAACATGATTATTTATATTAATAACTCCAATAGTTTAGTACTAGTATTATCTGCATCTAGATTCTCATTTAATCCTTACATAGTCTTGCAAGATACGCATTAGCCCCATTTTACAGATAAGGTGACTAGATCTTAAAAGGTTAATGTCTGAAATTTACACAAGTTTATGTTAAAGGGCAAGCCCAAGTTTTGAACCTGGGTATTTCTGATTCTGAAGAACTTCTGCTTAACCAGTACACCATACTGCCTTGTACCAGCAGCCTTGGTGCAGAGGCTTTAAACAATGAATGGGGAGTTCTAAGAATTATCATAATGGCCTGTGAAACCAGGACCCTGTAGTGGTGTGTCATTATATCATTGCTATTTCATTGTATTTTATTTTAAATGAATTCTTTAAAAATATGGCCACTTCTTTAAATACTTATCAAAAGATTTAATATTGTTAACAATTACAAAATCTTGAGAAGGTTGGTAGATTTTTGTTGTTATACATTGCATAGAAACTTCAAATAGAAGGAAAATTAGAAAGCAGGTATTCCTATTTTAAAGTTATGTGAGGAATAAAGTTAAGATATACTTTTGAAAATTGGAACTGCTCTAATGCACCTGTTTTTTACTTTGTAATAAAGCATTTGCATTCATTTTCTCCTAGGCGAGTGTAGATGTGAGGACACGTGGTCTGGATGCATCATGGGAGACACCGGGTGAGTCACCTGTATTTGAAAATGACTCACTTTTCATCTCTGCTGCACTGTTGTCTTCTTAGGAATGTGACATGCAATAACTAGTGCATGGAATCTCCTCACCACAGGCATTTAAGAGAAGATCAGAAGTAGATTTTCTCACTGGCTTTGTATGTAAGATATTTTACAAAATAGTGTCTTATTTATGAGGCCAATTGATGTCAGTTAAGCTAGAAGATCAAAGACATTTTTAACCTTGAACCTAGGCTGGAAATGAGGAACAACTTTGTTCTTGATGGCTCACATACTAATTCCATTTCTTTTATCTTCTTCAATTCTAATTAAGTGGGTTATAAACAGTGCTGTGCTGGTAAGCTGACTCTCAAAAACAAAAACAAGAAAAGAGCCCAGATCTGTAGCTTCTCAGGTTTCCAGCAGCCTTCCACCCTATGTAGAAGCCTATGGTGCAAATACTGCAGTGGTGGTTTCAAGCTACCAGTGGTGCCTCACTGAGCAAGGAGTGGGAGGAGTTGTGCTCAGTTGCCCTCCTGAGAAAGGTTTTTATTTTTATACTGTCCTACCCTTCATACACTATCAGGCACTAACCTTTTATTCTTTCTAAATAAATTTTACAACCATTCCTTTTCTGCCAATCTTATCACTACCATCTTACTTTAAATTTTTATCATCTTGTGCTCTTAATTTCAATAACATTCCAGATATTCATCCAGCTTACAGGCTCTGTCTCTCCCTTCCTGAACTCCACTTTCATCATAATTGAAAAGGTATAAAGAATGAAAGAGTGAACACTTATAAACTATTACACAGGTTAAAAAAAATTAAACACTACCTACATAGTTAAATACCCCTTGTGTATTCTCTTGCATTGACCCCAGACCCAGCCAAGGTCACCACCATCTTGAATTTGGTTCACATCATTCACAGATTCTTTTTTCTACTTTTACTATATGTATATGCATTTTTTGTTGAAGTAATACACAGCATTGCTTTGCATTTCAGTTTATACGAAAGGCATCACACTATATGTACTGTTCTGTGACTTGCTCATTTTCATGAACTGTGTGTTAGTGAGACTCATCCATGCTGATAATGTGTAGCTCTAGTTCATTGACTGTGTGTATGGCACAATTTCTCCATTATCCTCTTAACACACCTAGATTCCTGTGTCAAACACATGAATTCTATCATTTGTCTGCTCAGAACTTTTGTTGAGTCTCTGTTGTCTAAAAGATAAGGTTCAGATTCCTTCCTCCAGTAATTAGACGTCCATAATCTTTATTCATCCTCATTTGCAGTCTCATTTTCCACTGCTATTCATGGCTGGTTTGCTAACCATAATTATTCATGGGTTTCCAGCTTTCTTTGATTTGCTAACCATAATCCTACATGGATTTTCAGCTTCTTAAAAATTTACTCACCATAATTGTACATAAATTTCCAGACTCTTTCGATTTCTTTGATGTATTCTCTTCATCTAGAGTTCTCATTTTTCTTTAACCACATTCTAGCCATTTGAGACTTATTATAATTTTAACTCTTGTATTATAATTTAATTCTGCCCATGTTATGCTTCCCTACACCAATTAGTTGTAAATTGTTGAGGATTACATCTTACATTAATTAGATTTTTATCAGATCTCTGACCATAATATCTCATGCAGACTTCATTTTCAAGAAATATTTATTGATTAGATTTGAAATTTGAATTCCCAAGATATGTATGACAAGGAAAATAAATGATGGAAGGAATGTACATACAAACATATATTTAAAATATTTATTAAAAATATATGGATCAGAGAGATAAAGAAAAATGCCATATGATTTCACTTATACATGCAATCTAAAAACCAAAATAAACAATGAAACAAAACAAAAACAGACTTACAGATGCAGAGAACAGATGGATGTTGCCAGAGGGGAGGTGAGTTGAGGGACTGAGTGAAAAAGGAGAAGGGATTGAGAAGTTGGTAGTTACAGAGTAGTCGTGGGGATGTGAAGTACAGCTGAGGGAATATAGTCAATAATATTCTAATAACTATGTAAGGTGCCAGGTGTGTACTTGAAATATCAGAGGGAACACTTCATAAAGTATATGGTTTTCTAACCACTACGCTGCACATGCGAAACCAGTACAAAATAATATTGAATATAAACTGTAATTGAAAACTTTTTTTGGCCTTGTTTAGTAATAAGAGGAAATTATAAAGGTACTTTTCTATAGTTGTAACTTTTCAACAATTAAATTTTATGCTACAGGATCTTTTAAAAGTTCTCTAGTATATTGTACTTGATTATTCTGATTAACTATTTTTTTTAGATTTTTATTTATTTATTTATTTATATTTCAGAGAGGGGGGAAGAGAAAGAGAAAGAGAAGGAGAGATACATCAATTGGCTGCCTCTCACACACCCCCAACTGGGGTCCTGGCCTGCACCCCAGGCATGTGCCCTGACCAGAATCGAACCTATGACCTTTCGGTTTTCAAGCTGGCACTTAAGCTGAGCCACACCAGCCAGCATGCTGATTAACTATCAAACACAAAATTTTATAGATAATATGCCTAGCCCTAAGCATAATGTGTAGCAACATCAAATGGCAACACTTAAATGTGTTTTACTCTTTGCCTTGAACTCTTTTTGCATCAAGTAGATGCACAAGCTCATTGCATAAAACATTGTCTGGCGTGATGCTATGTATAATTTGATTTGAGCCAAACATTGGCTAACAGCACTAATTCTGGACATATATTTCCTATGGGTACATTCTGTCCCATTTCTGCTTTTTGAAGTTCCTCTGTAGTGCTAAATGTTGGAAAGTGTTTTGGAATTGAATACTTTCCTATTTAAAGGTGTAAAACTTAAAATCTTAAAAATGAATTGAATACAATAGATATGTTACTCTGCCAATGAGAGGTGTGGGGCAGAGCCTACGGAGAGACATAATATCTAATTTCAGGTATTTAAGGGCCATGGTGTGGTAGAGGAATTAGTCTTATGTGATAAGGTTAACAGCACAGACCGTAACTGTAGGAAGTCAGATGTGGCACAGTGAAGGCAGAGGAACTATACGTTTCAACTGTTCATGTATAAAAAGAGCTTTTCTGAGAGGGAAGAGTTCCTACCACTGTTGGAGAGCAGACTGAGCCCCTACTGTGCCATGGGCTGGAGGCTGGGCCTGGCTGAGGTGAGGGCCCTGGGCAGGGAGGGGGGCCGAGCTAGGCTTTGACTTCTGAGCATCCCACACTGAGAGTGAGTGACTTTCTTCTTTGACAGTAGGAGCCATCTCAGGTTTTGACCAGTAGAATAAAGAGGAAACTTGAAGGAAGCCCTATTTAAGTTTTATACTCCTGGCAGAGATATGCAGCTGGATTAGTGGGTTTGGTGATGAAAACAATGGCCAGGGTGTTGCATTGACAAAAGGGAAGCGGAGCCTGACTCTCGCACCTTAGACCACACAGCCATCCCGACACACTTTGCACAAACAAGACAAACAAAAACTCCTAGACACAGACAACACAGTGAATACCAGAGGGAAAGGAGGGTGGGGAGAGGTAGGAAAGGGTGAATAGGGGTCAAATATATGGTGATGGAAGGAGGTTTGACTTTGGGTGGTGAACACACAGTGCGATATGTAGGTGATGTATTACAGAATTGTATACTTGAAACCTGCGTAATTTTATTAACCAGTGTTACTCCAATAAATTTAATACAATTAAAAAAAGAAAAAAGAAGTAATATATGTGTGAAAATGTTTAAATAAAGAATAGAATATATGACATATTAGAAAAGTGAAGTGAAGGAATTAAATTAGTTCAGGAAATTTAAACCCAAGACAGCTTTATTTTGGAGAGTTTGGCATGAAACACTTGAAAAATGAGTTTAGGGTACATCGTCATTGTAAATTCCATTAATTTACTCATAAAGTGTTAACCATGATGCTGGCAAGAAGGAAGGATGTAAGTGAACACAGTCCTTGCAGTGTAGTAGGAGAGAGTTTATAAAAACTATTATTATCTTAATTGTATTATCACTATTATAAAAGCTCAATGTTTTTGAAAAATATGGAAAGTAAAATACCACATTTTTTTCTTACCATCCAAGGTTAACTATGGTTAATGTTATGATAAACAATGTTAAAATAATGTTTAAATCCAGTAGTTTTTCTCTTAACATTTTTACTGTTCTTTTATAAAAACTGAGCCCTGGTGGATATGTAACTATTTATTCATTTTTTACTTAACATGATATAGTCATTTTTCTGAGCTTTTATTCTTGGACACCATGATTATTAATAACTACATGGTATTCTATTTTATTCATATATCACAGTTAACAGCTTTGTTACTGTTGCACATTAGGTTATTTTCATGTTATCTGCTGTTATAAACTGTACCACCATAAATATCTGTTCAGAGGTATACATAGCTAATTACTTCCTCAAGAAAACTTTCTAAAGGTAGAATTACTAGATTTGAGGATATTTCTCATTTTGAAGATTCTGAATGCATATTGCCAAATTGCTCTCTAGTTGTTTCTTTCTTTATTGACCCTTTATTTGGTATACTTTTTTTTTTTTGTATTATGAAACAATCTGAAACTTGAAAAGTTGCCAGAGTAGTAACAAAGAACCTTTTTGTTCTTGAATTGTAAGTTGCTAACTTGATGCCCCATCACTGCCAAACACCTTAATGTGCGTTTCTATAAACAAGGACATCCTCCCACAGAAACTCAATACAACCAATAGAATTACCTTATTCCTAGCCCCCATCCAAGACTGGCTCTGTGTTTCAAAACTGCCATCTCAGAATCAGGCAGCACTCTTTCATGGCTCTTCAGCCTCCTTCAGTCCCGAACAGTTCTGCTCTTTCTTTGACTTTCATGACCTTGACACACTTGCAGATTACTGGTCTGTTGTTTTGTAGAATGCTTTGCAGTTTGGGTTCCAGCCCAACTGTAATATTTAGAAAAGAGTTATTATTAAATGAATTATTCTTTTCTTTAATTGAAATTCCAGGGGTGTGTGTGTGCGCATGTGTGTTTTCTTTGAATATGCCCACAAATAATGAACAACCCATCCATCATCACCAGCGGTCACCATATAAAGAATTTAGAAATATACTGATTGAATAAAATTCTTAGGGATTGAACGCATAAGTAGGTAAATGGAATTTATTTTTCATTTTTGAGAAAATGTACAATTTTAACAATGTTTAATTTTAAGAATAATATACAAACAAGGTATACAAAACCTGTGCCAGCTGTTAACTTTCCTCTGTCTTGTAGCTATTATCTTCCTAAGAAGTTCACCCAGTGTAACATTGAAGAGTATCATGACTTCCTGAACAGTGGGGGTGGTGCCTGTCTTTTCAACAAACCTTCTAAGGTAATATATGTGATTAGAGTTATTAGTTATTACTCTTTCTAAAGTATAATAAACAAATTTTTCAGGCATTGGATCTCATGAAAGAGAGCTTTTCAACTTGGCTTATATGCACATTTTCTATATTTACAAAGTATTTGTATTTTCTAAGTCAAGTTTAATCTTGGAGCATTTGGGGCTTTTCTGATGGGAATAGAAAACAGGTTGAAATAAGTGTTTGCTTTCTGAAAAAATTTTATTTTCTTTTTATATGCCCAAGTGATGATTCAGGGTTAGCTTACAAAAATGCTTTTATTTTGTTTTTCTCTTTTGGTTTCTTGATGAGTTTCTCCCGTTGCCCTTTGGATGCCTAATCACAACTCATACTGGGAGAAAGGGGAGCATATCTATCCTCATTAATCCCTACATGGCCTTTCAGGATAAGCAGTGTGATTGAAATTGCAAGTACTTCTCAACATGAAAACCAAGTTTGCTTAGAGAAGAGAAGGAGAAAAATCTTTCTGTACTTAGACTTTGTCAGAGGCTTTTGCAGCTTGCTGAACATATTTTAATTACTGACTGAGTAGAAAGCAGGTCTTCCTCCTGCATTGGGAAGACTGCATGTTAAAGAAGGACCTTTGTCCTTGTTAATTAGGTCAACTGTGACGTGCTTCTGTGTACCAAGCGGTATGTGGTGTTGGCTTTGTAATCATTTACTGGCTTTCGTTCTGTGTTCACTCCAGGGAAATTTAGGAGATGTCGCACATGGCACTGAAATGACTTTAACTCCAAAAGTTTTAGAAGTGATCATTGAACTAAATTCCTGCTGTAATAAAGGAAAAAATAAGTCTTTTTACCAAAATAACTTATTATTCTGAACCCAGAGTAGGAGAGTAAGAGTGTTTTTCCATCTGGATAAGTTTTAGGTTTGGCTTTCAAAGCAGTCTCATTAGTTATGATCTCTTTCAACTGAAAATGAAATCTAGAGATGAATTGATTCTTTTGTTGTAGGGGAGAGAGTATTTGAAATTAGTTGGGGATTCTTTTTTTTGGTTGTGTCTTTTTAGTCGGTTTTAAGAAAAGCAGTGTGTGTGTGTAGGTGTGTACTCACTTCCATTGTGTAATATGTAGACTTTGATTTTTTTTAATCAGTATTATACATTTAGAATACAGCAATTATATTTCCTAATTTTAGCTAGAATCATAAACTATACTGAAAAGATAATATTGATGGAGAGTTAAAAATTAAACTCCCTTAAAATATACTCTTGTATAGGGCAAAACTACTTATTGCTGTTCTATGCAGAACTGTGTATATATTTTGTATTAAATAAATCAGTGGTGGTATTTTTTGTGACATTTTCCTTGTTGATGAAGTGACTTTCTGTTGTACAAGGATATATAAAGGGCTTTTATAATAGAGGGCTTTTCATGGGTAACGGAACTTGATCCTCACAACAGTTTGTGCTGTAGAGGGACAGCTGACGTTATTCCTGTTTTAAACACTAAGACTCTAGGGCTCCGAGGTGGCAAGCCATTTGCCCAAGATAAGTAGCTACGTCAAGATTTGAATCCAGACATTCTCACTCTAAATCTCTTGCTTTCTGTTTGAAGGAAATTCGGTTTCAGTCTGGCTTGGCTTTAGTCAATGGGTAGATTATCTTTTACTTTGATGGCATTTATGTGAGATATGTAAATATGATTAAAACTGACATGGAAACAATATTAGACACTTCTGTTCTAAAGTTCCCAGTTCCAAAATTATAGAAAGTCATGCTTTCTGTTTAGGGAAATAAAATATGTTTTTGAATAACTGACAGACATGCCAGAAGCATAGGTGTGGCACTTAGGGTCTCTTGTAATGCCTTTGATATTGATGTTTTTGTATTTTAATTCGCTTTTTGGTTTTCATCCCATAGCTTCTGGATCCTCCTGAGTGTGGTAATGGCTTCATTGAAACTGGAGAGGAGTGTGACTGTGGGACCCCAACAGTAAGTCTTTGGGTGTTTTGATGATTTTCTTTTCAAGGTCATTCAGGTCATTCCAGGTCCACACATTGGGACAGATGTACAGAGCAGGAGTTATACCTGGAAATTGTATAAGATTTGTGGAAGAAAGGTTATCATTGTGAGGTTGTACATTTATTTTAGAAAATATTCCAGTACTTTCAGGAAAATGACACCATTTTCTGACGTTATGCAAATGTTTCTATTCCTTAGGAATGTGTCCTTGAAGGAGCAGAGTGTTGTAAGAAATGCACCTTGACTCAAGACTCTCAATGCAGTGATGGTCTTTGTTGTAAAAAGTGCAAGGTAAATAAATGGTGGTTCATTATCAACTGACAGAAAAGAGGACCTATTTGGTTACATTGTTAAGCCTAGGTAAATATAATCTAATAACAATAGTAGTATCTTACATGTATTGAGTGACTAAATGCTGGGTGCTTTATAGGATCCTCACAAAGGCTTGTGAGGTGTAGTAACTTTTTATTCCCATTTCACAGATGAGAATGCTGGGGCTTGTAGTAGTTTGCCCAGGGTCCTACACCAACTAAGTCAGGGAGCTAGGGCCTGAACCTTTATAATTCGCAGAGTTTGTCCTCACTTCTGCCTCCCTAAGGACTGTGCACGTTAAATGAAACCAGGTATTTAACCTTGGAATGGTGTTTTTCTTTTCTTGTAAAGCCAAGTGGATAATGAATAGACCTTTCTTTTCTTGCTGCTCAGCTTGGTATACCTTTTGCATTAGCTGTTGAGGGAGCAAAAGGAATATTTCAGACATGACAACACCTTACATGTGTGATGCAAGAGAGTTTAAAATGCACCTTTCAACACATTATCTGTTTTCATCCTCCCAACAGCATCTTCATTCCTGTCTCCAAATATCTAAGCCTTTCCATTAAGACTAAACGTTATTTGAGGCTTACCTTTTCCAAAGAAGTCTACCTCTTTTTCTTCTTCTCATATAAATCTGGTATAATATTCAAAATCATTTCTGAGGTTGAATATTTGTCTTTCATCCTGTACATTTTATGGAGGCAAGGCCAGGGACTCACACAGTAGTAATTGATACAGGTTCTTAGTAAATATTTATTGAATGAATAAATAAAAGTATGTACATCTGTCTTTTGCTGATTAGTCTAATTAGAGTTAAGAGAGGGTGGAATATGAACCAAGTATCTACTGAGTGCCAGAGATAGTGCTGAGGACTTCTAGTGGACAGCATCTTATGGATTTCTTAACACTGGCATTGTTGACATTTTTGGCTGGATAACTCTTTGCTGTGAGGGTGTAACTTCTTTATTGTAGAATATTTAGCAGCATCCCTGATTTCTGATTACCAGATGCCAGCGCAATCCCTCCCAGTCATGACAAAATTGTCTCCAGACATTGCCAGATGTCCCCTTGGGGGCAAATTCGCTCCTGGTGGAGACAGTTACACTTTTCTGATAGGCACCGTCATCCAGATTTTTTCACTTGAGCAATCTCAGTCTTAAGGAAGTGAAATAACCTACTTAGACTCACTCAGCCAGTAAGGAATAAGTGTGCAGTTACGTCCCAGGTCTGCTGGCGGCAATTTCTGTTGTTTCCCTCTCACTACTGTGTCTCTGGCAGCTCTTTCAAACAAGCAAGGCCCTGGCAGAGATCTCTGAAAGCACCCTCTACCAAAGGAAGATTAAACCAAATGTGAAACAGACCTGCTTTCATTTTGGCTGCCTCAACTGTTTATTCTGTCAGCTTTCCCAACTGTCACAACAGGGGATCTCTACACACATATTTCAATTCTCAGTGTTTGAAGTCTGCCTGTCCATACAATGCATTTAATTGGGCCATTTGTCTTTGATTTATAGAATTCGGCTCTTTGTGATATAACCATTTCAAAGAACAAGTGAAGAATAATGAAATTAAAATACATACAATAAAGTGGCATGACTTATCTAACCACCCCACAGATAAGTTTCAGCTGTACCAGTCATGTGAAATCTTTTTTTTTTGCCACTTTCTCTCTCTGCCCCACACTCCCCACTCCCACCCCTTCCCTGGGCTCCTGGAGGAACCAGAGGCAGGGTAGTGAGTGGAGGAGGGGAAACAGAGGAACAAAGGGAGAAATTGTGTGTATGTCTATTTTTTCAGCATATGTTTATAATAATGTATCTATAAGTCAGAGTTGGCAAACATTTTCAGTGAAGGGCCAGAGAGTGTATATGACCTACTTTGTGGGTCATAGGTCTCTGTCTTAACTTTGCCTTTGAAAGCAGCCATCAAAAGGACAGAAACCAATGAGCATGGCTATGTCCCAATAGAATTTTATTTATAAAAACAAGTGTCCAACCATATTCTGCCCTTAAACCATAATTTGTAGCCCTCTGCTGTAAAATATTGCTTGCTTACTTGCTTATTATTTTTCTCTTCTCATTAGTGTGTAAGTTGCAGGAGGGCAGGGGTTTGGGTTGATTTACTTACTGCTGTATCCCAGCACTTACCGCAAGTCCTCCTTCACCGTGCTTTCTCTCAGAAATCTCGGGCAGGTCTTGAACATTTACACTGTCCTATAAACTTTACCTTAAATCTGCTCATATTTCTACCTCAGATGTTCTGAAATTGTGGTTTGCCCCAATTCCAAGGAGGAAGAGAGCCAGAGTATAGGAAATTAAATTACTCTGCTTCTTCCCTTATTTTTATGGCCTATTTAGCCCCATTAAAATGGTTTCCTGCAAGCAGGATTCTCATGTTTTGTTCTCCATTGATTCCCCAGTGACTAGGAAGTTCCTGGCACATTTTGAGTGGCTAATAAATACATGATGAATGAATGAATGGGTGGATGAATGAATGAACACACATTTTGTTTGGGTCTTCTAAAAAACATCTGTTGCAATGCTGACTTGAGTTGGCAGTGTGCTGTTCGTGTGCTAGGAACAACAGGAAACTCAGCTGCCAGGAGGGTTGCTAGCAAAGGAGAGAAGGTGAAAGGTGTGTATGTGCACGCATGTGTGTGTCAAATAGTGTGTGTGTGTGTGTGTGTGTGTGAGAGAGAGAGAGAGAGCAGAGCAGGATCCAGCCCAAATTGTAACATTTTGAAGAAGGAAAGAAAATGGGATTGAAGAGGAAAGGGGAAAAATGAAAATGTTATGTACCTGTGTTTTGTTGTAACGAATACTCTTGCATTTTATAAATCCAATGAGTTTAAAAATTTATTTGTACTACTCTCACACTTACAAGAAATATTTAAGATGGTTGAAAACAGACAAAAATTCCCCCCAGATATGGGTATAAATCATAGAAAGATTAGAAAAGAACAAAAGACCAAGCTATAAATCTATGTAAAAATGAGGCAGGAAAGGAGAGCATGGGAGGAAATACCTTTGCCAGAAAAATCTTTTACAATTTAGCACAAAGTGCAACTTTCAAATTCTTGGGAGAAAAGACAAAAAAGAATAACATGATGAACTGCCAGATAGAATGAAGGGTGAGTGTAAGTCCACAAGCCATTTAGAAGGAGGAAGTCCTTGAACTCGGATGGACTGGTCCTGGTGAAGATGCGTCATGGAGCACTAGCTTACTTTACCAAGATATTCTAAGGCTTATGTGCGATGACCGTGCATATTACTCCACACCCAAGGAGCTCTCTCCCCCACTATTATGTTAACATGCCATTCAGCAGCTGGTTTCCACAGACCACCATCTTCAAATAGTTTAAGATAGTCCTATCCCCAAAATGTTCATTTTGCTTTTTTAAAGATGATACTGTGAGAAACTTTTTTTCAACAGTTTTTACACATTGATGTTTGGTTATTTTAGTTTCAGCCTCTGGGGACTGTGTGCCGAGAAGCAGTAAATGACTGTGATATTCATGAGACATGCTCAGGAAATTCAAGCCAGGTAATTGACAGAGTAATTACTCTAAATTAGTGGGTAAAATAGGTGTATCTTTAGTGCATTGACCTCCCAGAAGACACGGAAATGGACAAGATGCTCATGTCTTTCTTTCACATAAATTCTCACTTTTTTTATTTTTCAGGAATCTAATTTTCAGTAGTCAAAGCTTGAGCAGATGTTCAGCATAATTTTGTCTTCACGTTGAACAAACCTAAGACTGCATGCTTGCCTATTTTTATTTTAAGTAGGGAGGAAAATTCATTTGCTTTTTGCCTGTTTAGTGAAGAAGTAAATAGCTATTTTGCATAACTATTTTGTTTTGTTTTAAGTAGGGAGTGAAATTCATTTGCTTTTTGTCTATTTAGTGAAGGACGAAACAAAAAGATCTCTTCAGCTGGCTGACACAGGTGTCAGCTGAGGCAGAGAGACCCACAGGGTCCTGGGTTCTGAGAAGGAGCCTGTTTCTCTCTCTTGACTCTTATTTATCTGAGACGGTGTGCATCAACTCAGCCATTAATTGCTGCCCTTAAATTTACTATTATTTAGTTTTAAATAGAGAATATAGGGAAGTTGACCAACTTTAGCAAGTGTTCTCAGATTTCACGTGGTCCATGTATATATAGGGAGTCCTCGCTTTCACATGGTCAGTGTGTGTGCAGGGAGTCCTGGCTTTCACGTGGCCAGTGTGTGTGCAGGGGTCCTGGCTTTCAAGTGGCCAGTGTGTGTGCAGGGGATCCTCACTTTGCAGGGTAATGCAGGGCCATGAAAATGACCACGCAAGCTGAAACCATGGAAAGTCATTCTAGTAGTCAATGGAAAAAACTACAGTTTTTCTGTGATCTTTAACAAAGGTTGTCAGACTATTGAAAACTCTCTTACTGTTGGTTTTAAATGATTATGGAAAAAAGAGTAAGTTGATATTTATTTAGCACACTAAACTAAACCATAAACATTACAAATTAAAGTATTTTATTTCTGAAATCTTACTGGGAGTCGTGCCACCTTCTTGTAACTTTAGGAGAATAGTGAACATCTTCTCCATGCTTTGTTGAATTGTCACACTGCTTTCTAAGTTTGGATGAGCTTTCAGCATTTCATCCTTTGTGCTTTCAGTGTCATGGCTGTCTCTGACAGATGTGAAGATGTGAATGTGAAGTGTTTTGCCCAACAGTACTATCAACATTCCCATTATCAGCGATTTTGTTCTGTAACTCCATTCACATTAGCTTCGAATTTCACTTTGCATCATTGCTTTTCTTTTTCTTTCTTTTTTTTTTTTTTGCTGAATTTTCATCTTTGTTAGCCTGTTTTCTCTTTTGATTATCCAATTTTGTAAAATGTCACATGCTGTCGCCTAAGATAGAGGTAACACCACTACGCACTGTGTTGTCTGTGTGTGAACTGAATAAATGGATGGCAAGTGACCAGTCACTGAGAGGCTTTGAAAGAGTGACAGGTTATTCACCTGTTATTTACCTAGTGATCAGTTCACTCAAGAGCAAGTAGCAAAATCTGTGCTTTATGCAATTGCTCACAGTTAATATATTATGGCAACTGAAATGGTGGTTGGCATACTACTATTTTTTAAGAAAACCATAACCGAAATGCATGCATATTGGAGCCATGTGAAGCTAGGACTACCTGCATATTTTTCCTCTAAAAAAAAGAGGGGTTCAGTGGTCATATATCTACATCATCCATTAAAAATGCTTTATTTTAAAGATAGTCCTAAGAGACTAAAGATTTATCATGCAAAAGTATTTTCCTTTCATATCACCTAATTAACACTGTGTTTCTAAGCTAACACTCAGTGAGGAGGAGGATACGACGAAATGATGGGCGTGCAAAGCTGCTCTGGCAGCACAGGGTGCAGCAGTGCGCATCAGCAGGCCCTCTGGTAGCCGTGTTCCCTTCAACGTCGCTTCGTTAGAGCATGGAGAGGATACTGCGGGAACTGAAAAGCTTGTTTATTTCAACTAGCTTATGTTAAAATTGGTTTCATTTTACATTGTTTTGCTTAAAATCACAGAACCTACCAAGGATGTTAAGTGAGGACTTACTATGTTTATAAGTGAATATTTTAGTATGTTGGTTATATGATTTGTTTGCTCAATGCATTTTAGCTATGAAAGATGATACCTACAAAAAAGTTTATTTTGATGACAAAATTTATAAGGGAAAAAGCATATTATAAAATATCTGTATGTTGACTATATATTTAAAAAATATCAAAACTTGTAGAAAAAGGTAGAGAAAAATGTATCAAAATGTAAAAAATAGCTGTCTTTGGGTACAGGGGATATGAGAAACTTTTGTTTTCATTTTAGTTCTCCTTTTTATATATTACATAACTTCTCAAGTGAACATATAATGACTATAATGATATATAATGTATAATAAATTTAAAAATTACAAAAGAATGCATTGCAATTTTCTGCACTTGCTACAAAGTAAAAAAGGGGGCATGTTATAAAACATGTTTTTTTCCTAACATGCACAGAGTAGACTTCTGCTTGCATGTGAAGGGCTGTGTTGCTCCTCATGGTAAAAAAGAAGAAACGTAGTTATTGCTCCATCTGTGCCAGCATCTTCTGTGTGTGCTCTTGCCTTTTTTGCTCTCCGGAATAGTGTGTCTGTGTAAAGCAAGATGCTCTTACATTTTAGCATTAGCTGAGTCCTTGCTGTCAGTTCTTTCTGTCGACTGCTATGTGACAACTGTTTTTGCCTCTGACAAATCAGTATTTTTAGGGGAAAGTGCACCATTTGTTGTATTTCCTTTTGCTTCTTGTTTTTGTTATTTTTAGATATTTTAAGACACTAAACATATTCTCAGGCTTTATTTTAAAAACGAAAACATTAATGGAATTGGCTCATACTGATATTTTGCTATGCGTTTGTTTGGCTTATCATTTCTGTTTTCTTTTCCTAGTGTGCCCCAAATATTCATAAGATGGATGGATATTCATGTGATGGTGTTCAGGTAGGCCACTTCATCTTTACCTACATTTTTCATGTGTACCAACAGGAAAGAAATACTGAAATCTTATCAAAATGGGAATATCAATTTAAATGTTTCATAATCAATTCTGGAGATAAAAGGTCTTTAGAATCCTCATCTAGTTCTCCTGGTCATACTTGCTTTTTTAGTTATCTGACATAAGCAGACAGTGCATCACTGAAAGGTATGCTTTTCCATTTTAGGGGATTTGCTTTGGAGGAAGATGCAAAACCAGGGATAGACAATGCAAGTACATCTGGGGGCAAAGTAAGTAAATAGTGTGGCTTGATCATTTCAGAGTGTGGTATCAGGCTAAGAGACATGTGCACTGGAAGTAAATTTACAGTCACTTTAAGAGTGAGGGGTTCTTAAAACCACCACCTGTCTCAGCAGGGATGCTTTTGTGGAAATTAGAGCAGGGCACTTCCTTGGAGAGGACACAGCCCTACACATCTCGGGTAGTTGGCAACGCCTTTGGATGAGACCGAAGGTACCTTCACTGCCAGGCAAGGGAAGTCCACACCAGGCTGTGCAGCTTGGAGAACAGAGCAAACCAGGATTTCAGCTCCATGTGTGCTCTCCATGGCTGAGTGTCCCTGAGCAAAACCTATAGGACCATATGGAATGGATGTGGGCCCTGGACAGGACTCTTTAGCAGTAGAGCTGCAGCTTTTAGCCAGAGTTGCCTTTTCTGCCTCAGCTACCTTTCTTGCGCTCTAGCTCACTTTTCTGCTTCTGGGTGAGCTTTTGCTAAGGTAGCTGTGCCATATCGGAGAGAAATTTTAATGTTATTCCCTTCAAAGTTTGCCAGATTTTCAGAGGGAAGTATATAACAATTATATCTAAAACATATTTTTAAGTTATATATTTTTATTTAAAAATATACTAGATATTATATATTCTCTTCTGGAAGTATTAGGTGCTCTTTTGAAAGCAGTTTTTGTTTTAAACTCTTTCAGGAGACCGTTATCATTAAAGATAATGATAATCCTCAGTTGTCATAAGTAGTGGCTACTTTTGGGAGAGACTAAAAAAGTGTGTGCTCCTTTGAGGGATTAGAGAAACATTGGGAGGAGGGAAAATTTGGTCCCACAGGTCTGTTCTCTGAACAGAGAGACTGAGTTTTGTTTCCCCCACTGGAGAGAAAATAGTAGCTGACAGCAAAAAGTCGGAAAAAGAAGTATCAACATAACTATTATTACTTTTTAAAATATAACCCAACAGTCATCTTTTGATTAGTTTGCAAAAGTCACTTTGATTTAATTCTTAGAAAACTTCATCAACCAGTCCCAGGTTTAGCAAAAATAACATCCTAACGAAGATGCTGACATGTCTTAAAACATTAGTTGACTCTGAGATTTGGCATGAATTCAAGTTTTTCTAAAACCAGAACAAAGTTGTTTTTTTGATAGCTGTTAATAATTAGTAAACAAGGTAGATATTATGCCACTGTTTCTTGAGTCCTCAATTATAGTGCATAACTATTTTAATAAAATTGCCTTTATGATTAATAAAAGTTGCTTAGTGAGCAATCTGTGCTTTGTGTTTGGCACTGAGATCAAAGTGTGCAGTATTTATTCAAAGAATCATTTGGTAGCATCTTCCCCTAATTATTGGCCAAATTGTGAGGAGTGTTATTCTTGGAACCTATAGCTTGAATCCTATCAAAGATCTAATAGATTTGTTTTCCAGATTTCAAATTAGCAGTCATAAAAACGGTCCCTGAGTCATGGATGTTTACTGAATAGGTACAATTATGGAATTGAGAGCATTGCAGTGAAAGGGTCTTTAAATGGCTGCCTCCCTGGCTGCAGGAAGCTTGAGCAGCTCACATGTCATATCTGTCACTGACAGAAAACTCTTTTGTGCTTCAGAGGTGATGGCATCAGACAAATACTGCTACGAGAAACTGAATATCGAAGGCACAGAGAAGGGTAACTGTGGGAAAGACAAAGACACATGGATACAGTGCAACAAACGGTGAGATGGGCAAGTCAGCCCTGAGTTTATCTTTTTTTTTTAGGCTTCACTTTTATTTTTATTTTTATTTTTTTCATATTGAGTTTTTTTTAATTGTTGTTCTTGTACAGTTTTCTGTCTTTTACTCCCATCCCAGCCCACCGCCCCAGCCCTCCACCTCCCTCCCATTTCCACCCCCCTAGGTATTCTACCACAGAAGTTCATGCCATAAACCCAGGGAGCCAGAACAAATCAATTTAAGAAGCTGAGGCTGACAAGAAGAGTCTCACAAACAATGGGAAGACAAAGAAACAATCCCCAAATGAAAGAAAAGGAGGAAGTCCTGGAAAGAATGCTCAGTGAAATGGAAGCAACTCAACTATCAGATTTTGAGTTCAAAGCAATGCTTGTCAGGAAGCTCCAAGAGCTCTCAATGAGCTACCAGAAACTACAGGGAAGCTACGATGAACTCACTGCAAACTAAATCAACATGAAAAAGGAAATAGAAACTATCAACAAGGGCCAAGAGGAAATGAAGAGCACAATTTCTGAACTGAAGAACACAGTGGAAGGAATGAAAAGCAGAATCCATGAAACAGAAGATCAGATCAGCAAGTTGGAGGACAAAGTAGAAATGAGTTTATCTTTTCATTAATTATGAATATTACTTTTTAAGCAGCCAGGACTTTCCTGTTTTCTGCATCCCAAGAGGTCGTGCGCTGCTTTCGTCTTTCCCCACCGTCGTGTTGTCTTGCAGAAGGCTCCCAAGTCCTGACATGTAGGTGCAGCTCTCTTCTAGGCCTCGGTCACACTTATAGCTGCCTCATGACTTTCTCACCTACAAGGCATCTGCCAGCACTTCGAAAGAAAAAAAAATTAAAGTCACCAGAATGTGTAATTAACCGGCTCTGACTTTTCTAAACCACTGTTTTTGCCAAAGGTCTTAATATCCCACTGTCTTTCTGTTCAGAAACCTCAGATTGATCCTGGACTCCACCTTCTCTCTGGCACATTGCCCAAAATGCAAATCATGTCCACTCTTCCCTTTTACTCCCCCACCATTTGTCTCTAATTCACCACTTCATTTCCATTCCTGTTGCAGTAAGGACCTACATAACTCTTCAGGTATCACAAAGGCCTCTTAACAGTTTTTTTTTTTTTTTTTTTTTTTTTTAATGCTAGCAGTATCTAAACAGGCTGCCATCAGGATAATCTACTTGAATCTTTTTGACCATGTCAATTCTTTGTTCGAATCTCACTGGATCCACATAGCTAATTAATAGTAAAAATAATACCCAACATGAATCGAGTGCATACCGTGCGCTATGCATTGTATTATGCTTTACATGAGCTACTTCATTTAATCTTTATGCCAGTTCTCCTCATTTTATGGAAGAGAAAATGAGGCACAGTTTACTAGTTTGACCAAGGTCATGTAATTAGGATGCAACAGAAGCAGAACTGGAATTCAGGCAGCGTAATTTCAGAACTCTAATTACTTTGCAGAATGTCATACTCTTTTGCTTTACAAACACAGTGGAACCTTAGCTTGGCACTGCACCTCCTCCACAATTTGCCCCAAACCTCCCATCTTTTGGTTTTTTTCTCTTCTCTGCCCTTCCAAAGTCTAGCAAACCTTACATTCCTGATGTATGCATTATTGTATTGTCCTGCCTCCGTGCCTGTGCTTCTGCTGTTCATTCCTCTGGAAGTGTGCTACACCCACTTTGTTACCAGTCAAAGGGTTACCTATCCATTCTTCAAAGATCTGCTTGGTTTAATACTTTCTCTATAAACATTTCTGGATTTGGTGTAGAAATAAATCATCTCCCTCTTCTCTTCAGAACTCTTACAGCTCTTTGTGCTGTTCTTGTGGCCCTGGTCCCCAATTCTATGTTCCAGAGTTGTTTATGCATGTGATTTTTTTTGTATCCAGAGTATAATTTCCTTGAGGATAAAAAAATCATGTCTAATTTTCTTTATATATCCTAAAGTACTTACTAAAAGTACTCCATACACATAAAAGATACTCAAAAATAGGTTGAATATATTTTTCTGTGTTAACAAGCATTTTTGATTGTGACAGACAAAAAACTAGTGATATAACTTCTAAAAATTATTTTTAAAGAATGAATTAATACATTTTTTTCCTGAGTTGGTGATAGATACAAGTCCTAATTTTTCCCTTCATCTACCTGATAAGGCCTGATACTTTCAAATGTAATTTTGATGGCCTGCTAATCAGTCTTAATGAGATGTTTATGAGAATATGTGTTTATTGTTATCTATATTAATAATTAAAATGTGTTAGATATGGAGAACATGTAAGATAGTAGTACTTAATACCAGTAGGAGTATTTTGCCAGTTACATGGGTGTCGTGTGTGACACTGGGGGAGTGGGGACATGTGTCAGACCCATGTGGTCCAGATCCGCCCAGTGTGTGTGTGTGTGCATGGGCACACATGTAATCTCTTAAAAAAAATCTGGGGCAACAAGTTAAAGAAAGAGCTGTTTTCCAAAAGAATGTGCTTCCAAAGATCATTCATTCACTTCTTAAACATTAAAAAGTGTTTTAGCATACGCAGAGAATCTGATGTAAAAGAAGTCTGTTTGATGGGTAATTTCCTTTTGATAAATACTTGTGCTAATGGACAGTAAAGAAAAAGCTAGAGAACAATTGGGACTTTGGAATAAATTAATCTGGGCTTATTTTGCTTATAACTTCAGCAAATAACGTAGTTGATGGAAAACAAATGCTGAAGTGAGGTAAGATCACTGTGTTAACTGCACATGGCTGTAAATAACTGGTACTGTTCCAACACAGGGATGTGCTTTGTGGTTACCTTCTGTGTACCAATATCGGTAATATCCCAAGGCTCGGAGAACTTGATGGCGAAATCACATCCACTTTAGTCGTGCAGCAGGGAAGAACATTAAACTGCAGGTAATTATCTATAACATTCTCTGAGAACATCTGAGGAATGTAGTTTAGGATTATTTCTGTTTTCAGTCATCTGAGTGTTAGCAAGCCAAGAAAGATTCTAGCCCATAGAGGTGACTGAGTAAATCTGGACAGAGAAGAGACAAAAAGAAAATAAGAATTAGGGTTAGGTTTGCGTTTTATTCTTTTGAATGGAAAAGAATGTGAATTTTGGGGTAAAATCAGTGGATTAAATATAAGGTCTGGCACAAATAATGCCCCTTTTTATTATAAAATCATAAGCATGTAATTCTGTAATGTAACAATATGACACCACATGACATTTTAGGTGAAGTGTTCATATTAAAACTATAAATTATTACACCCATATTATTACCCTACCAACCACACTTAAGAAGGTGTTACTTCTGCCAGACCCTGTATGTGCATCCCTTCTGAGATCCCACTAAATGACTCTAAATGAGGTTTTAAAAATTCATATATCCAGAGAGGCAGAGAAAGGGAGAGGAGACAATGGCAACAAAACTTCGGAATGTGGAAAGAAAATGGGTGTGTGACAAATGATTAATCAAAACTAAGAAAGCTAAATTCCCAAGTCAGTTAGGGGGGGAAACTGAGTACTAAGCCAATATATACTGTCAGTTTTCAAAAAGCTCAAAAATGGGTGGTGTAATTTATTTATGGAAGAGAGAGTAAAGGGACAAGGAAGGGGTTAAAATGCAGTCTGTTAAAGAAGCACTAGCAGATGACCTCCCTGACTCAGCTAAAATGGCCCTGCGGAAGATTTGGCTTTACAATCTGAGGTAGTGAAACAAGGTGGGCAGACTGAAGGACAGCAGGCAGTAGCGTTGGTGTCAAGGCTCTATGGAGGTGGCCCAGCCGCGCCCATGTTCACTCAGAAAGCCCTGGAATTTACAAAAATCTATCTATTTCCACACCTGAAATTTGAGCAGATTATCAGACATGTGAAGAAACTCCCCAACATGAAAAAAAAGAGATAAAATCAACCAACTGGAAAGAATAACCACCTGTCAATATTTATGAGAGAAGTTATTTCTATCATGAAACAAGAATAGAGCACTATTTTAAAAAATGAAGAACATTCAGAGAAGGAAAAATTGCTATTTGAAATTAAAAATATGATGGCTTAAACTAAACTCAATAGTTCTTCCAGAAAGTAGGGTGAAATGGGGGAAAGAAAATGAACATATAGAAGAATTCATCAAATTAGAATAGAAATGATAAAGAACAGAGAAAACAGCAGAGAGAAAATCAGCAGTGAGTAACTCAAGAGTATTGTCTAGAGTTGATGGACTTGAATTTCTTATTGAAAGGCTCACCAAGTGCTAGGTACAATGAGTGGAATTAGAGGTACATTTAAGGATGATATTAGAAATTTCAAAACCTTAGTCCAAAAAAAAGAATCTCAAATTTTCCAAAAAACATAATGCATCGGAATAGCTTAAGATCTATCAACAGGTACCCTCGGAGCCAGAAGAAAATGGACAAAATGATTTCCAAAGTAGAATTCTGTACCCAGGCAAAATGCCAATCAAGAGTGAGAATAGGAAATAATGACATTTATAGATATGTAAGTTTCCCCCACATTTACTCCCTTAAATCCTTTCTCAGGAAGCAACTGGAAACTGCACTCCACCAAAATGAAGGAGTAAACTTAGAAAGAGAAAGGCAGGGAATTTAGGAGTCTAGATCCCCACTATTGAGGGCTGCCCTCCAGTGAATGATGAGGGGAAATCCCAGATGTGCAGCTTGCACCAGGTGCAGAGCAGGCCGGATCAGCCCAACGTGCAGGTGGGAACTCTGGGGGAGATTTCCATAGGAAGATGAACTGATATTCAGACACATCTTGCATGGAGATTTTGACCTTTAAAAAATTAATTTATCTACTTGACTCTTTAAACTCTATGCATATGTAATTTTGATAAAAATTAATAAAAATAAATTAGAAGAAGGGAGATATAGACATGGTACCATATGGATAAACTGATTATGAATATACATTTTCAGTTTCTATTGTTTGTTTTTTCAATTCGTACATGTCAGTTTGCTATATTGAATAGTGAAGTTACAAGTTTAGCTGTTCTCAAATGTAATTTGCAAATATAGCAGTTGTTTTGAGAAAGATAAACCAAAATTAATCCTCATTTTGTTCAAAACATGTTTGAAATTTTGAAGCCTACTTACTTATCGAATCAAATAATGGCTTATTTGACTTATAATAATATCTAAGGCAAAATGATAAGCTGTTGAAATTCAGGCACTTGTTATAATACGTTTAAATCCTAAGATATATTTGTATCTCTGAAAAGAATTAGGTCAAAAGATTGATTCCTTTCTCCATTTAGAAGAAAATGCTTATGCTATCATTTTTATTATGTAATATTTAGAAAATAGAAAAAATGTTATTGCCTGCTTTTTAGAGTTTAAGCATATTCTCCAAATGAATGTGAGTTAATGGAATCCCATTTTTTTCTCTCAATTTATTTTCAGTGGTGGGCATGTTAAGCTTGAAGAAGATGTGGATCTTGGCTATGTGGAAGATGGGACACCTTGTGGTCCCCAAATGATGTGCTTAGAACACAGGTGTCTTCCTGTGGCTTCCTTCAACTTTAGTACTTGCTTAAGTAATAAAGAAGGTGCTGTTTGTTCAGGAAATGGAGTAAGTGTTCAGGACCTCACTGTGGGGAATTACTTATTTCTTTTGGAACATGGAAATAGATATGACCCTGAACCTTTTATTTCTGTCCTAATGCAAACCATACTTACTCATGTTTCTAGGCAGCATATAAACAGTTATTTTGTCACAGTCATTTGAATATTTCTGTTGTGTAATCTGCAAAAACCTGCGAACAAGAAACAGTGTAATCTTCCTAAACAAATTCTTTCATCTTCCTTTCCTGTTATACTAATGTGATCTCATATACTATAATGCCACTTTTCGCCAAATGACAAATTTTAACAAACTACGGTGGGATACAAGGGGAGTGAAAGGCAGGGCAGTGGCCACAGTGTTTAACAACTGGTGTGGCCCAGGTGCTGACTGACCAGGACAGACCTCAAGTAGCCGCAGCCCCACCAGCATGAGTCAGCTGAGCAGACTGCCTAGGGAAAAAACAGAATAATTTAGGGAAATGTTTCTCACAGATGAAAGGAAGAATAGCATTGTTTCAATGACTAAATTCTATTCTTTCAGTTATATATTTGTTAACGTAGGTCCTATAGAAATAACTTTATAGGTTAAATAAATGTGCTCTATTAGTGATTGCAGTTTTGTCATTTTCAGTCAGAAAATCCTGTAGTAACAAAACCTTTTTGTGTTCTTTTTCTTTTGGCATGTGCTGTGATTTTCTTCTTACCCTCTTCCTAAATTTTTTGCTTCAACTGTTTTATTATCCAGTTGAGGTAAAGGATCTCATGCCACATACACCCAAGGGATATGACCAGAATATCCTTAGTGAGGTCTTACTAATTGTTACTCTTTGCCAACGGATGGGAATTCTTATGGCACATAATAGAGAAGGAATATAGTAAGTAGCCCTGCTCCTGTAAAGGGGTCTGCTAACCCTTCTTTCCTAAATAAGAGGATGCTAGAGGGAAATACATTTTGAGGGCTCAGGGGGAAAGAATAATGAAAATTTTTCATGGTTATTCATGTTTACCATACCTTATTCATCTTGAAATTCTGAGTATATAACAGACCAAATAAGGTTGTTTTAATTAGCCATTTGTTTGATGAATGAGTACAGAGTGATAGGCACAAGTAAATCATGTAGCATCATCCAAATCATTTATGATAATTACTCATACACAGAGATGTTATATCCTATGTATTTTTTAACTTAGAGTAACTAAACTTTGTATATGTGGCTGAAATTGAACTAAGAAATACAGTAGGTATACTTATGGACTATACATTTTTCAGTTAAGAATGTGGGTTTGGGATCAGACGGTCTGAGTTTGAATCCCAGCTCAATTTCTTCTTACTGATTGGGTGAGATGAGGCAAATTAGTTTGCCTCCCTGACTCAAATTACTTAGCAAATTACTTAGCCCTTCTTCCTCTGTAAAGTGGGAAAAATGACATTGCCTACCTTGCAGGATTGTTGTCACCAATGAGTTAATGTTTGTAACTTATGCAAAATACTGAACACAGGGCCAGTGATGTGCTAGCTGTGACTCTGTTCGCTCACTGTACATTGTCACTCTGTCACTGGCGATGTGTGATTAGGACACTGATGTGCGGAGAAGCCAGCTAACCTGGTTAAGGCCTGTTGATGAGACAGTGGTGATGTTGTGTCACTGCCTGAGAACCAGAGCCAGTCCAGCTGTGACCACAGGTTGCAGCTGCCTGGCAATGTCATCTCACTTAGTAGACGGCCACTACCCCTTCACAACAGTAACAACTGCGAGGAAGGGGAACAGCCATGGCCCCTGCTAGCCAGCCTCAGGTGTTCCGCAGGGGGAGCACCCCCAGTGAACAGAAGCAATGGCCATGATTGTGGCAGTGAGGGAATGGCCAGGACACATCCCTTCCTCCTCCTCCTCCTTCCAGAGTGGAGACGTGGAAAAGATTTGTGCAGATGCACAACATGGATCAGGACAGAGTCGTTCAAGAGGCAGTTCTTACTGTCACAGCCCTTCCCCACAAGAAGGTGGGCAGATTGTGCTGGGTGTGGAAATGCACACCAGCAGAGCTCGTAGCTCTCAGTCAGAAGTAGCTGTAGAAGGAGGGAAAGAAGTTGCTGCTTTGAGGAAAGTGTAGACTGGGTGTCCGATTGGTCCAGGAGGCCTGACGATACGTTCTGTTTCTTTAAGTGTGAGGAAAGGTGGGACCATGAAGAAAGTGGGTATTTCCTCTGCAAATTACTCAAGGTGTTCATTCCATCTCCCTTCCTCTCTCATGTTTTGACTTTGGGGCTGTACTGTAAATACAGGCAGATAATAATTTTGTCAACAATGCTGTCATGTCCTTTTAGTACTACCAGACTGAGACCTGTGTCATTCATGATGTAAACTTTAATGTTGGAAGATAACTACCATCTCTCACAAAATAAGATCAATTTAGCAAATGATATAAAAGCTGTGTTTTGTTTTGTTTTACAAGACAAAGGCAAGTTTCCCTAATCTTAAATTTATAGTTACTAAAAAAAAAAAACACAAGAAATAAAAACCATAAGGCACAAGAAAAAAATATTCTGGGCAATAAAATTTATTTTTAAACCAGAAAAAAAAAAAAAGACAGTGGTGAAAACTCAGGCCTTCTGACTTTAAGCCTAAACCTTTTCTTCCTGCAAGTTTGTTGATCTGCAGAAATTTATCAATCTGAAAATTACTCTGAGATCTGCCATTTGTTAGTCCTATTCTACAGTTACACTTAGGTGCGGGTGTCTGCCATCTTCTGGCAAATTAGATCAGGCAAAAGACAAGCCCATCCAGAGAAAACCTACCTCCTGAGGAGCTCTGATCTCAGACCTAACTGAATTCTCTCCTACTTTCCACTCCATTTACGGTTGTTTTGAATTATAAGATCTAGGTATAGATTCTGTTTCCTGGAAAGATGAATGAAGACAGATTATTGACTGAGAATTGTTAAAAATTTGGTGCCATGTTTATGTGGATTTTTTCCTGTGCCTTGTTGGAGGGAGCTCTGGTTTTCCACAACCATGAGGTGAATCTCTGGAGCTTGTGTTGAGGGGCCAGATTGTAGCTTTGTGAAGCTCTCTTCTCAGAGCTCCACAGAGTACCAGGCCTCCCTCTTCTTCATCAGATTTCTCTTTCTCTTATAGTCTTTCTAAAAGATGAATAAAGTTTTAGTATAAAGAAACTTTGGGAGAAAGAAACCTTTGTATTGGATATTTGGCAAATGATTTCATTCTTGCTTAGTTTTTTTTTTAATTTCCTTCTTATAAAGTTTAAGTTAATATAATTCTAAACAATAATTTCATTGTTTTTTTAGATATAAACTTCTCCCTCTGTTACAGTTTGGAATTCCTTTGAGACAACTGTTGATATCTTGAAAATATTTTTTAGGTGCTTGGTTAACAAATAAGTAGCATCAAATCCTAGGTGTATAATAATTAGAAACTGATGCCTACTTTTCATGCCTATGCACCAGAGTCGACTTTTACTCTGGATTGATTCTGGATTCCAGGTGTGCAGCAATGAGCTGAAGTGTGTGTGTGACCGACACTGGACCGGTGCTGACTGCAGCACCTACTTCCCTCACAATGACGAGGCAAAGGCTGGCATAACTCTGTCTGGCAATGGTGGGTTCCTCGTTTGATGCCTGTATGTGGCAGCAGCGATGTCTCTCTCTCTCTCTCTCTCTCTCTCTCTCTCTCTCTCTCTCTCCCCCTTTCCTTTCCTCTCTCTAAAATAAATAAACATATCCTTGGGTGAGGATTAAAAAAATAAAGTCACAGAATGACTAAGAGCTTTGTACCCATAGCCTTCGCAGTGGTGGTCTGGAGCTCATCTCAGTAGTTAGTGCAGCAGTGAGGCTGTTCAGGTCCATGAATTGAAGTTACTTGTTGAAAGTCATACCATTACTTAGAAATATCCAGAGCGAGCCACCAAGTTTATTGGTCCTTCTTAAATCCCTAGAAGAAAAGGAAGGGAAGACAGACATGCTAGGTCCTAGAGTGGGAAAATCCCAGTGACCCGGTGTCCTCTGGCATTGGCATCCACCTGTCCCACAGGGGACTTGAGCATGGTGGAGTCTGCCAGTCCCCTTAGATGCCCTCGTCCTGCTGTCTGACCTGACCATAGGGCCTCCCGGGTAGAGGCTGCCACTTTGGTTGTGGGGGATTGGAATCTGCTCCAGGTGCCCATCATTACTGGTCTTTGATATGTAGAAGAATGCCTCAGGACTGCAGCAGATGAGGAGAGATCTGCGTTGCTCTGGGTGAAACAGGTCTGGGTGACTTAGACATGGGATATAAATTGTTAGCAGCACAGCAGGCCTTCTGGTGTCAGAGCCAGGCCACCTCCGGTCTGCCTTTTCTGCTCTTGGACCCTCCCTTGGACTTGCTGACCAAGCCTTTGACTCGCTGGGCCACTCTCTCTGCCATGATCCCCTTAAGAATTGCATCTCAGCCTGCCTGACAAAGGAGGCTGACACACAGTGGCGTTACCGAGTCCCGAGCTGCGCCTCTGCCCTGGCCCTCTCTCTGCCAGCCAGATGCTGCCTGGCTCCAGTGTCTCAACAGCTCTGGTCTCCAGCTCACTAGACTCTTTTCCCTCAGTTTTTCTTATCTATGAATATAGCAATCTGTATAAACATTTTCATCACTAAGAAGCTTATATTTATTTTGAAGAGACAAAATACACACAACCGAGAGCAAGAAGGACCCTGCGTTAGTTGTCAGAATGGAGTGACAGGAACAGTAACATTCCTAGACTTTCTGAGGGAGAGATCGGGGTCAAAAGGAACATGGATTTCTAAAAGTTTTTCCCTCAGTGGGTGCTTTACCAGTATAGTAGTATTGCCCCTTTCTTTTTCCCATTTTATTCTTCTTCCTTTTTAGTTCAATGACCTCATCATATTTTCCAGAAAAATTCGTGGAAAATACACTTGCACAAAATGTACTTGGACAAGAATTGGAATGTACACAGAGAATAATTTAAATGAAAACTGCTGATGCACATTGATAAGTTATGGTTGATTTCTCTTCCATTTAAAAAATACCCACTCTAAAAATATTTTAAAATAACGTTGGTGTAAAGATTACGAATTTGGAGAAAAAAGTTCCTGAAAGAATTCTGTATCAAAATTTCAATTACTTGTAGTGATCTTTATTGTTTCTTTTTTCCCTCCAGGTGTTGCTGGCACCAACATCATAATAGGTATAATTGCTGGCACCATTTTGGTGCTGGCCCTCATATTAGGAATAATCGCATGGGGTTATAAGTAAGTGAAATATCTCAGTATTTCTATCAACATATACTTTAAAACATTTTGTTCACGTGAATTAAACTCCTAGAAAGTATTGTGTCATTGGATAAATATGCCAGCAATGAATATCAGCCTGACTCAACATTTGGTCAATGATTTTTCTTGGCATGATTTAGAGGTAATGATAATTTATCATTTATTTATTTTTTTTAGATTTTGAGATAACTCCTGTCTGTTCTAAAAGTACTGAGTAATATCTTAAAACCACTATGTGAAGTAAAATCAATAGAAATTTTGTCTTAGGCAGAGGTTCTGTTGGTTTACTCTTTAGTGATACAGGTTGTTGCTTGCCTTAAACCCATACCCGGAAATCTGGGCAAGTTAGTCAGCGAGGGAGCATACACGGCGCTTTAATAATAGCAGAGAACAGCCCCCGATCTGTAACTGAGTGCTTGCTGTGGCCGTGCATCGTGCTAAGGGTGAAACCTCAGTGTCCTCACAGCCGGTATGGAGGAGGAGGTGTTATTTGTTAAATACGTGGGTGTTTTTGTGTGAAGGAAAGACTGTTCAGAGATGTTTGTTAAAATTGAAATTCAACTTTAAGTTACAAGTTTTAAAAGCCTAATTCTTTCTTAAGTTTCAGAGTTTACCCGACAATTTTTTGGATCTATTTATAAATTTTTAAAAGTTTTGTTATATAACTTTTGAAAATTGGATCCCCTTAAGTATTTAGTTAAGTAAATGACTTGAAACATTCCAAACTTATTTATATATTTAATGTGTTCATTTTACTTCAATCTATGATATGAAAAATGTCCTTAGTGTTCAAATAACAATTTTAATAAATTAAAAGTTAAGGTGAACTTTAAGCTCTCTTTAATATTTCAACTTAAAAACCATAGTTCTGCTGATTCTGAGATGCTTCAGGTCCCAGCCCCAGGCCTGTCTCCTTTTGGGAGTCTTGCACCTTTTGCTAGGCATTCAGTGCATTACTTTGTTTTGCAGCATTTTTTCTCCTTGTAGACCAAACTTAGTTCACTAAAAGACTTGGGAATTAAAATGGTTCAGACTTTAAAATTACTCCAAAATTTCAATAAATTAGGCACTATATAATTGTTTGCTATTATTTTTGTCTCCTGACGTCATCTTAAACCAATGGAATCAAAGGGAATACCTTTAAAAGTGTATGTAGATACTGCTTTTGGTGAGGTCAAGACCCTGAAAGAGTTTCTTTGACAGAAAAGAGATAGTAGTTATGGAAAAGAGAGAGTATTTAGTTTGTGTACTGCAAGCATTAAAATATAGAAAAACATTTCAGGGAAGCATTATTAGCAAACAAACAGACTGCACAGAGAAGTTTAGCATAGCACAGCGAGGAAAACACAGCATAATAGTAACAGTTTGCCTGATTAGATGAGCACCTGGCTCTGTACCAGCCCAGAGATGCCTAATACCTCCGGGGCTCTTCGATGTGCAGATCATTAGGTATGTTGTGTGCTTATATTTGCACAGGCTGGTTTCAGCATGACATTTGGAGTTACAAAATTATAGTCTGAAAGGAAGGCTTTTCTGTATATTTATTGCTTGGTCTTCCCCACACCACAGGTGAATTAGCCCACTCTCGGAGCAACACAAAATTCTTGACTTGCCTGATGCAAGACTTGTGTAGCAAATGCTATCACAAGCATTGTTGTTTTGAAGTAGCTCAGTGTTTTCATTTTCACGTGAAAGGGAAAAGCAAAATCGTTAGTTCTATGTTGTGTGATTTTCTGCCACCTACTGAAGCAAGTTGATATTTCACTTTTATAATCTTGGAAAAAATTACCTTTCAGAAAGTATGAAATTGAAACGTCTACTTCTATTACTAATGTAATGACCTGTGTTCATTTGTTTTAATGATTAGAATTAAAAGTACTTATTTCTGTATATCATTTATTTTTATGAAATATTTTGGTGTCATTTTTTAAATTTTTGAAAATATGTACTTTGCAGATTCATTAAGGAAATAGACAAATCTTGTCTGTACTGCAGTATCCTCTTCATAAATAATTTGAACCTAAATGATGGAAGTTTTAATGTTACTAAACTTATTCAGAGCATATTTAAAAATATGAGACTGTAGAAAATTTTAATACAGAAATTAATTTTATTAATGTGATGTTCACATATTCTATTTCAAATTCCAAAATGGATTTAAGTCTTGAGAACTCATTTTCTCATTAATCCTTCCAATTAAACACCCTACCCCTTCTCCATGCCTTGGAGTGAGTCGGGGAATGGCAGAATAGGAAAAAAGGAATAGTCATTAGCCACTCAGGTAATCATATTGAGAGAATAAAAAGGAAAACATGTCTAATAGAAAATTCAGGGCTTATATTCCCATCGGATGGTTTTAGGAATGGAAAATCATAAGTAACTAATTGCACTAATTGGCACTTTTAACCTCATTAGCTCATTGTTAGACAAGATACTTATTGGATACACAAAAAAGATTGACAGGTAAAGGTACTCTAAATAAAATCCATGTGGAAACATTATCTCAATCTTGGAGGAGTCCACTGTTCATTTGCTTGACCCTTCTAACTTGTCTTCAAAATAGTGACACTTAATTAGGTTATGAGATAAAGTTAAAAATTAACTCTTCTGAGTTAAAAGTTAAACATCACTGGTGCCTCACTACCAAACCCCCTACAACACATTTTTAAAGATTGGCTGATTTTAAAACTCATGTAATTTTATTTCAGTATATGGCCAAATAAAAAACCGAGACTTTGATGAAGTATTTCTAATGTGAAGCTTGTGAGTGAGTAGTAATAACTTAGGTCCATAACAGCTGTGACTGAACTCACTCTGATTTAACATACATGATGAAATAAAGTGTTCTAGTGTCCGTTTATGTTCTCCTATTTTTAAATTCTTAGGAATATAGCTTTAGTTTTGGGTGTATACTGTATCTAAAAAGGAATGAATTATGATTTTTATTTTTGAAAACAGCGAATTTATATAAGTAGCTTGATTACTTCATTTCATTATTTAAAACAATATACCCCTCTGAAAACCTGTATTTGAAATAGGGTTGATTTTATAACATTACTAAATATATAATAGGATACAATCATTGTTGAGAAAAGTTGACCTTTTATAACTGAAGTTTTTAATACTTAAAAAATAGTTACTTGAAAATATTGTCATTAACCCTTTGTTGTCACTTCTCTTAAAGATAAGTGAAGTTTGTGTTTGTGTGACTTTGCTTTTATGTTTAGTACTCTTTCTTAATGTGCTTTTATAGGTAACTAGTCTTTTTTTCCCCCCTTCTCTACTTGTCCATGAAAAGAAACTATCGAGAACAGAGGTATGTAATGAGAATAATCTGAACATATAACTGAAAGTTTTAAATCCTATTAGCATCTCTGGAATTCATGCATACAATTATAAATAAAGCTTATTTTTTATGCTCTAGTGGTCATGAACTAATCTTGATATTTCATGACCTTAAAATGATCATTTTAATAATGGTACTGTGGAATGTATTAATTTAAAATAACTATCATAATTTAATTTTAATGATTCTTTCATCCAACAATACTACAATTAATAAAAGTTTTTATTTCTGTTATTTTCATAGTCCTATGAAAGGAAATTGATTTTTTTCTTCTAAAACACACTTCCCCTTCCTTAAAGTGTGACCTTTGTTTACATTAGTTAATTAGCTTTCCTTCATGTTTATAACATTCTTATAACCAATGCTTTCTGAGGAGATTTATTTATTTATTTTTTACTGTTGTTAGATCAGTAACATTCCCTTATAGGTGATAAAATTTCTATGGGCACAGTGTTATTATGGTCAGGAAAATGTCCTTGCACTTGATTGCATGTTTAGTCTCTGTATAAGAAAATATTTTTTTGTACTGATTAGGTAATTGCACAGGTAGTAAGAAATAATTTGCATAGTTGGAATTTCTGATTATTGTCTAGTGTGCTTTTTTGGATGCAAAAAAAACCATAAAGTCAAGCACCCTGTTCATCATAACCTTAAAATCTATGTCTAATCAACAGCATAGAAAGGGCTACAAAGCATTTCTATAGTTCTGTAAGAATTGCCTGTTTTTAAAATAAATATAAATTAGTCCATATTGGGGTACACCATTTACTTTCATTTTAAAAATGACTAATGCTATTAGCTTTTGATACAAAATAATCTAAAATATCCCAGAAAATGATAGCCCAGACCAGGTCATGTGCATCATATAGTACTAGTTTGGTACTCAAGATGTATTTGCAGATGGCTAATACTTAGCTTTTCCTACTGTTTTATTAAATTCCTGTGGCAGATTAGGAATAAGGTATAATAAACACCACAAGACTTTTCAGGCCCTGACCACTGCTTTAATTTTTTTCAAATTAAAATTGTAAAGTTTACTTTCTCTTTCCTTCCACATTGTAGTTTAAAATCCCTATAAGCTTTAGCCATAAGTATCTACAGAGTCTTTATGAATAAATAGTGGCCACAGAGTACCAGCTGAGATCCTGGTCAGTTGGCATAGGTATTAGAAAATGCTGACCTAGCCCTGGACTAACTCACCCATTATTAATGGAAAAACAAGTGGAACCGAGGCAAAATTTAATTAAATTCTATTAATTTAATTTAAAATTAGGTTAAATTTTAAAACAACTAGATTTCTTTGTGCCTTTTTTAAACCCATCTGTCCTGAAACATTGGAGAAGAGCTGGAGCCATTTAAACTCTTTGCTGTTGGGTCAGAGGTGATCATTCCCACCAGAAACCCGAGTTTGGTGCCTTTCTTCAGTGAGAAATAGAATTAGGCTAATAAGGTCAAAACTGATGATTCAGCTCTATTTCCGTAGGGGCTAAGGCTACGATGTAATTTAATATTGCTGACTATATAAAAGGGAAAGTAAAATGTCACAAATATGTAACATAAGTAAAGCTAAAACAGTGCTCTCAGATGTATCTTCACCAGGGATATTCTCCAGAATAAAGGAATTGTCCTCAGGACCAAAAATGATGAATATGCAAAGCTGTGCACCAATCTTGTTCTAACTCAATATATGCTTAAGTACAGTTAAGGAAATTTTTGCATTTTCTCCTTTATGTACCTGATACAATTTCGTGTCTCCTGCTATTAACTGAGTCATCATTTCATCAGTCTGGCTACTCTTTTGGAATTCAGTTTATATTTTGCGAATTGTCACATCTTAAGCAGATATTTATTTTATATATTTTGACTTGTTAGCCTGTATTTATTTTTGCCCTTGTCCATAGCTAATGGGTTTGTATAGTATTCTCACCATGGAGAAGCAGCAGAATGGATTTTAGATCAGGAAGTTGTGAATATGTAAATACCTCCTGAAGGATTTTCCTTTTTGAGAATATTTGTTAAGTGGTACAGAAGATGGTAAGGCCAATAGACAAAAGCATGCATTAAGACATTTACAGTCTTGTAAAAATATCTGCAGGTATTCAAATAAACATGTACACAGTTACAAAGGATGTCAGGAAATAGAACTAAAAATTTTGAGTTGTCCTGGCCTTTAAATTAGGTTTTTCTTTGAGGTTCCATGGTGGGAGGACCAACTGACAAGGAATCAGATATCTACTTGTTAGTATGTGGTCTTGGGAAATCACTTACACTTTCTTCAACTCTAAAGTCAGGTAAAGTGCATTGTAATCTGTGAAGCATTATAGTACGGGAAGTTGTTAGTAGGTGGTCTCTGAGACCGTGTGTGTCTCCGATCTTCTGATGAAAGAGATGGGTGTGGCCCTCAACGAGGAAGGCAGCACTCAGGGACCTCAGTGGGGCCTGCATGTGCAGTGAAGCTGGTGAGAGAACTGATGAATGTGAGGTTTGCTGTGACACTAAATACAAGACCCTATTAAATGAGGAGCCAGTTATGAGATTCATGTTAATAATATAATGGCTGAAAAATGCCCAATTTGGTGTAACTTTTAAATTTTGGGGGAGGTCAGGCAAGTAATTCTGTGAAGGAACCCGATAACCTGGTAAATATTCCATCTGGAGAATGTGTCCTCAGGGTTCTCATTACATGAAGGAATGTGCAATAGGTTTCATTGCAGGTCTGATGAAAAGATGAAAAGCCGACCCATTTTTTCTTTTTGTTTACAAACTACTTAATGAAAAACAGGAGCTCCATTCTGGGGCAGAGTAGAGGCAGAAGCCCACACGTGAATGATATCACTTTAAAGCTGCCAGTGTCACACCTGAAGGGTAGAACCATGGGGTCCAGGGGCCTCAGAGAAACCTTATACATCACATAGTCAGAAGGATGGCTGTTGGTTCTTTTTTAAAAAATCTTCAGGGAAGACGATGTCTATAACTTTTTTAGTTGATGCTATTGTTTAATTGGATTGGCCAAAAAGTTTGTTTAGTTTTTTCCATACGATGGCTCTGATAATGCTTAGTTGTCTTTCACTTCATGTGAAACAATTTTGTTAGATTGTATTGTGACAGCTGCCATATCAGCATACATTGTAAAAAAAAAAAAATCAAAATTGGTGAATTTTTGTGCAGCTATTTTAATATTGAAGATGGAAGAAAGTATACATTTTCAATGTATTATGCTTTATTATTTCAAGAAAGGTAAAAATGCAACTGAAATGCAAAAAAAAATTATGCATTGTATGGAGAAGGTTCTGTGACTGATCGAACATGTCAAAAGTGGTTTGCGAAGTTTCTTGGTAGTATCGGCACTGTGGCCAAATAATTCTTGGCTGCAGGCTGTCTTATGCATTGGAAGATGTTTAGCAGCACCCCTAGCCTCTACCCAGTAGAGGCCAAAAGCAGGAGATAGCTAACAGACTCAGAATATCCAAATCAATCAAGTTATTGGTGAAAAATGAAAAATGTGGAAAAAGCTGTAACAGACTTTTTCACCAATCCAATTGCAATAATGGCTTTAGGACGACCTAGGAGCTGTACACTTTACATAAGAATTATAAGTTTGAGTTTGATTTTTCAAGCAGACTTGCAATAGCTATAGAATAAGAAAACAGTCATTGACCTTGGATTTACAGGACAGCTTAAATGTTTTCTTTCTTAGTCTGAGACGAACACATCATTGTGATTAAGGTGAAATAAAGTACACAGATCATATCCTACTGATCTATATGTTAAGCAGAAATCCCCTTTCCCTTTTCTTTTCTCTCTCACCTGTTTTAGCCACTTTCTTTTCTGCTTTTAAACCTCCCTCCTTTTTTTTCAAATCTTTCTTAGTTTGTTTTTATATTATTATTTCAGTGATAGTCGTACATCTCTCAGTATGACTTGGTACATATTGCACAATATTTCTTAAAACAGTAAAGTGCTAATTTCGATAACAGACAGCCCAGACACTGACAAAGCACTGGAGAAATGCTCCCTCAGATGTAAGGTTAAGACTTAATTCAGTTTTTTTCATTGTGTTCACTTTGAATGTATGCAAGCATTATTAAATGTATGGTTAAATGGACCCTTTTAGGAAAGATCAGACTTCCCTTATAAGGGATCATTTTTTTTAGTAAAAAGAATTTAAATAAGCTTTTATTTTCTTTTCAGTTATTTTAAAAGTTCATGCATGTGTCTAAGATACTGAAATGTAATATAGGAAATATGACATAATTTTCCCATCATAAAACTTAACACTGGTCAGTCCACTTAATGTGGTTTAAATTCCAAACTTCTGTGAAACCATCAAAATTTAGGAAGGAAGCCACAAAGACTAGAAAAATACTAAAAAGACTAAAAATACTAAAGACTAAATACTAAAAATACAAAAAGACTAAAAAAATTTAAAGAGATCATGTAGTTGGCCATTTATGATCTTGTATAACAAGTGATGAAATGTTATTTTCATTATCATGGGGACCCGATTTTTTCTATCTTTACTGAAGGTTAAACAAGAAGAAGTAGATTTGTTATTTAATGGGTATTGAGAAGGGTAAATTTCTAGACCATTGGGAGACATTTAAAAATTATTCTTGAGATCTTTAACAAAATTAATAATCATTAATATTTTTATGCATTTACTATGTGAAGAAAGTTACCTGTATAACTAACAGAATTTTAAGAATGCAAAGTAGTTTATGTATTTTGGAGATTTCACATTAGAGACAGGTAAGAATCTAATTTACCTGGGATGATAAAAGCAAGGCTATGACCAGAAATTCATTGAACTTAAATTCCCTTCCAACCCTCTGACTGAAGTCCACAGTTTATGCTATGTTTAGCATTTAAGATGTTTAAAAGGCGATTATGTACAACTGCTGAGAAATTACATTGAGGGAGTGGTAAAACATGCTCAGTTAAAACACAGGCACAACGGGGTCCCCTCCGTTGTGAGAAGCAGTCCATTTGAGACCGTGCTGTCCGCTGAGTGAGGCCTTGGTAATGCCTAAATGACAGAACCATGTCATTTGGGGGAATTAATTATTGGGAAAGGTCACGTGCAATTGGAACTTGTCTTGACTTAATTTGAATTTGATGAAGCACATCTCATCAGCTTAGAAAGACTATTATTAACGGTAATAGTGACAAAAACGAGTTGTTAACTATACCAATTATTATTAGGAATGTGATGTTGACGGGATGTTGATGGAGATGATGAATATAATGCAAAAGCGGAGTTTCCATCCTGAGGCAAGGTGGAGGACTTTGATTTTAGTGAAAGCATTTTTCCAAGCATTGATAGACTATTTTACTGATAGGAGGCAAGAAAGAAAATATAATTGCAGAAATTAAATATCTCTTGCATCTTCATATATTTGTCCTATATTATTAACACTATAAATGCAGGGAAATATATTATTTTTTAATAAAATTAATGTTTCATAATGTACCAGGAAAATGAAAGATTACAGTTATGGGTTGAAGTCACTTACAGGGTTAAAAATATTTTGAAGGATTATGTATCAAAAAATTATAGGTAAAATTAGTCATACAAATTTAATGAGAAATTCTTTAAAGGGGAGAAGTAGATTAAACAAATAATTATATATGCTTTATATCAGTTGAAAAATCTTTAGATTTGTAAAGATGTGTGAATACATATATAGGATTAAAATAATATGAGATAGGCTAGTCAATAAATCAGAAGAGTGAATGACCAAGTATTTTAAACACTTAAAACATCTGAAAGTTTCATATTTTAGATAGAATTTAGCAACAGCAAGTAACCGTGACTAGCATAGGAACTAAAGAAAAACCCAATGAGAAAAGGAATTAGCAAATGTGTACCATTGTTGGAGACCTATTTCAATGCAACTCTGTTTAAAATTCTCCATCCAACATTACTTCGTGATACCTCCAACAATAGCACAGAATGGAACTGAGTCAAGTTTTTGATTCAGTTGGCTGCTTGGGGACCATGCATTGGCAAATGATCAGATTGGCAACTGGGGAAGGAGGGCTGAATCCACCCTATTCCTTGAGAAGGAAGTACTAAGAGTCTGTTCCAATCTTAGTTCAGTCAGTACCAGAGCAGGAGAGTCTGTAGCAATGCGGGTTTTCCCTTGTTGAATCCCTGCAGTGGAGATAGAGAACCGTGGTCACCCACCTGTGAATGTCCTTCTATAGTCTCATCAATTAATTCAGTTCTTTTTTCCACCCTTCCTCTTGCTAACGTATCTTCTTTTACATAATACTGTGCAGTTTTAGAATTATATTTTTGACTTACCTTTGAATCTTTCTCAGTTTATTCATATTTCTGTTAAGTAAACAGCGAAGTTCCAAATTGAACAGAGAATTCTAATAAGAATTTATTTGCATTAAATTACAGAACATAGCTTAGAAATCCATCAGTTTTTTAAAAGACCGGGCAAAGTTACATTATATAATGTTTAGAATCATGAATAATTTATTCACCATGGTGAATAAAACAATGTCTTATCTTGCCGAGGACTGTCTGTCCCAACACAGCCCCCTCAGCACCTTTTTTTCTTTTCTTCTTCTTCTTCTTCTTCTTTTTTTTTTTTTTTTGAGGCAGAGCTGCAGTTAACATCTCTAAATATAATGCAGTTACAATGAAAAAGTCATCTCTTCATATTTCCTTTGGAAGCAAAGCTTTATTCATCAGACTGCAGAGACCACAGCGATTGCATTTCTGATCTCTAGAATGACTTTAACTTGCCACACTTATTAATAAATAATCTTATGTGTTGTTATAGATTTGATTCATGTAGATCATTATCCCTACCTCTTTTTTTCCTAAAGTGATATTTGTATATGTCTGTGTTCATGTGTGTGTCTTGTTTTCTGACTCTGAAATGTTTATTATGCCTTAGACAGTTGCCCCAGGGAGATTATGTAAAAAAGCCTGGAGATGGCGACTCTTTTTATAGCGACATCCCTCCCGGAGTCAGCACAAACTCAGCATCTAGTTCTAAGAAGAGGTCTGCTTTTCTGTCGCATTTTCAGATTTCTACCTGTTCCATCACACATTATTCCATTAGTCAGAACATTTCATTATTTTGCAGCAGGTTTGATTACTTCTTCCTTCTTTCTTGAATGTTGAAAAATAGTATCCTTTGTTCTTTGATTACTCTGATTCAAAATGCCATATGCTCAGAACCACTTGTCTAACAAATCAGACCAGAAATCCAAACAAAACAAAACAAAACAAAACAAAACAAGTAACTTTAAATCTGTATGGAAACCCTGGGGTTTTTCAGTCTTGCTCTTATATGGTTTCAGAAACTGTACATGGTATTTCACAATATTTTTAAATGGTGAGCTTTATGTCATGTTTGGTAGTCAAAGAAAAAGGTTACTGCCATGCTTCAATATAAGTAGTTGTTAAAATAAATCGGTAATATGAATGCTGCGTTGAATATTTTTAAAATTTTAAATATGTTAAAAGCTAAGCTTGCTGTGAAAAAAAGATTGCTTCTCTGTGAATCATATATTTGAATATTATGATTTTGCCTTTTATGCCTGGAATGATTATTTCTAGACTCCATGACTTAGAGCTTGGTGGCCAAATTCATTTAAGTATATTTAATGTTTGCGAGTCTTATAATATTGTGGGTGGGGTTAAGGTATTATTTATATGTCTTAAACTTTGATGCTATATTGCTCCAGGATCTTAAGGTGTATAACACCACTTAAAATTCTGTATGCTTTATAATTGCTTAATAAAATAAGCTGATAGAAGAAATAAGTAGTTGGAATGTTTTAGGAAATGAGACATTCCTAAAGAAAATGAGACATTAATGGAAGGACACTGAAATATTCCTCCGGAAAATTTCTTTAGAATTGTTGGTAGGGGTGGAATGTGTAGGAGAAAGGATTTGTAGCCCCTTGCATTACTTTGGGTATAGCAGTTACTTTGTAGGTTGAAAAAAGGGAAATCGCTAGTTTGTTAAAAAGAAAGATCATTTCTTCTGGAGTTCTAAATAGAGTGAATCACCTGTAAAAATTCTGCTCTGAGTTTTATTCTTTATAAACAATCAGGAAAGAGAATAGAAGAAATTAGTTTCACAGAGATATCTGGGAACTCCATGTGGAACTGTCTTAAGCATGAAGAAGTTTTTACTCATTTAACATAGCTTAAAGCAAAAGTAAAAATACCAGTTTTTGCATGAGGAGTACAGTTCTGTGGAAAGATGTTCAAAAAGTAATTTTTTAAAATTTATTGGAGGTCTTTTGGCTAACAATAAGATTTACTTAAATTCTCTCAGCATATAAATTTTTTCTTGGCCAAATATTTAATTCTAAAGTAAATAATATGGTAAATAAGTGGAGAAATCAATGGATTTCATCAGAATTTCTATTGTCCTTCTGTACAAAATAGGCATCATTCTTAATTAGCAAGTAATGTTGAAAAGTTCTAATCTAGGGAATTAATATATAACAATTGTTCTGAGTTCCATTTATTTTCATTCATTAGTAGAAGGTTCCTTTTAAAATAGACAATATTAGCATTAATTGGAGTGATATATGGAAAAGATTTTAAGTATTTTCTAAAGTTACCCAAGAAGAGTTTAAAGTACTGATTTGAGTAATTTCCAGATTTTAGCAGAATTTCAATAATGGGTTATGACTTTTAAGCAGTTAAAATTGTATCAAATTATATGACTTCTCCTAAGTATATGTAATTTGTTAAAATACTGTTCTTATGTTGTGCAAGGTAGGTGTGGAAGTTTTGCTTCTCGTAGACAGTTTATTGAAAGGTGGCAGGATGCAAACCATAGAAGGGCTAAGTGGTTCACGGGCTTTGTGAGAGTTACTTCCCTGGCAACATCTGATTCAGTTCGGTTATTGGACAATTAACCAACAGTGCTACATCCCGGGAAGCCATATATGTGAAGAAAATGCCGATGCTCAGAAAATTTTATTGTTTAAGAAAAACTAAATATTACTTTGATAAAGGTTAGTCAGGTTAAATAGAGCAAATCTTAATGAAATCTCTTACAAGTCCATATTGTCATAATATTTGAATGGAAACCATTGCTTTACAATTAAGAAACATCTATGGTGGGACCCCATTATAACGCTGCTGTTTGGGTTACGTAACTGAAACATGTAGTGAATTTGCTATGTGGTTGTGTTCTGGGGAATGTAACTGGCTTGCATTGTATCGTGATACTTTTCATTTATAAGCTATAATAATGGGGTTCCATTGTATTTGACTTTTCTTAAATTGAATGTTGTGTAATTCTGCCTTCTTCATGAAGACTTTCATGTTCTGTTCATTCTTTCATTTCAGATTTTTCTTTCTTGATTTATTTTATTTAATGCACAGCGATGCTTAGAAATTTTGCTTACTGATTTCTAAACATTCATTTGATTATATTATTGAACAATATATACACATTTTCAATTTCAGGTCAAATGGGCTCTCTCATTCTTGGAGTGAAAGGATTCCAGACACAAAACATATTTCAGACATCTGTGAAAATGGGCGACCTCGAAGTAACTCTTGGCAAGGTATAGGGTGGCATTCTGAGTCTGTCCATCCTCCTAACTCAAGTTCTGTATTCTGTGGTCCCTGGTGGTAAAGACATGTTCTTTTCTGTAAGCTCTTTAGCTCTCCTCTCAGTAGACAGGAGGGCATTTGTTATGAGTTCAGTTATTTTTTCTTGGATGGGAAATGATGGGGTTTGACAGCACCAGGGCACCAGACACATGGAGAAGGCTGCCCTCTGGGTGATGATGCTGGATGTGAATCATACCCACTGGAAATATTATGTAATTAAACATATGGTGATTTTTAACTTATATGCAAATCTAGCTATAAACCATCTTTTTTTTCAGGTAACCTGGGAGGCAACAGAAAGAAAATCAGAGGCAAAAGATTTAGACCTCGGTCTAATTCAACTGAGTAAGTCTGAACCTCTAATGGAAAAAGGCATTCCAGGGTCCTGTGCAGTTAGAGCGAGAAGAGTTAATTAACCAGATCATCAAAGAACTGTAAACCATGCCTCTGGTCTTAGTTTTGTCTTTCAATTCTTTTTTTGCTATTTTAAAATTAACCATGGCTTTTCTCTTTTACATAGGCATCTCCGCAACTGTGCCCAAACCAATACTCACTGATAGCCTGGGGTCTCGCCCTTGTGCAGGCTTTCCTTCCAGTAACCTGCCATTGTGGTGTCTTGGTTCCGTTTGAAGGGAATTTTGATAACATTCCTTTCTTCTCATCACCTGGGGGCCAGCCATTGCAGAGGGCTCACCCTTCCTCTCCCCAGTATCCACACAGCCTGGAAGCATCAGGGGACAGTCCCCACCGTCCAGAACATAACACTGCTCACGGTGTGAAGCCACTGCCCTGAGGCCTCCTGGCTGCGATCTAAGCATTCTCTCAGACTCATGCAATTAGTTTCCCTTTTAAATTTTCCTTCTGAGAACATTTAAAAGGCCATTTACCTAAACTTGCTCTTTAACGGAATCATTGTCACTAAATGCAGCACTATCCATTTGGACTGATAGCCACTCATTTTTTTTTTTTTTAAACTGGGAATTGGGTCTGAAGTTACACTTAAGTCATTTATAATGAGGTAAACACCATGCACATTTTTTGTTTTTCTCCACCTAATAAAAGTACAAGCAAAACTCACCTTCCCCAAACCCTTATCTCTTGTCACGTAATAAAGCACATCCTTGCCATCCTTCTGGACCTTGCCACCAGGTTTTAATTAACCAAACCTTTTGGACCCATCTAAAATTTTTTTTACTGATATCTGACTGCAGTGCTAGTTATTCCCAGGATTGCTGTTGCTTCTTTATGCCTAAATACTTTTTTAAAATGTCAATAGCAGGTATTTGTTAATTGCTTGTCAGAAACTTACATTAGCTTTCCCATCATATACCCTGCCTTTTGGAGTCCAGGACAATAGCATTGCCCTGAAATTCGGACCTTTCTGCTGATGGTATTTTCTTATAAGTGACTTGTAAAAGTTTATTAGGAGACATTTTAGCATAGAAACAATAGATAGGTTCAAGTGATACCACTGCATGGTCCAGAATGGCATCATAGAACTCCATCATAAATAACTAATCTGCTAGAGTTTATCTTACACATTCCCAAAGTGCTTGGATGCTTTAGGACTCATTGTGGATAAACTCTTCTTGGAATGTTGTTTGATTTGTTTTGCATGAGGTCACCTGGAAAGAGCTCCTTAGCTTATCTCAGTTGCTCACTAGAGTGCAGATAAAACTGCAAAACCTTCTTCAGAATGTCCATTTCCTACTGTTTAGTATTCTTAATAGCGTTTCCTACGTGGAAGCTTTAAAAACTCCTAAATAAAGAAAAAACAATCCAAAGCTTACATTAAAGCTATGAGTTTAGGACCCCAAGAGTACTTGGTATTTAGCAAGATTCATAACAGTATTTTTTAGAGTAATCACTAATTTTTAAAAAATTTCTGTAAAATTCCCATTCATATCATATGATAAATGTTGTGCTACTAAATAGCCCTTGAGAAATCTTGCCTGTGAGATAATTCAGTAAAAATATTTAATAAGATATAATAATGGAATTATCTTTATGAAAAGAAAATATTGAGGACTCCCTCAGATTTTTGAGACTTCAGATTTGGGTTACATTTCTCATGTTACCTAATGGAGCCAGGTCTGTGAAGCTGACCACTATGCCTGCATTTCTACATACCTTATTGTACAGGCGCTATGTATTGTTTTTTCTTAAAAGGAATACTAATACATAGCATATCAAGAATTAGGTTGACAGGTTTTTTTATACTCTCCATATTTATTAAATAATCCCATTTGCTTCTGATGTAACAACATCATTTGTGTAACTGTACGAGGAGCAGAATGACCATGGACAAACACATCTTTTTTTTATTTTTTACATTAGGCGGTATCATCAGGTCTATTATTTCAGCATTCCTTTTAGCATCCCATCATCCCAAAGGAGGATGAGACATTGGGACACAAATTAAAACATGCACCACAAATGCATACTCTGCTAACTGACAACATAAAATATCTTTGTTTAATGTATTGTTTTTCCCCTGAAAGCTTTTGCATCTTCCTCACTGTTGTACATGATGTAAAAAAAAAAAAAAAGTTTTTGGCTTAGACTCTGTATTATATATTGTGTTTTTACAGGAGGGAGCCCCAAGCACCTGAGCCTGGGCACTCCCTCGCCCAGACAGTCCCATCCCAAGGCATAAGCCCAGGGGGCTCTGACAGCCCCCAGACAGGGAGCCTGGATCACAGGTCAGTCTCCACCTGCCCCTTCATTATGGGCTGCCACTTAATTTCCCTCCGAGTCCCTGCCTTGGCTGAGAGTGGGGTCATTTGATCTCTGACCCCCCAACGTCTGCTCACAAGGGGTCCTGGTCCAGCCAGCACCAGCTAATCTTCCTCTGCCTTTCCATCCTGGAGAACGCAAAGAGCTCTCCTATCCTGTCTAATGCATTTTTTATTTATTTTTTGCATGTTGTGCTACAAGCCAAGTCAAACCACATAGGCAGGTTTATAGCAGTTCAATAAAATCCCATCACTCCAGCCACCACTGCTGGGGATATTAGGAAGCCCACTATTAAGATACTTTCGTGGCAGATCCCCAGAAGGAACAATAATTGAGAGTTCCCTTCAGTGACCTCTAGTGAAGTGAACACAGCCTTCTGAGATGCTCCATGAGATGGAGGAAGAGGTCCATCACGTGCAAGTCAAGCCATATGGCTGTGTTTCACGGAACAGCCATGGTACCAGTCCTTTGAGCTGCTAAGATTGTCAGTGACAGGAACACATGTCTCCTCGTGGATGTGGCCAACTGCCTGTGGGTGACTCAGTTTGCTGTGTGGCTATGTCTCACCGATAACAACAGCTGCATGGGCTTTTTCTATGGTTTTCCCCAGGCCAGAGCATTCACTAGTCTTCATCTGTGGCTGCACTTGCTTTTTGACTTTTTCTTTTTGTTTGGAGTCTCAGCGGAAATATTTATGCAAGTTTTAATTGGCTATCTCTGTGAAAAGCACAAGTTGGCAATGATTGTGTCTAAAGGCAAAACTACTGCAAGTTGCTCCTGAGTCAGGCAACACTATCTCAGCAAAAATGGTCTTACAAGCATATAAAGTACCCCACCCTTCCCTCGGGAGGGGGCTTCATGAATTCATTTTGTGACATAACAGTGTTATAGCCCAAAACGAGGAAAAGGACTATGGGAAAAAATAATCTGATTTGTTTATGTAACCGTGGAAATATAGTCTTGATTTAAATGTGTTTACAAACTAAAACTAAATATGGAGGAAAGAAGCAAACTTTAATCACAAATACTATATTTTATAATTTCCCCTGGTTTATTTCTAAATAACTTGAAAAGTTTTATAGAGCTTGGATCTTTATTGCCTATAGTGTTTCTATAAGTTACTTTTTAAATGAGAAAACTCAGTAAAACCTCCCAATTCTTCTAAGACTGAATTTGTTGAATCTATATCTGTTTTAAAAGAGTAAATTCTAAGGGGATGTACTCTTGCTTGGCTCCCAGGGTAAAAATAAAAGGAAACTCTGGAAAAAACAAAAACCTTGCACTCCGAATTTGAATACCTTTAAGATTTTCCTTTGTGCAGTAATTCTGATGGAGACTTGGCCAGATCCATCACGGAAATGCTAACTAAGGTCATTGTTACTGGCTGGCAATCAGACACTCAGAAGGCAACTTCTGAGGGGCCCTTCAGAGTGGGCACAGGAGTCCTGTAGTCTGGAGTGCACGAAGACGAGGAAGGAACACTGCGGCTGCACCTCAGCTACTAAACCTGGGTTCAAGATCACGGAGGCCTGTCTGGACCACCCTTAATGTGCGTTGGGGCTCCAGGATCAGAAGGGTGGGACCTTTTCTGCTCCTTACACAGCCACTTGGAGCACCTTTCTTGTTAATTCCAGCTTGGGATCTGCTCTCAGGAGAAAGACAAAGGCCATGTAAAGTCTTTCCTTTCATATTGGAGTGAGAACTTTGAGAACTTTGCTCCTTTTTATTGTTCCTGGGGGTATAGACCCAAACACCAGGTTGAAATTGCGGCCAGCTCAGTGTTCTCAGAAAGTACCACTATCATTTGAAAATCAAGGAGCCAAATGAGAGGTGGCCTGGAAAATGCCGCTTTGGAGGTGGGTGAATGGGATTGCTGACAGAACTATGATTGAAAGGGAGCTTCTGTGTCACTTTGGGAAGCCGCTGGGAAGGCTTTCCTGAAACGTGGACTACGCGTTCCAGAGTGCCTTGAGCCTTGTTGTAGCTGCGTTTACCCTCATGTGATGGTATAGGCTGCCTCCTACTCACCCAACACCCATCCTGGTTTATTTGCCATAGTCACGTGCATTTGGAGGGTGAAGAACATCCTTGCTAAGCTTGTGCTGTGTATTTTCAGATTTTCTATCTTGTTCTGCTTTCTTTGTTCCTTCCATTGCTTTCTGCAGGTATTTAAACCCATGGTTCAAAAGAGACTATAATGTAGCTAAGTGGGTAGAAGATGTGAATAAAAACACTGAAGGACCATACTTTAGGTATTTTACACATTAATTTTATATCCTTTTCAAACTTTCCGAGCACATACAAATACTGTAGTGTGATTGGCTCTCTATCTTGTATCTCCCAATACAAGTTCCCAGAGGTGGAAAGGGTCCTTGTTTCTTTGCTGCCTTTTGATCTCTGTTTTTGGTTTCATGATCAAGTCTAGTTCTTTTCGGAATGTTTCAAATGGAGCCATTTGAAAGGGTTGCCATTTAGTGCATGTCCCTATCACCATCTCGAGCTTTTTAGTAGCTTTCTCTTCATTTTATGCTGTGTAGTGTTCAATGGGCATGATACATCCTCCCCACTAATAAAGAAGCACTATTAACCTGAGCAATTTATTTTCTAGAATTTGGTTATTCCATAGTGCATTTTTCCTACTTACTGCCTTAAGAGTGCATAGCACATACGAAAACTCAAGGAAAAACATGGAAACTAAATGCAACTAGTGGAATTTTACTTCGAGTGAAAACACTGAGGTGCTGTAACTTGAACGTTATTGAGAGAATATTCCCACAGGAGAGTGTATGCACTGAGCGTAGGTTTCATTTGTTCAGCGCGACCGTTTGCTCCCAGAGAGGGGCCGTGCTGACAGCTGTTTTGCAGCTTCTCAGCAAAGCTAAGGAGCTTTTATTCCAATGAAAATGTCATGTCTAACACTTCAGATAGAACAACAAGCAGATCTGAAACATGTTCTTGATTCATAAACAAGCAGATAGTCTCTGTATATTTAAGAAACTAGTGTATTTATCAATTCACTGCAACTCTGTGTCACATTAGAAGTCAAAAAGAGAATTTCCAAGAGCTTAATGGCATTTTTTCACTCTTTTTATTATCAGAGTGACTTCATAGAGATAAATGTCCGCTTTATACCTGACTTCTGTGTGACAGTTACTGTAAAGAAGAAATATAGACTGAACTGCTTCCTCTTCTGCACATAACAATAAGCTTTCAGATTATTTATTGCCATGACTTGGGTCAGCATTTAACACATATCAAAATATATATGTGAATTTAACTCTCAGCACCCATATAAGGTGGGCTTTCTCTTCCTGTGTACCATTTAGTTTAGATGTGTATAGTTTGAGAAAATGATTAGACTTACCTGCATTCTAATGGACCCATTCATTTGCATATGCCCCGAGGAAAGCATAACGCTGCCTGCTCACAAAAATATATCCTGCTTCTGTACCCCGCCGTCCTGGCCTCCCGCTCTGTCCCTCTGCTTATACCACTTTTCCACTGAGCCTCATACACATGCACTCACATTCAAACGTCCCACCCTCACCCGTAGCTCCCAAGATGGCCAACGTCAGGAAGACAGGTAAGATGGTTTTGAACGTTATTTGGAATCTTGGCTCACCTGCAGTCCCATTTCTTCTTTCTGTCTTCCTCAGGCTTGTGGGCAGATTGTAATTTGGATCAGTCATGGAACTAAAACAGAATGACTTTGGTCCTATGTGGACCAGGGCTTTTATACCTAAATGGACTTAGCAATTTTGTAGCAACAGCTAATGAAATGGTACCCTGGAAGAGTTGATTCACCTCCCCTGGGTGAGCTGAGTGGTTTGTGTGGCTCCCAGAGAAGAGTTCACATTTTTTCAAACCAGCACCCAGGTCTGCCCAGAAGCCACATGACTACGCGCAGTTGGATGGGGAAATGCTTTGGCACCCCCGGTTGCACGTGCAAAGCTGCAAGGGCAGTTTTAGAGGATTCCTTGATTTCCTCTCTTTATACGAGATGCGGGTTTCTTCGGACAGTCACATTAAGAGTTAATTATTGAAGATCCATATTTGTGTTTAAAGGCTAGATATAACTCAGTGGAGGGTTATAAGTTATCTGTCATTTTGGGGGTTGTTAAGCATTACACTGGTCAGACTTGAAAATCAACACAAAATTTCTGTGAAAGTGGTGAATAATTGAGCTCTCCCAGGTCTTATAACACAATGATTGTGATGCAACAGGAAGAATTTCATCCACTCTCTGCCCAAGCCAAGTCTCACTTTGGAGCCCCGAGTGTTTCCGCAGCTTGGCTCTCCTCTTAGCCAACCCGGCGCTTAAGCTCAGACCTGCTCCATCTGCGGCCAGGTCACTGGGGATTACCTCTCCTGCCAGAACTGCCAACAAGGGCAAAGGCCACTTTACTGACCACCCTGTGGGGACTTGGTGAAGATAGGAAGCTGGTCCAAAATGTAGCCCAGCATTTTAAAGTATAGTATCCACACCACTACAAAGAGAAAAGTAAACCCCAAAAGACTGAGGGACCAGAGCGCCTCAGTTGTGCTCCCTTCCCCAGTGCTCACATGACAGCAGTTGCTCAAATTGTGGGCGCATACACAGGACATTAGGGAGGAGCGGGTGAGGTCAGGGCAAGAGAATTGTCTCCCCACAGCTAGATCCTGGAGGTAGTTCCCTTGGTGACAGTGCTTTACAAGTTCTGGAGGCATCCTTACTCTGTCTGGGGTATTATCCAGTTGGTTACTCACTTTATCAAGGGTTTTGAGTCCGCTTCCATGACCTTATGGAACATGCTGCAACTCTGAAAAGAAACTGTTAATAACTGTCACGTGTTGAGTGCAGACCATGTATCTTTATTTCTCACAACATCATGAGAGGTAGGCATTCTTATTCCCTTTCTGTGGACAGAGGAAACTGAGGCACAAAGAGCAGCTCAAGGTAGCACAGCTAGTGAATGTCAGGACCGGAATTGCGAGCCTGGCTCCAAATGCCTCCAAAGCCTGCCCCCTTTCCATTTCACTGCAATGACCTAAAAGAGCAGGGCGGACAGGGGCTATTTACATTCTATCCTAGGACATTTTATAAATCCTCCAGGATTAGGCTACTATAAAATTTGCATAGGAACACAGTCAAGAGGTGGACCTGCATTCCTTGTGTTTGATTGGCCTGGTATTAGCCTGTTCTCTGGAGGCAGAAGGGAACTGAGATTGGCCTGGCAGGCATCTGTACTAAAGGGAGGCTAGGACAGCTGATGTAGACACCCCACAATCCATGGCACACAGACATACTTGGACTGTGTGATTCCAAATGGCACCCACCATGGTTATGATGGTTTTCAAAAACAGGATGATCTGGTTAGCGTTTGACCAAAGCTTATAAGTGAATGAGCTGGGCTGGTGCCCGGGTTTCAGGGAAAGCAATTGGAACCACCAGGCAAATAGCCAGGGCCGGAACACAGCCTAGAGGTGGTTTCAAAGAAATATCTTGAACATCTGTGAGAAATGTTACATTTGTTTTTGTTTTCTCTAAGCTAATTATAATTGAACCTGCCTTATTCTCTTATTCCGATTCCTGCTCTGGTGCTCTCCATCCCCCCAAGATAATCCCCTTTACGCTGTGACACGGCACCACTCCCCCAGACTCCAGGGTCCCAGGCCCCTCCCCCAGCTAAACCTGCCCTGCTTGGCCTCTCTTCCCTTCAGGGTCCAAGTGTTGGTTAACTAGTACATCTTTGTGAGAAGTAGTATAAGTGCAATTTCTTTGGGGTTCCAGAGAATACCTCCCCTTTTACTTTAAGTCATTATTGGCTTGAGCCATGGAAAGATATTTGAGGGGAAGACTGGACTCTCAGCTGTCCTCACTGGGATGGCCGTGTATGTGTACACAGCTGGTCACTGCGACCCATGGCCAAGCGGATGGCTGGCATAACTTTGAAGCTCTAAGCTAATGGCTCATGCTGTCAACACACGTACTGCAACAAATCAGACTTGTCTCGTGTGATGTCGTAATGTCACTGAGAGGTAGTTATTTGGTGTCCCTGACTAGCTTTCTTTAACTTGGATATCTTGCTAGTAGTGCTTAGGCTAAAAATCCAAATCGAGGTTAATATCCTTTGTTTTAGAAAGATGTACTTAAATATCTAAATAAAAAAGTTTGTCCTCATTCTATACATGCTGAATTTGTTTACTAAAGATCATAGTCGTGCTTTGAAAATCATTAATTTCTGAATTAGAAAAATTGGCTGTAGTCCATTGCCTTAGAGGATATGAAGTTACTCTATTCTTCGTTCTACCCACCTGCTCCGCAGTGGAGAGCGCTAACGCAAGAGAGGTCAATAGCCCAGAAGATTCCAACAGGTTCACACTAAACAGTGGTCCTGGACATTTTCCAAAAATAGAGGGAACATTAGGAATTATAGATTAAAAGTAGAGTGAATCACTCTTGATTCTTACTCTTGAGTGAGAATGTTCACTTCCATTTCAGGATTTGTAGGAAAAGTTATTTTAAAACATTAGCTTGCATTCAGTGTCCATAAAATAGAACCATTTCAAAACTCGACTTGGATAATATATGGATGGGGACTAAAATTTAAAATGTGGGAGAAAAAAGACACCTTTATGCAATTGCATGCAGTGTAGGCAGCAGATCTTCCCTGCCCAATATTGCCCACCCCCAGTTCTGCCTGGCTGGGTCAGGCACTGACAGGATGCAGGAGAGGCGCGTTCTACCGGGATGAGTACTTCTACTTTACAGTGGCAGGGTGGCCAGATCGGTGGTGTGGGTCGTTACCACCGTGCACCAGGAACTGAGGGGGATGTGACGTGGTGGCATCTGTGACCAGATAGTTACCACTGAGTCAGACGCGTCTGTTTTCCATTGTATGGTGGCTTGACACTTTTCACTCAGCTGCTTATTTTTTCCTTTAACTTTAAAGACAAGATGGCAAATATGGGCTTTTCCAGCGTGCTCAGTTTAGTCACAAATATTACCACTGCACTTGCAGAATCAAACAAGAACCGCATGATACATCAGGAGCTTACAGAGAGCTTTCATATGGAATAACTCCATAATGAAGAGAACATGTTATCCAAATAGGAAGGGATCTTGTCATATCGTGTTTTAGTTTAGTAAAATTCCAAAGTATAGTCCCCTTATTGGCATACTGAGTGTACCCTACATGAGTTATCAAGATCCACTTCTACAGCCTAGAATCCTCCCCTGTGCAGACATGCGGACTGGAGGGACTAATCAGACCATTTCTGTATGTTCTCATCAGACTCTCTGTTTGGCTGGAACTCTGCACTCCTTACTGCTTGCATGTTTACTAATTTATTATTAAAATCTCCGTACTTGCCTTTGTTCTTTCACAACTAACACACTGGCCTCCGAATGCATGAGTTTTGTGTGAACTGGTATGGAACTTAGCAAACTAATAATTGTAGCAGTTGTATTTTGGGACCTTAACAATATAATTGGAATAAGTGTGCTAAAAATAGTTTTAACAGTAAGTGATAAAAATAAGGCAGAATGTTGAGATGTTGTATACTTAATTTACCATTATGAGCTCTTAGAATAATATTACCCCTTCTCTGCTTCAGCTTTCTATTCTATAGGAAACTTCATTCTTGGCTTTCTAGTTGAAAGTATGATTCTGTGCACTAACATTTAAACAATCCATTGCAGTTATGAAATTAGGACGGTAAAATTCCAGCATTCCAGTGTTGGGAATGACAGATTATCTCCCAGTAGCTAACCCTGTGCAGTAGAGGCCTATGAAAGTAGAAATCAGAGGGTTTGTTCTGAACCCACTTTTCAGTTATTTGCAAAAGACATTATGCCATCACATAATATTTATTCCATGTGTTCTCAACGTCTCAGGACTTTATCTCCTGCCAAGTCTCCTTCTTCATCAACTGGGTCTATTGCCTCCAGCAGAAAATACCCCTACCCAATGCCTCCACTTCCCGACGAGGAGAAGAAAGTGAACCGACAGAGTGCTAGGGTACGTGAAAACTTCTTCCTTGTGCTAATGTCCTCAGTCGTTGTCGTTTATCTTTGAGTTCATATATTTTAAAAAGAGCTCTTTTTCCTTCTTTGTTCATAAGCAAAAGAAAAAAATTGTTTGAGAAATATAGGATTCTTAGGGCTTTGGGGCTAGATTTATATCTGCAAATGAGTTCAATCATAGCATTGATAAGTTCTAGGAATATTTGGTATATATTAATGATTTATTGTCATATATTTATATCCTTTATTATTCAGTGTAACTAGTATATTACAACCTGGAATAGACAAAAACAGCATGTCTTTTGCTTTATCAGTTTTTCAGTATACCTGGAAATGCCAGAGATTAAATTAGCCTCATTTCCATCCCCTGTTTGTTTACTCAGGCCTTTCACTGGCTAATAATAACCGAGAGGATTTTAGAAGTAGGAACCCGGGACAGGAAAATCAGTGTCTTAGAGATGGGGGTAGAGCTTGGCAATAAGGAAAGAGGGCTTTGAAATTTGTAATATTTAGAGTATGATAAAGGATATGGTGAAATTTAGCAACCTTTTTTATTTGAAAAAAGGCAGATTTAACACTATATATTGATTTGATTATTTTTATAAAAATATGATTCACCAGAAATTTAAATACTAAGTCCTCTTTTACATCTTAGTCACGGTTCTAACCAGTCTCAGGTTCCCAGAACAGATCCATTATGTGAAACGTGAGATGCCGTGGAGTTTGGAGAGGCAGGCCAGCTCTCAGAGGTTTAAGTGAAAAATGTAATTGAAGAATAATTACCGTAACTGATGTCCAGGCTCTGTTATGATCAGTTATATTATAATGTTGATCTTCTCAGAAATAATGTTTGCAAAAAAAGTAATATAAAACAAATCTTTAGAAGCCCAGGCAGCTTTATCTGCTTGTGGGTCCTAGGTCCCTAGGCCTTTTGGTTTTGAAAGACATTTCAAGGCATCTTTGATCCTGAACTTAAATTATGGGGTTCAAGGTAAACATGGATCATTCAAATTTTAATGCCCTCAACTCAAAGTCAGTAAGAAAACACATTAAGAGCTGATTATGTCACTGTAATAAAAAAGACTTTACAAACAATCAGTGGTGCTTTGTTAAATGGACAAAAATTATCTTCATATGTTAATATGGGAAATGGTAAAAGATGGAAAGGAAAAAGGTAACTCAGATTCCCAGCATCCAGCTTTTAGGGCTTAAAAAAAGACTTGTTAATAGGCATTCAGTTTTTCCTGATGTACTTATGGTGATGAAATCTAAAGGGATCTCACGCCTTCCCTCCCCAGGGAATTGCCAAAGTATAATACTCCACTCTTCCCCCCGATAAATTGCCCACATTGCTGCTTTTGCTCTTTCTACTTGGTGACAATCTCTCAGCTGTTGCCATGCCAGGGTACAGGTTATTAATGAAAATGACAGATCCCCAGAAGAAATGCTTGGCTGTGGCCCCTTCCCTGGGCTGAGTGGGGCAGTTGTGCGGAAGGCCTGGTTTGTTTGGTCCGCTGTGGACCAGCCACAGGCGTGTGTAGCAGCGTCCTGCAGAGTAGGCAGCCCCTGCCTCTAGTCTGTCTGTGCGGGCTATGGAGAATCGAACTAGCAGATCTTTCTATCCCTCTGTTACAGCTGTCCAGCCATGGCCAAAGTCATGCATTGTTCTAAAGGTGACAGGTTGGCAGCTCTCAGCTTCTATTACCTCACAGGGGTAATTGAGACCTTCAGGTTTTCCCAGTGTCATTACTTTGTGCCTCTCTTCTTTCTGCAAGCTGTTGTTTATTTTTTAACCTCCATAACCATTTGTGAGGGAGCTGGGCTCACTGACGTCTGCACCCTTTACCACTCCATGCCATTGTCTGAGCATCGGTTAGAGCTTCCTTGCCTCAGAACCCTGGGAGTCGTTCATTTTCTCTTGTCCCCACCAGCAGGTATGAACCCCCACACAGTGGTCCTCACAGCTGAGAGACTTGGTTTCGAAAGCAGGGGAGGGGTGTCTGTCTTTTCAATGACCTCTGGTAGATGACATGGGCAGGTGTACCATAGTCCTGTGGGGTAGTCCCTGTGGGCATCAGACTGAGATTTCCATGGAGATACAAAAGAACATTAAGGGAACCTATATAGGAATATCCACTTAGTCCTTTACCTATTTCTTCTTTTTCTTCCTCAGAAACTCATTAGTTACATAACGACATGCCCCAGTCAGATTTCCAGGAAAAATGGAAATTGGATGCAACTTAAGTCACACTTAGTCTTCCTTAGGCTTCCTTTGTTCATGTTTATAGTAATTAAACCTAAATCATATTGTCTGGAAACATTCGATCAGCTTGATCTACTTTTTTAAATCAGCCTGCCTTCTCTGGCGCACTGAGTTGCATTCATATTTAATCAACCAAAGTTGTTTCCAGCCCATTAAGGCGATTATTGAACATCACAGAAGTTGGATATAAACCAGGGCCAATATAAAGAACTGGTGGCAGAGGCAAGGAGAGGGAAGAGGCGAGGGAATTAAGGAATTGACATCCTGCCCTGGATGCCCATTGTACTCTGATATGTCAGTTCCCAAGAGAGGACAGTTTTCTAGGAGGTAGCGATGGAATCAGAGGGTGTATAACTGGTCACAGGCCCAGGGCAGTGATTTTTAAGTGGGTGGTGGTGGTATTGATGGAATTATACTTCCCTGAGGCCAGTACTTCTCAGTGTTGTCTGTACTGGGGGTTGTTTGAAGGGTGTTTAAAATACGCTGATGCCTGAGTCCCACTCAGAGAGGCTTTGATTTGGCACTGCCTAGGAAGTGGGGTTTTTAGAGTGTCTCCAGATCACTCAGATGGGCAGGTAGGTTGAGAACCACTGCTCTAATTGCTCTATCAGAGTCCTGGGGAAAGAAGGGGATAGTTTATTGTATTTTAAGAATTTATTTTTTTATTGTTAAAGAAAGGAGAAGGGAGGGAGAAAGAGAGAGAGACAAACATTGATATGAGAGAGAAACATCCATTAGTTGCTTCCTGCATATGCCCCCAATCGAGGGTCTGGCCCGAGACCCAGGCATTTGCCCTCACTGGGAATCGAACTGGCAAGCTTTCGCTTCACAGGACAACGCCCAACCCACTGAGACACACCAGTCAGGTCAAGAACAGTGCAATTTAAAAACATATATATTTTAAATTATTCATTTGAGACACAGTATTCAATTTTTTCAAAATTTTGAGTTACACTAAATGAGGATGTAAAGGTTTTTTTGTATTAAAAGATGACAGTTGTTAAGAAAGTTGAGACATGGGTTTAGAGGTAAGAGAGTTAAAAATTAATGTTTATTTTATCCAGTTACTAGACTTCTTAAATTAGACATTAGAGGGCACATCCACAGCCACGTAAGTAAGGATGTGATCACCAGATCTTTTTCACCTTCATAGCTCTAATACAACTGCTTCCTGCTTTCACAATGTGCCGTCTGCTCTTCTCTGTTGTGCAGCTATGGGAGACATCCATTTAAGACCAACTGTTTACATGTGATACATCGAAACTGTTTACTTCAACTTTTATAGAAACCCAGCCTCATGGAGTCACTGCAAATCTATCTGCTCTTCCGACGATACGAACACCCTCCAGGATGCCGCAAGCGAGGACAAGCCCAGTCTCACATCTGGATACTCTTTTCTTTCTGTCATTGGCTTAAGATTTAACTGAACCTTGAAAAGAGCTACTGAACTGTTACACTATCCTATGGCACAGCAAAGGTATCGGTATGTTAATGGATAATTCGCATGACAGATATATGTAGAAATATCACTAAAATTAACTCACATGACCCAAATGTAGCAAGTTTTCTAAGGGACAATAGTGGATTCAGAACTTGACATTCTGAAGCACATCCTCATTGTAGACAGTAATGCCATGTGCATGAAGCTTCTGCTTATTGTTTTCCCCATTTACGGAGACAATGTCCTGCCATAGACACTAGCATGCAGGGCTAAGGCACATAGGATTTTCCTGCAGGACTTTAAAGCTTTGAGAGGCCAATATCCCATATGCTAAATTTAAACATGTATTTTTTATTTCTGCTTTTTTTTACTTTTCATATTTATATCAGCATACAAGGACAATTGTACATATGTAAACATTTTTAAAATAAAAAAAGCAGCTGTTCCTTACAGTGTATTTTGCCAAATGCCTAAAAACAATCAGTCACAGTCACAGTCACGTCACTGTTGTCCATCGGACGGTCTTTAAAGAGCGTGAGCAGCTGATGTTGTGAATAAGGTAGTCAGTGCTGTAAACGTGTCTCCATAATTGGTATTTGTCCAAAACGTGTGACATCCCTTTATACTGTGCACAGTTTGGTGGCAGTTTTATTGAGCAATTAATTGACCAGGAGATCACGTGCCCAGCAAACTTGCGGCCCCCACAGCTTGCGGAGGCAGGAGTCCAATGGTGCTGCTGTCCGCTTGCAGGCCCTCCACCGCCCGTGGCTGCGCCTGGGAGTCCTCTGGCCTGTCCACTTGCCTTCTGGGGCTACAGTGGCTGCCTCTGCAGCTGCTATTTTCAATACAAGAGCACATCTGCTGGTCTCACTCTGGAGGCTGGGAGTTCTGCAGCAGTAGCTCCCGCTGAGCTTAAGCAAGTTCATCCAGAATAGATGAGACCACAGGCTGCGGATGCATTAGTGGCTCCCAATTTGCCAATACTGTAACCCTTTGCGGCCTAAAGTTTTGTTCTTTAACAAAACTGGTAGCCACCCTTATCTGTGAAATGAATGACTTGTTTCAGCAGAAACAACTTCCACACTGTTCACCAAGGGTATTTATCATTAGCGGATGCCTGAGTCTCAGCCGGTCATTCTGCACCGACTTGGAAGCGAGATGAGGAAAGGTCCCACCAGCTGGGTGGGGAAGCCTCGACGGGCCACAGAGGGTTAAAAGAATCTAAAGCCACAAGTGTGCAGCCACTGTGAAGTTACCCAAACAGCTGGCCAGGAAAGATGTTTTGAACTCCAAATTTTTTTAATCCATAGAAAAGCGAGAAATCTGTGAAAGCCCCTTCTTTAAAACCCGAGTTTCATGGCCACCACAGTGCAGCTCTGTCATTCTCAAAGAAAACTTTCCTAAGGAGACTCCCTGGGTGAGCTCAGAAGTTGGTGGGATCAACCAGATGCTTGGGTGTGAAGAGTATGTCTGAATTTCTTCATTTCCTCTCCTTTTTCTTGAGAGGAGTGGAATCTGCAGACAAGGCCGCAGAACCGCCTCCCGGTAGCATTCATGAGCAAAGCCATTCCATTGCCGCATGGCATCTCCGGGGGCGGCCAGACTTGCTGTGTCTGTCTCCCAGTGCATCTCCCTTCTGAAAGTCTCTGAAGGCGTTTGAACATCAATTGATCATCCAAATGATTAAAGTATAAATAGCATTTTTATGACAAGAAGGGATGTAACTGTTGAGACTACAAAAATGAAACAAAACAAACGATCCATCAAGCTAAGGTCTGGGTGAGTGTTGGTAACATGGCCACTGAGGGCAAGCCGAGGGCAGGAGGGCAGACGGGTTTCAAGGTACAGCAGGTAAAGTGGCTTTGACCAAGGTCACTTCAATGTGCACTGAATGTTTTCTGGTGTTGAGTGTATAAAATGCTTATGCTATAAGGTTTATTTTGACTATGAAAGAGTTTATAGATTTGAATGTAAGGTACCTGATGTATATATGCTCCCTAGTTACAGTTACACCAACAACCCTAGCGTGAAAGAATCCGAACACAAATGGATAGCTGCGTAATCCACGGATCTCACTCCCCCCCCACCTCAGTTATTTTACACAAAAATTATTATTTGAAGTGAAAATCATTATGTACCTTTTGGGCAATGTAGTCATCTTGGTAATAACTTTCATGTGGAACTGAAAGTGTTTTATTTTATTTGCAGAGAGATTATGATTTTATAGGAGATTTAATGTTGTATTGTTGTATTGTCAGTATTTACTGTATTTAAGAATGTTTAAGCATTCTTACAGCCATTTGCAAAATTTGTTGGCAAGATTATCATCTTAGTGGATAATTTCAAGAAGTACGTGTTGGTGTTCCGGATGTATTCAATGTAAATACTTACGACTGTTCACCACGGAGGCAGGGAGAAGGGGCCCATGATACCAAACACAAGCACAACATTGCTGTTACTTTTCAGAATTTCTACTCTGGAGAGGGACTTGGAGGCCACAGAGCCGTTTGTGTCATGCCACTAATAGGTATGTCCCCCCGTCCACCAGAGGGACCGTCGTGCTGCGCAGAGAAGAGTGGTGACCTGGCCTTCCTGTCCCATTGTATGCCTTTTTCCTCTCCTTCCAAAGTTTTGTGTGTGGATGAGACTTCAAATGACAACCCTGCGGCCTGAGGTGTTCCATTCAATTCATAGTCATGACGGTGTGGTACGATTTAATTTAAAGAAACAATAATAAAAATATGTCATAACCCAGTGAGTTTTATCCTAAGGACACAAAGCTGCTTATGAAAACAGATTTTAATTTACCATATAACAAATTGAAGGGGAAAAATCAGGTGATGATACCAATAGATGAAGGAAAAGACCTAAATAAAGGTAAAAATCAGTAAGGAGAAACAGAAGAAACATTTAAATCTCTCCACTAAGAGCGACAACAGGGGAGGTGAGGGGGAACAGGGAGCCCTGCAGGAACGGGGTCAGGCTGGCTGGTCTGTGAGTCCAGCCACTCTTCCTTTAGAGAGGAAGTGGCGCCCTCCTCTGGCGTCTCCCAGCTCGGCCGGGATCCCCAGCCTCACGACCTGCAATAGTGGACGAACTCAAAACAGTGCAGCATAACCAGGGCTTTCAGTTTGCTGTAGTTGCTGTATTTTTTTTTTTTTTTTTTTTTAAGGAACGATTTCTTTAACAAGAAAGTTGACTAAGTAAATGTAAGGTTAAAATGACAACCGTATTTTGTTATAGGTGCTTCTTAAGTGATAAAAGCTTCTCTCACTTCCCCCTTGCTTTAAGAAGGTTTTTAAAATTGGGTTTATACATAAGGTCAGTGCAGCATAGATTTCTGAACATTAGATTGATAAGGTTTCTAAAATAAGTTGCTGAAAATACAGAATTAGGTATTTTGCGCACTTCCACAGAAAGAAGCTACCTTTCCCTCTCCTTCCTTCTCCCTCTCCTGCTGATTTCCTTGTAGATTTGCAAAATTTAATCCTGTCCATGGTCAAATCTCTTGGGGCTGTTTCTTATCTTTGTAGATTTTGTTTTTTATACTTTCATTCCCTGTAGTTTCCTATGGGCCAGAGGAAATATGGCATTGCCATTCACTTCTTTCAGTGTTTCAAAATCAGTTTTACTCATTTATTTATTTCATCTATTCTTCATTTTTTGCTGTCATATAGTTCTATTTTAACATATATTTAGTGTTTTCAATATATCCTTGTGTTATTCAACATCATAATAAATCTTAACCTAAAGAGAAGACTATTTTATTTCATCTCATCTTACTTGAAGGAAAGGGAAGTTTTTGGAAGGACATTGAGAGGCGTGCAGAGGATGTGGGAGAACACAGTGCAGCACTGAGAGAAGGGGTGCAGGAGGGAAGGGAGATGAGACAGCTGTGGCCAGGCCTGAGGAGGACGCCACCGCGGGCTGCTGCTGGGGACGCCCCGCGGGCAGCACACGTTAATGCGGCCCTACCGGCTGGTGAGTCGGCATGAACTTTGCATCAAACGCTCTGACTCCCAGTGGTGGCATTATGTCTACTTTTTATGCTCCTAATGATCTTCCTCCTTTCGCTTTTATGTTTTCCTCTAAATCTGCCACCCACGTGCTTTTTTTTTTTTATGGAGTCAAGATGAATTTCTCATTATTTGCTAGCTTAAAATATATAAGCAGCAAATATTTCTATGGAATAGAGCTTCACTCGAGGCTCATTTTTTTTATTTTTCCCCTCTGAAATATTTTCTGAATTGGTAAGATGACTCTGATTTTGGATGCAACTTTTCTCTGGCATGGGGTGAGCTAAGGACTTTGATAAACAGCTTCCCTGTTTATTGCACTGACAGGTGGCCAGCTTGCTCTTGTGAAAATGGGCTGAGAGGCAGCAGCCTACCCTGCTGTGCGTGTGGAGGGGGGTGGGGGGACGGTGAGTGGAACAGCCACACCTGCTGGGAACCAACCGTTGGCGCATGCTCATAGCATATGCTCTGCGGTCAGGTGCTTTTAATTGCAGGAGGAGCCGTTCCATCACACCTACAGGTGCAGAGCAGACAAAGATTCAACGAGACTTTAGATATCAGGGGATAATATTTCTGGTCACATTTTATCACTTTGCCAAAATCCCCAGAATGGAGCATCCTCTGGTTCAGCTTCCAAGTAGAAAAACAACATTCAAAAACAAACAAAAACCTGCTTAGTATTTTTCTCCCTTACGTCCAGAGCCTGACAAACTGCTAGCATCCTCGCTGTGGGGTTTGAGATTCTTCCAGACCCTTCCTACTTCCGAAGTCGCTCCCCCTTCAGTAGCTGTCAGCCCTTTCCTCCTGACTAGGAACTTTCACTGCCATGGGAGTAAGTACCCCCCCCTCCCTTTTTTCTTTCCTTTTTTTTTTTTGCCAGTGTTGGCCACTTGGGAGAACCAAAGGGACACTGAATAGCGGGGAGAGTCACCTGTAGTCTTTTCCCCTGGGCACCTGGGCAGGGATCGCCCTGTTTCAGGTTGGAAGGGAGATAAGCAGCAGCCAGCCTTGGGGTCCTGGGGCATTTAGTCCTGGCAAAGGAGCAGAACGGAGAGCCACACACAGAGCTCAGAAGCTAACAGTGCAGACCCACACAGGATGGCCACTTGGGTGAGATGGAGAGAGGCGCTGCGTGCCTACAACCGACCTGCATGCTTTGCAGTTTTACTGAGTGTTGGCTTTACAAGTACTTCATGGGCCAGTCCATGAGGGGCCAGTCACTGCTGCCTGTCGCATCGGTCGCTGAGCCTGCATTGTACTGGGAGGTGCTTCTAGGCTGGCAAGGTTTTACTCAAGGGCATTGTCACTTCATGTTTGTAGGAATCCTTGCAGTCAAAACCAGGGAAAATGTGTTTCTTCTTCTTTTTCTTTTTAACAAAAAGGCATACAATGAGACTAGCAATCTTGTTAAGATAATGCATTTTAAAAACCAATAGAGTTTTCAGTTTATGAAGAAAAGGACATTTTCCTCTCAAGTTAAAAACATACACACACCTAATACTAATAATATACATTTACTGTAGGGCCTAGCCTATTTGTAGGTTCAGATGTGGATTTGTTTTTATGGTTAAGCTCTAAAATAATGAAAATAGCCCCCAAATCTTTAAACACAGAGGTGCTAAGTTATACCAGGTAACAATACAGAAAGTGCTGATGTGAATATATTTATTAACAATCCAAGAGTTCTGCTAAATTACACGTGTTATCACTGCCTAATTAGAAACCCCACTATTCTGTTCTAATCCAGCACAAAAATCAAACTGTGATTCCACAGTCTTTTTAGTGGGTAAAATGATCCAAGACCTTTGTTTTATATGGGAAACTTTTATTTTTTACACTAACTTCAAAAGTGCTTAACGATAGAGGTTTGTTCAGGATAACTAAGCATGCACTCCTTCCCTAACTTGCTGGGAGAGACTTGCCCCAATAGCACCCCCTACAGACAACTTCTGTTAGAAACCGGACCTTCTCCCTAAACATAGCAGTTTATACACTAGCCAGTGCAGGTCTGTGGCAGTACTTTCCACGTCATCTCCGAGGGGTGACGTCCCATCCACAGACGGTGGCAGTACTTTGCGGAGAAGTGTCCATAGCAGCACGGCCTCACTTTTGGTAACCGGGTCATCAGTGTGTGTATCTTAGATTGGCTTCGCTTACACATTCTGTTCTCTCTGCCTCTCCGCACTTCAGGTTCTTAAGTTATTTTCAAAAATAACTGGGTTTTGGCAAACACCAACTGAAATGTGTATGGCAACTGCTTTCCTGAGCAAGTGTGATTTGTTTTATGGCTGTGCAAGTTATCAAGTTGTTCTTATCTTGTAGGTTATCAAAAATCTTGCTGTTTTTAAAGGTTACTGTAACTTGAGGTTCAAATTTCTGGCACAATTTTATTAGTATTCACTTCTGAAGCTAATAAGATACCACAGTTTTCTATGTTACTCTCATTGTAACATCAATAAAGTGACTTTCAATACAAGATCGGTGTTATTTTGATGCCTAACGCCCTTTAACCCCATCTTCCTCCCAGCCACTGCCTGTCTGTCAGCTTTGTGGGAATGATGTGGGCGTTATCTTTTCTGTTCCCACCATCCGGAAGGGACCGTGAGCACTGGAAGAAATAGAGTGATCCTGTGGTAAAGGCTGAGCGCTCCATTTGTTGGACAGTTTTCTCAGCTGGGTGGCTGGCAGGGCCCCCTGCATTTACCCACCTGCTTTGCCTCTTCTCGCACGTTCTCCAGTCCTAACAAGGATCAGCTTCCCATAACTGGACCTGGAGCCTGGGCGGTGGTGCTTAATGAGCTCGCCTGTGTTAGACTGGAAAGCCACGGGCCCTGGAAGGTTCATTTCGTGCTCACATGTTCATGGTCTAAATAACTGTTCCACCTGTCCGCTTCATGGTCTCCCAGGCCGCCGTTCCGCCCACCAGTCTCTGCCCTGGCACTTGCCCTTCCCTCCCTTGCCTTTAGCTCTTAGTCTGCTGAAGAAAAAAGTATTTATACGTGAGAAGAATAGAAGTCATTGGGTAAGGGCTTGTACATTTATTATGAGTAAAAAAATTTCTGGTGATTACATAGAGCTCCATTTCTTGTATTAATAATATTTTAGGTATATATAATAGCTCATTGAGATGAACCCTGAAATGAACCCCCTCAGCTGAGGGAAAGCCAAGTCTGGTTCAGAGACAGCAGAAGTTTCAGCTCACACGGCATCTCATGGACCGACAGCACCACCTGGAACGTCATGCAGAAGTGGGCCACTTTGGCTCAACAGGAGAGAGAGAGCTGTGACCAGCTCGGTGAGACTACTGTGTGCGAGCTGTGCCAGTCATCCCCAGGGAAGCACCAGGCCTCCGGTGGCCGCATCCTACGGCAGTGAATCTCTTGAAGCACAAGGCCAAAGCACACAACTGCAGAATTAAATTAAATCTCGAGTTGGGGTGATCTGAGGAACTTAATTCTCCGGAAAATGGAAGTACTGAGGTTTGACTTCACAGCTTTACCATGCTTTAAGAAAAACAGACCAAGAAACGGGTGTAAAGAAGTGGGTGAGGCTGCACTGGAAGTCTGTAGTGAAAGAAACGCAGAACCCAACATCAGATAGAAATAAGGCAACACAAGATTCACTTGTAATGAAGACTCTGGTGTAATTAAAGGAGGGATGTATACATCAAATCCTTTGACTGGAGGGATGTGCTGAAGACTAGGCTCCAGGCTTTCGGAAAGAAACAGTGAAGGTAGAAGTGGAGGAGATAAGACTTGTTACAGAGTATCAATAATTAAAACTGAACTGGTATTTCCAGAGACATGGTTTTGTAATACTTTGGCACTTAACCAAAAGCAAACTCAGAACCATGATTGATGTAACACACCTCAGGACTTACCAAAGCAGATATGGCCCACAAACCTGAGTCAGCAAGGGTCTTCTGACTCAAGAGCCTTACCATGACAGTCATCCAGAAAATGACCCTTCCCTTAAGCTGTGACTTCCTCTGAGGATCCTGGTGAGCTTGAAGCACAGAGCAGGCACTGGGACTGAGGGTGTCCCTGCCTCCTGGTCCCCTGGGCCCTTTTCTGGAAAGCCAAGCTTTGTGGCCTGACGTTGTTGTCTGGAGAGAACCTACACTCACCATGTACACAGGGTGGGGCAAAAGCAGGCTTACAGTAGTTCGTATGGAAAATACAACAATAAATAAATAATACAAGAATAAACTCTGCCACGTACTCACCCCTGTAAGCCTCCTTTTGCCTCACCTGTGTAAGCGGTCCGAGCTCCACTGTGATGCACAGCCAGGAGGGACTACGTGAGGTAAACACTAAGTTAGGGTTATGTAAATATGTATAGAGAGAATATATACTTTTTAGTAGTGTTTGAAAAAATAACTAGTGAAATGTGGCTAAAGATGCTTAGAAATGTTTTTATTTTCATTGGTTGACCTCAGAATGGCAGCTGTCACGTCGTGCCCTAAAGTCAGGCAGGTATTCTGCTGCCAGCAGGAAGAGAACAGACTAATTTCTTTATTTTATCTGTTAAGCTCTCTTGCAAAAACAGCAAATCACACCAGCTTTAAATGTAAGAAACAGAAACATTATTGGTGTTTATTATACCAACACATTTTTCATATTCAGATTTGCCCCAGGAGGTTAAGAGTTATCGCCTTTTCAAAGATGGGGAAACTGAGGCTCTGAGATTATCTAAAATGATCAAACCACATATATTGTTAGAGGCACAGTCAGCATTAGAACCCAGATGTAACTTAAGAGCTCATGGTTTACAATTTTTCTATAAAGCCTTCCAGTATAAATGTGATACTTGCTGATCAGAGAACCTTCTGAAAGTAGGAAGAAAACGAACGCAGGATCCTGCCTCCCAGCAGCAGGCAGTCTCGCCCACATTTCGGTGCACTCTTCCCAGACCTTCTGCTGTACTTGTTAATGTGAGAACACATGGCATATCAAAATGGAAGCATCAGTATTTAAAAAATTAACATCTGATTTTAAAAGGAGAGCACACATTATACGAAGTCCAGAGAATACTGAAATGCATAAAGGAAACTGAATCACCTAAAATTCTACCAGTCAAAATAATCAGTTCATCAAAATTTTCATATAGTCCCTTAGTCTTTTTCTATTAACTTTCTTTTTTACATAGTTAAGCTCATAAGGTACAAGGTTTTTAAGTATGGTTAACAAAGGTCTGTGTGGATGATAACAAGATCTTGGTGATAGTATTTGCCACTCAGATTATTCAATAGGTTTTCAAAAGGCAGAAAATGGTCACCCATGGTCCTGTCCACTCATACAGCCATGAAAACATCTGTAAGCCTTAAAGCCTGCGCTAAGTTTCCATGGTCAACCCTGGCCTGCATTACCGTGGTCTTTTGTGCATCCAATAGGTCTACACCATTTTCCATGGTAAGAATCCTCCACACATCAAGCTTCCAATACCACGCAAAAGCCCTTCTAGGAGAGGAATGACAGCGGTTGTGGTCTGATGAAAAGGTTTTAGCATCCTACAATGGAAAATATGCAACGTGCCTTTAACACTTTGCATACTTAAAATTACATAAAAGAGGTTTAGCAAGAAAATAAAGCATATGATAGTGGCTCAAGGAAATTCTAAATGGTTTAACAGAACTGATCTGATCTTCATAATATTCCAGACTTTATTATCTAAACTGAAAACAAAAATGACAGAGGTACATTAAGTAATACACCTTCACAGCAACAGGTAAGGACAAGTGGCGAGGCAAGTTTCCGTGCGTTCCTGCAGGCAAGGAGCGAGAGGAGCCCGAACTCCCGCGGGGATGTCGGTTAGCGTCCACAGCTTCCTCTCGGTTTAAATGCTCATGACACACTGGATGAACTGAAAGAGAGGAGCGTCAGCGATACGCTGCAGATCTCAGCACACCCTGCATTATTCTCAGGCGGCTTACATTTTCGTATTCTAATTTGAAGTATGGATTTCAAAAAATCCTTGATAAAAGAAGGGTAAATGCCATATGGAAAGGTTCATTTTGGGTTCCTCACATCAAAGCTTACAGGGAGCGGCAGATCTTACTCCAATGGATAAAGAATTGTTTAAATTCCAAATAATATCTAAGACTCTAAAAATGGGCATGATCAAAGGAACCTACTCACAAACAGAAGTAACAGCTGAGTTTATACGTTTATGTCACGTGGAGGCTTCCACACGACACAGGATTACTCCATCACTGACGAAGCTCCTTTAAACAATCAATTCCTTTACAGGCTGCTTAACTAATTCAAGCATAGCATGCAAGTGTGCCTGTGCAAGGGACAGAGTACCTGACCCTGCTGCAATTCAGAAGCCCAGTTTAGAAGCATCAGCATGTGCTGTGAAGTATTTCCTTGCTTCACCATTAGACGCACAGCAACAGACTGCTTTTTTTTTAATCGATTCCCTTTTTCACTATTCTAGCACCAGGGAGGACTTGCTCAACCTCGCAGCCTTCCAGCAGGACCAAGTCCCTCTGTCCCTACTTCATGGAAGAGGAAACTAAGGGTCACGATGTTTAGGTTTCTCTTCGGCGGCCCCGGCTGAGGCCAAAGCCTGTGCACTTTCCACTCCACAGGCTGATTCTACATCTTTGGAAACAGTGACGAAACTGTCACCTGAGAAGCTGCACACTGAAGAGAACACATCTTCAGGCAGAAAAAGTAAACATATTTACACCTAAGCCTTTTAAAATTGTACTCGTAACTTCAGCAGCTGCTAAGCCGAATACACGTGCATCTTTGTATTTTGTAATGGAGGAACATTTAGTATGTTCAATTATCACAGTGATTCTATTCTAAAAGTATTTTTTTTTTAAAGCAATGGCTTTAAAGCAAAAAATGGGGAAACAAGTAAACATCTCCCTAGCTCTGTTAAGTACATCCAGCAAATGCCACTGAAGACGGCCCTTGCTTATGTTCACACTGTGACATGGCCTCAGACTACCTCATTCAGCGTGGCTGTTCAGTGAATGCATTGTTTTAAGCTGTGACTTAAGTCTGTGCCCGATGTCCCCAGTGAAGGACACGGGTGTGTCAAATGCAGTTTTGAGCTGTTAAAGTCACTGCTCAGTGACCGGGAAGAATGCAAAAATAGATACAACCCATGCATGGTGTTTTTCAAGGCCACTTCAGACTGAAGTCTCTCAACAGCCCCATGCGGAGGGTACTGTTACTACTTTCTCTTCCCTCAAACAGTCTTGGAGCAATAAAGAAACCTGCCTATGTGACCAGTGATGAGTGGGACGATCTGGGCTTTGACTCAGGTCTGCTAATGCAGAGCAAACAGTGGTCTAGTATGGGCACTGTGAGTAACAAATGAAATTAATACATTTTTAATGGTAACTCCTTCTGATCATTTAAGCCTGCATTCCTCTGGCATCTTGAAGATGCTCTAACAGTTAACTTTAAAAGGGGTGCCCATTTGGTGTACATCTTGCTCATCTACTCAGTTCTGAATTTACTGAGACTTACATCATCATACGGGAAATTCACAACACCTTGCTGACCAGAATCCCGTCGTCGAAAGTTGTCTGTAAAACAGGACAATAAAATGTATTTTTTTTTTACATCTTATAAGAACTCACAATAGTTAATTGTTTTGGCTTTGGGTTCACAATGCAGTGACATTTAAGTTGTACAACCAGCCAACATAACCAAAACACCAAAGCAAAGAAGCCAACTATATGAAAATGAATAGAAATAATATACCATGTGAAGAAACTAGCTAATTGTCTTTTTCAACGTAGAGCTGGAATACCTTACCCAAAGTCAGTAAAACCTGTGCAACTTCTGAGGCCTTACTTAATTTTGACGAAAGCACAGAATTTCAAACTTCTTCCTATCACATTAGGAAATAGTGGGTGGAGTCCCTACTATGAAAAATCAGCTGTGACAAAATGTTTCACTCATCTGAGCTCTGCCCTATTAGAAAGGATTTTAATAAAAAAATCTGCCCACTAATTTTTGTTAGGATGAGTAAAAATTATAAAACCCGATATTAAAACAGAGTAAAAAGAGAGGAATGGGACAGGAAAAGATATACAAAGGAATAGAGGGAACAGAAAAGTATAGCAATTACTGACATCTCGTCATTTAAGAAATACACCTGTAACAGATGACCACTATTTTAAATTACTTACTTTCAGGGAGAAATAGGAAAGAGTGCTACAACTGAGTAATTTCACTCTTCAAATATTTTAAATACTAGGGAGAAATCACAGAATGGTGCTCATACTCTGGTCAAAAATCAGTCTGCTATGTTTTGGAACATTTCAGTAAAATGTAGTTAGGATTTTCTTAATGGCAGATCATGTACAAATCTCAAATTTCTGAAAAAAATTATTCTGCTAGATAAGTTTAATAGCAACGTTAATAAAAAAGACACTTAAGTTAGGGGAAAAAAGGCTAGGACAATAAAAATTCAGGAGCACTGAGAAATCAAATGTCATGAAAATCTGTGTCTCCTTGGGCAGTGGTAACTCGGTCCTGAAGAACACGCCTACCTGTGAGAGCGCGCAGCTTGACGCAGCAGGAGATGTAGTCATCGAAGGTGATCTTCCCATTGGTGCTGTACCGTTTTGCAATTGAATTCACGGCCTGGGGACTCAACCGAAATCCTGAAAAGAAGAAAAATCATCCAGCCCAAAATGTTCAAGGATTACATAAAGATCATTAGAAATAATCAAGCACAATTTGTTAAGACTGGTGGTACTCCTTTGAATTATGAACACACACACTTCTAGAATATAGAAACTGCCTTCATGTAGCACTTAAGTTTTAGAAATCAAAAAAACACTGCTCCTCCCCATACTCACCCATTGCTGTCAGCGCCTTCTGCAGTTCTTGAGGGTCTATTGTCCCACTCCTGTCGCTGTCAAAACTGCTGAAGTGTTGCCTCCAGCCATTCAGGACAGACCAGAGTTCCTTAAACTCACTGAAACCCATTGTGCCTGACAGATCTCTCTGCACCATCATTAAGGATGGCAGCATTTTGGAGGAGCAACATTGTCTAATGACTCACTCAAAGATCAAGGGTAAGGAAATTTAATGTTCTTGCTGCTAAAGAGGTTATAAATGTTGCATGTTCTTGTTGGTATAATAAAAAGACACACTAATGATAGAGTAAACAGGGCATGTGGAAAAAAAGCTCTGAGAACATCTTTTCATTGTGGGGGAAAAAGCTAATCTATGTGATATGATTATAAGGGAATGACACGAGCCTCAGGTAGAAAGCAACCTTGTTACTGGGGCTGCAACCCACCTTGTGGGTGCCCCAGGCTAGGCTGCTGACTCTCTGTCCTGGGGTGCTCTTGGCCCTAACACTCTCTTGTCAAGCCCTCCGAGACCCAGGCTGTCACTTTTGGAGAGGAGGTGGATGGAAGGCACTGTGGGGCCAGCACTCGCCAGACTGAGTCCAACCGCAGCACCGTGAAATCTCCCTGCTGGAAGGTCAGGGGTGAGGCACACGGAGTGATCACTGTTACAGCAAAAGCTTCCCTGACCGCTCCAGTTCTACGCTGTTCTCCGTGGACGCTTCCTTCAGTTCTTGAACCAACATTCTACTTACTGAGCTTCCTTCCTTTTTCCAAATTCCATCTTAAAAGCTAATGGTTTGGGAAGAATTTTTTTGTCATTTGTCATTGTGTTTACCGGGTATTAATTCTTAGGTGAATTCCTTTAGGGAGGATTTATTTATTTATTTATTTTTTTGGCAAGAAAAAATACTCAAAGCAGCAATCAAGGTAAAGGATACATCCAGCATTGAGACCATAAGCCGACAAGTCTCCAGGTTAAAAGCTGTTAAATCAAGAAAAGTACATACACATCAATGCAATTTTAAAAATTCACATTACATTAGATACCTTCAAATTAATCAGTATGATTTATGCACTTTCATTTTTATATGCTACTCAACTTATGTGGAACTAAATTACATGGCACTTTGAAGTAGATATTTTACATTCTGGATTCTTTCTATAACCCAAATTTGATTTTAACAACTTTACAGGAATCTTTTACAAAAGGCATTGCATAGTACTGTTACAATATTTTTAGGTATCATATGGTTTTGAAGATGGGGGAAAAGATGTCTTTATATTTTAGAAAAGTATACACTGAAGTTATTTGCAGGATTTGCTTCCAAAGGAAAGGGGCAAGTTCATTGATGAAATAAGAATGGCAACACAGTGTAACTATCGAAACTGAGCAACAGTTACACAGAAGTTCACTGTATGATTATCCGTATTCTTGGATAAGCTTAAAGCTTTCCATCATATTGTCTTTTAAAAATATTATATACTTTCTTACCTTCAAAACTGTGACGGAGTGAGTTCAATTCACCATGAGGAGCTGCATTGTATTGCATCCACCATGGTGAGTAGGAAGGTAGGGGCGCTTCGTTGCTACTCCTAATTGACTACAGATGGCTGGTTTGCTAGTTGTCTAATCATATTTTTCTTGCTTTTCCCTTTAATGTCAGTCACTGAACAGTAACCTCCTGCCTCAAATAGCCTGACCTCCTTTCTCATGCACAGTAAGTTCCTATATGAAACTAGATAAATATGCTTGCGAGAATTGTGTGTTAAGTAAGAGTGCTCTGGAGTAAGATGCAATGAGGTAACTTAGAGGTTCCTTCCTAGTAAGAAACACTTCATACAAGCAGCAGCATTTAAGCCAAATGTTGAATGACAGAAAGATGGGAGACATTTGGTGATAGCCAAACAGAGCTAGGGGCCAACATAAGCCAAGAGAAGCGGGAAAGTCAGGGCAGACAAAGGAAGTGGGAGGAAGCAGGTACCTTTCAATGAGGCTACATCAGAGGATCTTGAATTCCTGATAAACCGTTTAGCTTTTATTTTACAGGTATCATGGAGCTACTCAAGATTTTCAGAGGAGAGTAAGAAGTTAGAGCTGTGTTGCAGGGACAACAGAAATGTGTGTTTGTTTTTTTTTTTTTTTCCCCGTGAGAGTTTAAAAGGGAGGGAATGCAATGGGCAGTGAACAAAAGTGACCGAACAGAAAGTTCGCCATTCCGGACAGTTGTAGGGGCTAGAATGCTGATGTCTAATAAGCGTGGGTGAGAAAACTCTTGCTTATTATTACTTGTATTTCCCCCAGAAAAACCTTTTATTAATACTAATTCTATTTTAAATAATTTCAAAATAATCTTTACTATAATTTTACCTTTGCTCTCTTCTTCCAACTCATTTCACTAGAATGCCTCAAACACCTTCGCTTCTAGTAGAAACTCACTACGTCACAGACCCAGCAGGAACACCCTATCCCCACTGCTCCTCTCAAGTGCACTGGGTACACTCAAGAGAAGAGCTGAATTAATGTCTCATAGGCTAGAGCAACTGTCCTCATCAGCTCCACCTCCAGATGTGGCTGCTTCCCCTTAAACAGGTTAAAAGGTGTCTGCAGGTACTGCACTGGGCCGCATCCCCACACCCAGTCTGTGCTACTTTAGTTTGGGAGCTGAGTGTGAAAGACCCACAAATGTACTGCAGCCCAACACTCAGTCTGACGCCTCTCCAGCAGGCGGTTCTGCGGTTCGGTATGGCCCCCACCATCAGATGACGTGAGCAAATGAACTCAGTCACACGGCCCTGATGACCAGGAAATGTCTTCTCCATTGCTAATGGTCTAAGGCCATCAGGAAGTGTGGCTTTCTCAAAATAAATTCTTCAAAGGACTATTCTCCAAGGATATACAAGCCACTTTCTCAGTCAGATTTTAAAACCTACTACACCTCTACTGAGAGTGCAGAATGAGACGTGCATTGTGACACAGCTCAATCGTGTGACCCGTCATTAGACCGCTGTGCACCAGACCCGACTGCTTGAGGTTCACAATTCACAATTTAAATGCATTCCCTACAACAAAAAGTCCCCTAATCCAGAAAGTGCTTCTTTTGGTTAGGACCAGATTAAATGACAGAAATGCACAAGGTTCCTCTTTTGTATTCCCCCCAAAGAGAAATATTACTAGGGTGAAGTTATATAATACAAAGGATAAAAACAGAAATGCAAAGAGTTTAAAAAGAGAGCCATCTAGTGAACATGCCATGTCAAACAGTCAAAAAATGCCACTATACATCCTCAGGGGTGAATTTTTATTTGAACATTTTAATTCACAGTCTACCAGGAGGGGCTTCGATTCGATGTTCTGCCTCAGTTAACAACTGGCAAAGAAGTGGGCACCTAAAGACCTCAGTTAAGACACTACTGTCTACCCTGGTATCTGTCATGGTCAAGATCTGCTTTGAAGAGGCAGAAGGTCTGTGCATGTGGGGGTGATGAGCAGCCCCCCGTCGGGAGGCAGCACGTTTGCAACAGCTGCGTATCTGCAGCTTGCAGCAGAGGGCACAGGGCAGGAAGCGGGGTAAGCGCTGCACTAGAGAGCAGCAGATCTAGTCTGAGGAACTGGGGAGGAGGGGAAAGGCAGACTAGTGTGGAGAGTTTAGAAATTAGGGGGGAAGGTCCTATTCTACCCAAACACTTTCTCTGAGGTGGAAGGGGGAAAGAAAGAGGGAAGACCTAGAAATGTCTTGGCCAGCGTTCAAGGTGCTAGAGATACTCTTAGGGACCAGCTAGCATGACCAGCTCCTTGAGGACTGGGGTGGAGGACAGGACCAGCCATCAGAACCAGGAGTGCAGGCAGGCCACTCTGGGACCAAGTCCCCAAGACCAGCCTCTCACAGCCCTTGGGGCCACCAGGCTCAGGACAAAGTAAGCTCTTAGTAAATAGTACTAAATGTTAGTTATGGTCAATGCAATGGAAAAAAGGACTATGTAATAAACCTCACAAGCTATTGGGGGCAGGCCCAACATGCTCAGTGACCTAAAGTAGCCACACAGGATGGTCTGAGTGATCATAAATTCCTAACTGCGCAGGTCAAGGTGAGTAGTCATGCCCCAGGCACATATCTTCCTTTGCAAAGGTCAGTCTTTACCTTACATGAGCCCTGTCCACTGTTACCCACCTAGGGTGACTCAGAAACCAGAGCAGGAGACCACAGAAGCCCTCACTGTTACCTCGTTCCCAAAGGACCAGCTCTGTGTGCTGCCAATGTTAATTACTAACTATCCTGTACCCACCAATGGACAATAATGTGCTTTTCTACTTTGCCTTTTATTATCCAATCCTAGAGATTTCCCTACTTTGCTTTCTCGGGCCTCCTTAATCTACCACTGATGGATTTCATGTACCTTCCTTATGTTTTTCCCTTGATTCAAAATACCAAAGAGGAAATGCAAAACTGCCATTCTCTGGATCATTTTCTCAGCCCCTTGAGATTTTGCTGCTGGCAAGTCCTCAAAATTTTGGCTTGAATAAACTCTTATAAAACTTTTCTATAGGCTGGACATTCTCCTGTCATTAAAGACACCTGATCTGGCAGATTTCATTTCAGCACCTTAACTCATCCTCCATGAAGGGGCCAGCCACGTAAGCTGTTCCTGCTTCGAATGGTTCCAGATACATGGAACCCAAATAAGAAACCCATTAAACTGGCAGGTAATGTGGAATGACTTCTTAAGAACTGAGTTCACATTTGCATTTTGAAGTAAACCGAATGTAGCTTTTGAATTTCTACATGTTGAAGGCTGTGTGTGATCACGGGCAACAGCTGGGATGTGAAATGCAGGTGTGCATCTAGAGCAACCTCGAGGCTGCGAACTTACGTTTGTACCCTCCAGCGATGCCCGACTGCGTCAGGCACCTCTGCAGCTCGTCTGCGTCTATTTGTCCATCCTTTTGAAAACAAACATAAGGAGAGAAATCACTAAATCACAATCGTAATTTGAACCTTCTAGTTCTCTGTTTACTTTCAGTATTCAACGTAGCAATAATAACCAAGAAAATGAGTATTATTATGTATGAAACTTGAAAGGAATGCATTTCAACAACAGGCATTCTTTTCTTCATCCTACTTCCAAAAATAATTCCATGATAAAAGAAAGACAAATTGTTACATCCTCTTCCACAAATGCATAATTAGGGCCATAAAAATGCATTTCTTAATATCTAAGTGGGCGTTCAATTTCAGGCTCTATTTTAAATAATTATTACACAAGAATTAACAAAGTCAGAAAGCTGCTTACACCTACACTTTAGTATTATCAATATCTTTTCATCATCTCTTTAAATTCCTGAGGTAGATTTGGCATAAACGTTCCTAGGTATAAGGTTCCTCTCTTAATAAAACACTAAGGTGCACTCAGTTTCTTCCATTGATACTTGATATGTTTTAATGAATGAACAAAACTAGTTTCTGTCTTGAACTACTCTTCTCTGACTCTGAACGAGAAAATACCAAAGTTAAGCATTTTAAAATAAAATAATTTATGCAATTGCTTAAAATCGTATTCCTTTTTCTAGCTTTTTGGCAGGGAAAAGCAGGCACACAGCTGACATCAGTAAATAAAAAGCTTGGTTCAGAGAGAAACCTTTGTGATCACCGTCGCTTATGATACAGTCAATGGTTTTTTCAGGTCACAACTACGCATATATGGAAGCTACAGATTCCCAAGTGCCTATTTACTGGCTGGCTTAGGTCAGAACTAAATATATGTCATTTTTAGTGGCTTAAAAATAAAATACCTAACTTCTCAAGTCCATAGGTATTGTAAGTTCTGAATGAAGAGCAGGGTCAATAATCTGAAAGATGGTGGATATGCTGATACAGGCCAGGGCTGCTGAAAGCTAAGCAGGTGGGGTCATTTACAGGCTGGAGGCACAGGCCACCTAAGAATGTGAGTCTTGAGCTTTGCTGTGTCTTGTGGTTTCAAAGATACGGATCATTAACAGATTAAGCAGATACTTAAAGGGAAGCCCTTTCAGTTTTAGACTCAATTTTCCACTCAGTTTTCTCAAACTGTACTTCTTAAAGTGCTATTCTAAAAGGTGGTCTCAGGTTTTTATCCCATCTAGTCTATGGCATTTCCACATTTAGGTTGTGTTATTTCTAACTTTTCATCCAAACAGAGCTAAACTGAATTCACATGGGCAGACATCCCCTCTGGACACACCCAGGTTACACCAACAGCATAGTGAGCAGACACAGCAACCTCCTGGGCTAAGGAAGTGTCCTTCCTCAATGCACACTACCAAAAGTAACACAATTCAGAATTTAAAGAAGTGAAGGATCTTGGGGTGCAGACCTTAATCATCTCTTTGGGTCAACAGGCCACAAACCCTAACGAGGACAAAGAAGAGCTGACTAGTAACAGCATCTCCATCAAAAGAGAAACTGTTCACAAGGTTAACTTCCTGATAGTAAGAAGAGAGCAGTAACTTTCTTATTTTGAGGCTGGTGGCTTTTTACAATAAAAATCTATTTCCTAAGGGGGTGAGAGATTAACAAATTCAACCCAAAGAAAGTGTCCCTTCGAATTTGGCAACAGAATTACTAGCACAGGCATTTAAGGTGTACAAACAGTTCTCACCAGATCAGCAATTCCTTCTCTGGAAACCACCCTAGACCCTGACAATTCAGTTCTAAAGACATCTTTCTACCTCCCAGATCTTCAAAGGGTATTAACAATCCCCTATTGTGTTCAGTCTGCCCCTAAATCAATCACAAGTTCACTTTTGAATTGAACTACCATGACACCAGTAACACTTTGTCCTCATTTGTTCTGGATATTCAAAAAAAGTAACTGACAATAAATTTCCTTTCTCTCTTTTTTTTTTATTTTGGAGAAGCGATTCTTTTCCAGAGGAAAGGTCGTTTTCCTGGCCACCATAACAAAGACTAATACAAATGTAGAACGTGATGATTCTTTAATATTCAAGGAAAAAAGCTAACCTGTCCAGCTACTGCAGCAAAGTAACCATACAGCGGGTCCTGAGTTTGTCCAGGGAATGCAGGCCCTCCGGGAGCCCCTCCATACTGCAAGACAGAAAACACAAATTCAGTTTCATTCTGCTGAACCAAGTTTTGTTCTTTCACCACTGCAAGTCTTTGTGCAAAGCCAGGCATTTACTGCCCCACCCCCGGGCACACTCTAACTGCAGTCACTCTGCCCCTTTCTTCCATTCTCACTCCCCTTAATTTAAAAATGAGAGGCTTGGACCAAAAATGAATTGTCGGTGACATCTGCGTTAATTGAAGTGACTTACATAAATCCCGGTAACTTTCAGGTTACTGAGGTAAATGCAAGCCAAGACCAAGCTTAAATCCTCTTATACCGTTTCAACGTAGTTTCAAAGCATTTGGGGACAGGTGTAGCCAGGGAGGGGGTAAGGTGGTGTGTCTGGGTCCCACTATTCTGCTATTCGCAGCGAGGGAATATCCTGTCTTGGAAACAGTTCCCACGACAACGCGCATCCCGGACGCTGAGCGAGCAAGGGGGCCTTCCTCCCGGAAGACTTTTACTCTGGCGGCCTTTTCCTGACCTCTTTTTCTCACTTTCTTTTAAAGGGAGATGTAGATCTCTGGACCATTGTAGATTAAAATTGTTGTTGCTCTTAGAAAAAACACAGAGGGAGGGGGCGGAAGCCAACACCCAATTTGCAGAACTTCAAGCCAGGTATCCGAGAGTCACTGGGTGGGCTTCTGGGGTCGCAATCCATCCGCGGGGAGCCAGAGGGGACAGAGAGAAGGAGGGAGCCAGAGAAAGAGGCCGAAAGATCTGGGGCGAGGCAGCTGGCAGGGAGAAGCCAGAGGCGGGAGGCGCCCGCGGAGCCGCCCCAGCGAAGTCACCAAGTGTGTTCTCTGGGTGCCCCCGGTGTCTGCGGGTCGCGCCTGGGTCGCGAGCCCGCGCAGACTGCACTTACCCCACCTGGGTAGTACCCGCCGCCGGCGCCCGGGTGCCCGGGATAAGCCATAGTGCAGACTGTGCTGGCGCCGCCCTGCGCGCTCCACCTCGCCGCCCAAGCGCAGGGGCCGCCCGGGTCGCACCATGCGGGCAGGCGGGGGACGCGCCCCGGAGCCGCCGCCCGCGCGGGTTTCCGCGGCGCCCTCGGCCCCCCGCCTGCGTCCAACCCTGTCTTTATGTTTCACTGGCCCAGGTCGTGCATCAGGCAAGGTCCGGTAAGTGACTTAAGACCTGCGAATTAGTTCACACCTAGGATTCTCCTCCCTTCGGAACGAATGGTACATTCCAACATCTCTACCGGGCCCAGGGAATTTTTTCTTCCTATTTGACTGTTTTTTCTGACTTTTTTACTTTAAACAAATTTATTGGGCAGGGCTTACCGGTTCTAATCAGAGTGCAGTATTGCCGAAGGGGCCGAATACTTTAGGGCAGCTCTTAGGTGCCTGTGAGGCAAGGAGGCGTCGGTGAAAGATCAAAATATGAAAGTGCCCTTGGAAAACAGGAATTAAGTTCAGGAACTGTGTGCAAGGGAGTGTTTGGCGTGCGGTTGCACATTTCCCTGAACAACAACGGCTTGGTTCCTCGCTAGGGGGCATCATCATCGAGGGGCTAAGCTGGGCGTAGCAGGATATGGCCTGGGGAGGACAGAGGGCAGGTGTGGGGCAGGGCAGCCTGGCCCAGATGGTTTATAGAAAAGGAATTTGAATTAGTATCTGGATGAATCAGGCAAAATAAACCCAAGCTCCAAAATGACTCAGCTACTGTTTATACCAGGAAAGTTTAGAGCAAATGAAGAGTATGCTGGTACATATTCAGGAAGGTCAGAGATTGGAATTTCGCTTAGGTGATCCCGAAAAAGTGGTTTTCCTTACCTCATATGTCTCCTTTTTACCCAGTTAAACAGTCTGAAGCCATTCAGACTTGAGATTGTTTGGTTCTGATTCATGTAATTTCAGTCTTGCAGAATGTTTTTTTTTAATGTTAACGTTTTTAAAATGCATTAATGAGCAAGATTCACAATATTTGCTGTGAGGTTGCACAGAAAAAATGAAAGTCACTGGGTCATTGCTTTCCTCTTATGTGTAGCTCCCCTCCAGTCCTCTTTTTTGGACACCCAAACTCCAAAAGTGAAAGGCCTGAATTATGAGAAAAGAGTAATAGTCCCTGTTGTCTCATATCAAATAAACTATGTATTACTTGTTTTGTGTTTGATTCAGAAAGGAGATTACTGTTTCCAAATACTATAGCAATCATCGAAGCAGATTAGACATTTTATGAGTCCCATGGCCTCTGTGGGTTTTTTTTCTACTTTTTTTGTTTATTTGTGGTAAGAACACATGATATCTACTCTCAACAAAAATTTAAGTGTACAGTATTGTTAACTATATGCATAGTGTTGTACTGTATCTTTTGAAACTTTTAATCTTTTTTTAGTTCAGTTTCCATAGAGACTGTCAGAAATTGCCATTGTCCAGTATATTTCAAGTAGTCACAGTGGACATTGGGAAAAATAATCGTGCCAGTGATAAACCTCATTGGCTACAATACTGCCACCGCCAAGCTCGAACCTTTTTGTCTTGCATGACTGAAACTCGGCGCCTATTGAACAGCTCCTCACTGTTCCGTGCCCACTGAAGGATTTCCTTCTCGTTCCAGCCCCTTTCTACTTTCTGTTTCTGTAAGTTTGACTATTTTAGATACCTTATATAATCATGCAGTATTTGTCTTTTTATAATTGGCTTATTTCACTTAGCATAACGTCCTTGAAGTTTATCCAGGTTGTAGCATATGGCAGGATTTTCTGTTTTTAAGGCTGGATCCATTGTGGGATTGCTGGAACATATGGCAGTTTTATTTTCAGTTTTTGAGGAACCTCTGTACTGTATTCCATAGTGGCTACAGCATTCCCCATTCCCACCAACCATCTGCAAGAATTCCAATTTCTCCACACACTTGCCAACACTTACTATTTTTTAATAATAACCATCCTAACAGGTGTTAGGGGATATCTCATTGTGGCTTTGATCTGCGTTTCCTTGATGATTAGTGACTTTGAGCCCTTTTTAATCTATCTGTTGGCCATTTGGAAGTTTTCTTTGGAGAAATGTCTATTTAAGTCCTTAGCCCAATTTTTTTAGTCTTTTTTAAGGTTTTATTTATTTATTTTTAGAGGGGAAGGGAAGGAGAAAGAGAGGGAAGGAACATCAACGTGTGGTTGCCTCTTGCGCACCCCCTACTGGGGACCTACCTGCAACCCAGGCTGTGTCCTGACTGGGAATCGAGCCAGTGACCCTTTGGTTCACAGGACCATGCTCAATGCACTGAGCTACACCAGCCAGGGCCCTTAGCCTGGTTTTGATTCAAGTGATTAGTTTTATTTCTATCGAGTTGCAGGTGTTCCTTATATATATATTGGAGGCTAACTACTTATGGGATATATGGTTTGCAAATATTTCTCCCCTTCTACAGGTTGCCTTCTCATTCTGTTGCTCCCTTTGCTGTGCAGAGCTTTCGGATTTGATGCAGTCCCTCTGCTTTGTTGTTGTTGCCTGTGCTTTAGTGTCACAGCGTGAAGCCCCTGCCAAGACCCATGTCGCAAAGCTTCTTCCTGTTTCCTTCTGGAGTTTTACAGTTCCAGGCCTTACGGTTAAGTCTTTAATTCCTTTTGAGCTGGTTTTGGTGGATGATGTGAGATAAGGGTGCAGTTTCATCCTTTTGCATGTGGATATCCAGTTTTCCCAGCACCATTTGTTGAAGAGAGCTTCCTTTTTCCACAGTGCATTTTTTCCCTCTTGTTGAAGATCAGTTGATTGTATGTGTGTGAATTTATTCCTGTGCTCTTTATTCTGTTCCTTGGCCTCTGCTTTGCTATCTGTTTCTTCAGAAGAGGTAACTAGAAATAGTTATGAGGAATGGATGGTGAGGACTAAACTCAAAGTTGAGCGGAAGCTCTTTTAAGGCTCAAGTTTGAAAGAAGTAGCTAGCAAGTAAGAGTAACTCGGAATTAGCTTTGTGAATAAGCAACTATGCTACTTGTCATTTCAACTGATGTTAGATTTCTTCCTACGGCCCCACTGCTAAAATAATTTATTTACTGGAGTGCTGCAAATGAAATTTTTAGTTATTGCTAGCAAATTGACAAGCTGTTGCTGCTGCTTTAGTTTATGGGGAAAAAAGGTAGCAACTAATAATAACAACAAACAGATAGTACTTAATATAGTACCAGACCCTCTTCTAAGTGTTACAGAGCAAGAGAAGGTCCGTTATTGTCCACCGCCTTATGGAAAGATGTCTCTCAAAGCCAGAGATTTATGAAAAGGAAAGGAAATGTTTATTTAATGCTATACAGAGTTAAAGTAGCGACCTAATGTCTTCATTAAAATATCAAAGTCCTTTAGGATACCCACAGATGCCCACAGTGCCTATCTCCCTCTGCCCTAATTCAGGGTACCGTAATCCGTAATCCGTAATCCAGGAAGAGAAGCACACGTCCGGTATCCAGGCTCTTGACACCGTTCAGCTGTGTCGTCGTCCAGGCAGGATCTCTGGTTAATCTGAAGCGATGTGGCACCTTCTCATGGCCTACTGACAAGAGTCCTTTTACCCTTCTTCCAGGCAAAGTCTCTCCTGCTCTCAGGCCATGCAGCCAAAGGGAGCACCCCAAAGTCGCGTGGTCCTTCTTCTACCAAAGCTGTGGGGAAGGGGTCCCCGCTCTGGCAAAGCCTCATGGCTCTCCCTCTTCACCAAAGCTGCAGGGGTCTGCACTCTGGTGAAACCACGTGGAATCTCTCCCTCTGGCAAAGCTGCGAGAGGGTTTCCACTCGGGCAAAGTCGAGTGGCAATTCTCTGCTAAAGCCACATGGTGATTTTCCCTCATAGAGCTGTGGGTCCTGCACTCTGGTGAAACCGCATAGATCTCTCTACTGGCTGCCACGTCTCAGTTTAAATCCCGACGCCAAACCTCCTCTGCAGCCCCATTTCCGACTCCTCCTACAATCAGTTACACCTGCCAGCATTCCTGTGTATTCCAAGTTTTGGGGGATGCCATCATGAGTCTGGGCAGGCGTGTCCTCATTTACTGGAGCCAATCTTCTCCAAGCTCCCATGCAGGAGCTTTAACTTGGGGTTCCTCCCCCAGTCACATCCTGGGGGAAGTCCTTTCCATCCCCCCTGGCTCAGAGCGTGGCCACAGCTGTTTAACATATCTATGAAACCAGTTAAAGGTTATAGATATGTTAAATGACCATTCTGGAGGTTATCTGCAAAACTGTTGCTATGCAAAACAACTCAATGGCCCTGCTCCATTTGTCCCTTCCCCCAACTCACACCTGAGGGGGAAGGGGTGAGGAAATCTTATATATCTTTCTAATATTTCCTGGACACCCTGAGTTCTGGGCCCCGTTCCAACTCCCTTTTTGGGGCCCCCCTCTTGGCTGCACCCTGTTACATAAGCACTTTACATATTTGCTTAATTCCCATGAAGTTCCATGAGGTAGATAGATGCTATCATCATCCTCAGTTGAAGAAGCAGGAGCTGAGAGAAGTTGCCTCAGTGGAAACAATACAGAGCTGAACGATGCTGCCAGGGCGGGAGTCTGCGCTCAGCACCAGCAGGGGCAGCAAATGGTGTAGAGGCCCAGGTAGTAAATACGTCGCTTTGTGGGCCTTACAGCCTCTTCAGCAGCTACTGAATTCAGCCATTGTAGCACACAAGCTTCCATGGGTAACACATGAATGAATGGGTGTGACTGTATCCCAACATGACTTTGTATATGGACATTGAAATATGAATTTCATACAAATTTCATGTCATGAAACATTATTCTTTATTTTTTCTAAATATTAAAATATATAGTATTTTTCTTAGCTCCCTGGTATAAAAACAGGAAGTGGGTCGGATTTCGCCCTTGGGTAGTTAGCCAACCACTGCTAGAAACCCCTCCGGGATTCTGGTTTTGAGATAAAGGTTAAGAGTAGCAGTCACACGGAGGACTGAGGACTTTCCTGAGATGGGATCCCGTGCACAGAATGGCTTCTTCAGTCTTCCCCATTGCCAAGTAAGGTGACCGAAGGGGACCCTGTGGAACTCTGACTTGTCGATGTCACCCATGCAGTAATAACTGCGAGAGGGCACACGATGATGAAGCTGGACACAGATGGTTATCCATATAACATGGATGCCTCTATTCATTGGCTGAGTATTGACAAACCTGAACATTCAGGAAAAAATACTCAATAAGAACTTGGCAAAATAGAGATGAATTTACTTTTATGGTTTTGATATTCATTCCAATGGACGGGGTGAAGGTGGAGAGTGAGAGAAATAAGCAGCTTTACTAAGATCTTGGCGTGTGCCAACCCTTGTACTAGATACTTCCTTATGGTATTGCACTAAAAGAACATCACTTTCAAAGGAGATGTAATTAACTACATTTTATAGATGGGGAAATTGAGGCTTAAGTAACTTTCTGAAAGTTACATACCAGATCTTTGACCGCAATCTACCTAACTCTGAAGTAGGGGTGTTTTAAAACAAACAAACTGCAAAAATCCAAAGTCAAGCTCTCATTTCTCTCCCTCATTGTACTGCTTTCTGAGGAATTAGGGCAGAGGAGACACTGCAGAAAAAGAATCTTAGAGGTAGGAAAACTCTTCAAAGTTTGTAAGTATCAGCCTTGGAGAAGACCACACAAATTGTCAGAGTGATACTTATTTTCTTCAGTCCTAAATATAACCTAGAGGAAGAGAGTCCACCTCTCATGTCTATTTTAATTTTGAACCAAATAAAAACCCCAGTGGAATAACTCATTCTTATCCTTATACCTTCAAATCTCAGAATCTGAGATACGGACACTGCAATCCTCCAGCCATTTAAGGAAACTCGGCAACAGAATACTCAAGCTGCACACATTAGTTAAGAGGGAGATTCCTAACTGGTGGGGACATTCTGGGGAGGTAGGGTACTGTGTTACAGAGCCTGCAATTTACTAAGTCCTAGCAGGAGACTGCAGGAGTTTCACAACCACACCGAGGCGACTGAGGCCCACGGCGGCAGCACGGGTTAGGGAGAGAGCCACAGGAGGTTTAGAGATAGGATGCGGATCGTAGTCATTTTGAGAAGTTGTTGGAATCATAGAAAACTTTGTGGTTTTCTTCTCCAATTGTGTTGTTTTATGCAGAAGGTGAAGAAACTGAGTCTGGGAGAAGGCTGACTTCCCCTGCTGTAAATATTTCACTCTTCTTACTTAAGTGCTGGCCTGATCTGAATATGTCTCAGAGAGGATGTCGTCTTCTGTGCTGTATCCCCCTCCCCCACCCCAGCCCTCCTCTATTTAGGCTTTAAAGACACAAGGCAGTGTGGGCACTCTCTTCGACCCTGCAGCAAAGTTAACATAAGGTGCTATTCGTAGTTTCCAGGCTGAACTTCCTGACTCGGAGAAGTGGTGAACGAAGAAGTCCAGCTAAGTAACTGCAGTTGTTTCACCATTTCCTGCAGGTGAATTAATCACAGGTCTAACATCTCGGGAAGAGGCAAGTGACAACATTTACCAGATTAACGTCTCAACTTCCTTTTCACTCTAAGTTGTATGTTACTCCAGACTAATTGTGTGTCAGTTGTGTAGTGGGTTTCTGGAACGAAATTCATGAACCGCAGCTGTCCAGTAGAGCTTTCTATCGTACTGGAAGTATTCTGTATCTGTGCCATGCGGTACAGTGGTCACTAATTGTATGTGGCTTTCGAGCATGTAAAGTGAGAACCAAAATTTTAATTTAATTTAATTGATATTTAAATAACCAAATAGCTACTGAACAGGTTCTTTTTCACTCATTCCTTTCCTTAGTGAAGCTTTTAGCTAGGATGGATGTTCAAGATTAATCAGAAAGCAGGTAAATTCTGGAGAATACATGAATATATATATATATAGTACATACTATACATATACATATAGTACATATGTAGTATATACTATACATACTATTTATGTGGTTTATATATATATGTAGTATATGTATATGTAACGTTGTAGCAATAAGAGCTGTTGAAAATAGCCATCAGAGATGAGTTCCCCATCACTAGAGGTGATCAAGCAAAGGCTGTCAGGGATACTACAGGGCAAGCTTACACTTTGGGTAAAGGATTGGATGAATTAACGCTCTATAGACTACAGAGTGCTTTCTAATGGCCTTCCCTTCACCCCGGTCCCAGCCGTATCGCTGCAACCACACCCGTGCTGCAGGACGAGGGCTGAGGCTCTGAGGCTTGCTCTGGGTCACCACACCACCAGCAGCAACACCCTACAAATTGCTCATCTTCTGACTTAAATCTTTTCTCAAACTCACACTGTTCTCTCAAGACTATTCCTTCTATGGCTCTGAAATTCGTTGGATCAAGAATTTGGTGAACTTTTCCCCCTATTCCTGGTTACAATGTTTTTCAAACTCAGAATATTACATTTAAATAATTGCCTAAAGTAATGGACACCTATTTAGCTCTATTATTGCTCATTATAAAGGTTGATTTTAGGATGGACAATTAGTTTTTTGACTAACAGAGCATAGATATACATGGCCAAAGGGAGGTCAAGAAATGAATCAAACTGGCAACCCTTTGGTTCACAGCCCGTGCTCAATCCACTGAGTACACCAGCCAGGGATCTGCACTTATTTTTTAAGCTTCTGCTAGATGAGTTTAAAGTTTCTCTTCAGGCACTCCCCAAGGAGCTGCTCTGCACCTGTGTGTTTGATAGCAGCCCACACGGGAACCTGGACAGCAAAGAGACCCACTCTGCACCTGTGTGGAGCACCCAGCCCTCCCTAAGCCAGACCCACAGGCAGGTCCAGGAGCTGTGCTCCCCTCAGTGTGTGCTCCCTTGATGCATCAAGCTCCCTTCTCTTTTCCCTCCACCTTGTTTTCAGTGAACCACTTCCTTTGAATCTGTTTTTCTTTCTTGATTTTTATCTTAGGAGGAGCAAGAATCCCTTTGGAGTGACATTTTGACAATGTCACACTGCTAGCACTTTCTAAGAGTCCTAAAGAAAACCCAGGTCACCTGAGGCTCGGTCCAGTGTCCTCATTTACACCCTGGCTGTATACGTACATCTTTTTGAGTAAAACTGTTACAGATGGGGGGAGAGAGAGACCTGAGTCAGGAGGCCCTCCTTCCCAGCACCTGGATTCTTGTCCCTCCCCAAGAGATGAATTCAAGCATGACACAAGCACCTGTGGTGGAAATGAGGTAGCAAGTTTATTTATGAAACACATGAGCATGAAGCTGCAAGCAGGCACCCAGCTAGTGTAGGTGCCCCATATATAGAGGAAATAAAGTTATTAGTAAATTTATTAGTAAGTTAGCTCTATCTATACACTTGAGCTGAGACTATAAGTGGGTACTCCGCTAATCCAAGTACACTGACTGTCGGGATTCAGAGATCATATACCTCAGCTAGCTTCTAGGTTCCCCTGTTTTCCCCCTTGGGAATAATGTACAGATACAAAGGCTTTCTTTCTCCGTTAGTAAAGGTTCTTTGTCTTAGTGAAATTGTTACAGAGGCCCCATTCCCAGCATAGGCCCCTCTTTGTGATGTTCAGAACACCCCAGACTCTTAGTAAGATTGTTACAGAAGCCCCTTTTCTCAGCACAGTCTCAAGGACTCTCCCCTCCTCCTGTGCAGTTTTGCTTGTAATGCTTGGGACACCCAACAATCTTATCAAACCGAGCTCAGAACTGCTGAATTAAGTGGTGAGACAGGTCTCCCTTTTGCTTCTTTCCTCCTGCTTTAAGTTCTTGGTTAGATTGTAATGGTGAGGGCCCTGCCTTTTCCCCCTCTGGCTGCTCATTGCTAGCTACTACCCAACAAAACCTTCAATAATGATCTTTAATAAACTGTTCTCTGTTTGAAATTCAGATAAAAAATATAAAATTGAGTAGGTGGGCCCTATTGTTGCCAACATGATGGATTCCCCAACAACCCAGGGATTGTTGGTTTTCCAGAACTAATAATCCCATTCCCCTTGCTAGTGACTTGGCAGAAGGAGCATGGCAGTCACCAGAGGGAAAAGGGAACCCCTGGAATAGGAACAAATATTTGTAAACCCTATAGTGGGTAAAGGGTAATATAGTCCGGATATATACAGAACTCCTGCAGCAACAACAAACACAAGTGACCCAGTTGAAAATTGGGCTAAGGACTTGAACAGACATTTCTGCAAAGGAAATGTGCAAATGGCTAGTAGGTGTTACCACGGAGAGACCCAAGGGCCCCCCACATTGAGCTTGTTCCTCGATTCATGTCTGCTTGCAAGAGACTAATTCAAGTGAGAGACAGCACATATAGTGGCAATGAGATAGCAAGTTTATTTATGAAACACATACAAATCCAAAGCTGCAAGCAGACACCCAGCCAGTCTGAATACCCCACGTATAGAGGAAAGAAAACTGTTAGTCTGTTCTGTACCCTTGAGCCGAGGCTACAAGTGGGCACTCAGCTAATCTGGGTGTGCTGACTCTTGGGGTTCAAGTGTTACATACTTTAGTTAGCTGCTAGGTCCCCCAGCTCCTTCTTCCCCTTCCAAACCTTGGGAATAATGTACAGCAGCAATGGCTTTCGTTCTCAGCTAGTAAAGGTTCTTTGTCCGAGTGAAATTGCTACAGAGCCTCCCTTTCCCAGCACAGAGCCTCAAGTACTCCCCTCTTCCTGCACTGTCCCTGCTCGTGGTGTTCAGAAGGCCTACCTGGCAGTCTTACCGGACCAGGCTCAGGACTGAAGAGTCAGTGGGTGAGACGTGTCTCCCCCCTCCTCCCTGCTTTAGTTTACTGCCTATCCTACCTAACATAAGCACATGAAAAGATTCTCAACGTCTTTAATTATCAGGGAAATGCAAATCAAAACGACGATGAGATAACACCTCATACCCCTTAGTATGGCCATTATAAAAAAAAAAAAAAACCCTGACAATAGCAAATGCTGGCCGCGATGTGGAGAAAATAGGGTATTTGTGCACTGTTGGTGGGACTGTGAAATGGTGCAGCTACTATAAACAGCATGGAGATGCCTCAAAATATTGAAAATACGACTATCATATGGTTCAGCAATGCCAATTTTGGGTAGATCCAAAAAGATCGAAAACAGTTTGGAGGAGACATTTGCACCCCTGTTCATTGCAGTGTTATTCACAAAAGCCAACATGTGGAAGCAACCCAAATGCCCATCTATGAATGAATGAATAAAAAAATAATGGCGTATACAACACAGGTGAAACTTGAGAACGTTATGCTAAGCGAAATAAACCAAGCACAAAAGACACACTGCAGTTTCACTTCTGTGAGTCAGGTGTATCTAAAGTAACCAAACTCACAGGAACAGAGTAGGAGGGTGGTAGCCAGGGTCTTGGTGGGGGGTGGGGATGGAGGATGAGCTGTTCAATGGGTACAGAGTGTCAGTCATGCAAGATGGAAGGTTCTAGAGATCTGCTGTACAATACTGTGCATTTAGTTAACAGTATGGTCTAGTACACCTAACATTGTTAAGAGGGTAATTTTTAAAAAAAAATTTTTAACTGCAGTTCAGTTAAAAAAAAAAAAGAATAAGCATATGACCTAATTCTGAGCGGTAAGATTGAAAGGGGAGTTGATTGAAGGAAAAATCGTGTGGGGGCACACGCAGGAAATGTTTTCTTACTCTTGAGAAAGTGAGTCAAGAAAAAAAATGGTCATCTGGAATTGTTACGTTTCCTTACGAGTGTGACTTCCAGGCGCATAGCCAGACCACTGACTTCCTGCACCTGAAGTTGTGAGAGTTTTGAGAAATAGATTTCCTTATTACTTAATTTAGCTGAGTCAGTGAATAATGTTACTTGCAGCACAGAAACATCTTCCCTAAAACAGAGAAGATTTTTAAAGTGTAATTTTATTCTTTAACTTTCCTGGCAAGTTATCTAAAGGATATTATTTATTTAAAAACTAACCTACATTAGGAATTAATTTATCAGTTAGGATTACTTATTTAAAAATATAGAGAAGACTTTCTTCAAAGTCAGATTTGTTGAGCTGTAAATACGGTAAAACCCCACTTTTTATATATAGAGCTCTGATTTTGATAAACGCATACTTCTTTATGGATTAGTCTTTATGTCCACTTACCAAGTAAAAAAAAAATTGTGAGGACGTTGTCTTAACTTCAGCTTTGATTTGAGAAGAAAATTTTCCTCCAAATGAGATAAACTCTATGCTTTTGTATTTGTAGCTCCGGACTGTCTTCTAAAGGGGCTGTGAAGCACCCCGGAGGGGTAGAGAAAACAGTCCAATTCAGAGCAATATCGTGAGTGTCCAAGTGCACTCTATATAGTCACATTTTTTTCCCAATCACTTTTATTTTTAATAAATCAGAACATTCCAGGTTTTTGAGCTGAAAGTCCTCAGTTCTGGGAAACTCCTCAGCTCTGGCCAAACCAGGATGGTTGCTCCCTCTAGCAAGGTTTCTCAGTCTCAGAAGTGTTGAGATGTTGGGCTAGATGATTGTCATAGGGGGTTGCCCTTCGCATTGTAAGATGTTTGTAGGGGGTTGCCCTTCGCATTGTAAGATGTTGTAAGATGTTCGTAGCACCCGTGACCTCTTCCAACACCCTCTCCCCAGTCGTCATAATCAGCAGTGTCTTCGGACATTGCCACAGGTCCCTGGGGAGCAAAATCCCCCAGGGTGAGAACCACTGCCCCAGATGTAAGTGCCCGTACAACTCAGAAATGCGAAGCCCATGATCTTACTCTTTGCGGCTGTTACACAGCAAAAGCAAGCTGATTCTACTATTTATAAACGGGACATAAAGCTCTGAGGAACTGCTCCTGGACCCTCCTGTTGTTTGGATATTCTTCTGCTGCTCCCATGTTTTTCATGTTGCGAATGACCTGCTTCTCTGCGGTGGGTTCCAGGGAACTGTGGGTGGTGCCCATGTCAGTCTCTGGGCTTTTTTTGTTATTTCTAATTCTTCCATGCTCACATAATCATATCACATAATCAACTTTACAGACACAGGATTAAATGTATGTGATTTTAACAAGATGGTATTTTGTACACTTTTCTGCTTTTTCCTTTCTCAGTTACCAAGGCTACCTGGAAAGATTTCTAAGAAAATGAGTATAGCTCTACTTTATATTTTAAATAACTGTGTAATGTTCCATAGTGTGAATGCACTGTATTTAATACACCATTTTAACTATTAACATTTTTTGCTTTAACCTACAGTGTTTATATGATAGTCTGTCCAGAAGGTATCCAGCCATGTAGTATGAAAAATAAGAGACATATATTGAAGAAGATTCAAGATACAAGAAACACTGTACATAAGACAATGATGCCTCAGTCCCCTTCAAAGTAGACACCTTGGGATCTCACACAACTTTCCCAGCATCTCTCCCACTGCTCAAAACACTGCAAAATTGTTTGTTGGAATCGCCATCAGCTGCTCCATTGTATTTTCCTGAATCTCATCAATGGTCTGAAATCTCTTCCCTTTCAAAGGTGATTTTAATTTTGGAAAAAGCTAGAGCTCTCAGGGCACCAAATCTGGCCTGTAGCGGGGCTGAGTCCCCTGGGTGATTTGATGTTTCACGAAAAAACTCTGCATGAGACATGATGCCTGAGTATTGTTGTGATGAAGCTGCCAATCACCATTTGCCCGTAGCTGTGGCTTTCTGAGTCATCTGAGTGGTTTCTGTGAAGGAATGTTCAAGCTTAACACAAAATTTGATGCAGATTTGTTGTCTACTCACTCAGTCATTTTGAATGCAATGGCCACACAGTACACATGCTCACTCAACAGTGTCTACCACCCCCACTGACTTGTTCAGGGAAGTCGTCATTGTTCACACATGTGCATTCCAGTCCACTCTCCTTGGCTGCCGGGTTACATCAATGTCACACAAACTGTTCTTGTTATATTAACAATGGCAGGACATTTTCTGGACAGACCTTGTGTGTGTGTGTGTGTGTGTGTGTGTGTGTGTGTGTGTGTATAGATATGTATGAATGTATGTATTTTAATATTGCAGTGTTGCAATAAACATTTTTGTAGGTATGTCCTTATCTTCCAGTGCTCTTCCTTCTATGGGAGAGATTCCCATAAGTGGGATTGGTGAATCAGAGGGTATTCCAAATTTTAATAGATTTGCCAGGTAGCTTCTAGAAAAGCTGTAATATTTCTGTTGATATAGTTAAAACAAACAAACCTCTTTCCATATATTGCCAGTAGAAATGTGTTGTTGTTCTGTTTAAGTTTTGCCAATCTGATGGGAGAAAATTGATGTCTCATTGATAGTTTCCTTTGTATTTCCCCAGCTAGTAGAGTTTGAACATTGTTCCACATTTGTGGGTTATTTACATTTGTTTTTTTTTGAAAATTTCTCCTTCTGCCCTTTGACATTTTTCCTAATGGAAATTTTATTCTTACAACTTGTAAGAGTTAATCAATCTCTCTCTCTCTATATATATATAATGTGTATATATATAATTTATATATAGAAATAATCCTCACATCCATATATCCACTTCATACTCTATTTACATACATATACATTACCTACTACTATATCACTTTTAACTTGAATTTAATCTTTCCTGATAGTAATATAGCCTTTCTGGCCACTGCTTTGCTTATATTTATTTTTTCTGGTGTCTTTTGCTTCTCCCTTCATTTTCAGCCTTTCTGTACTCTTTATCCTATTTTTTTTTCCTTTTGGTAACCAGCTTCTAACCAGGTTTTGTTTCAATTCAGTCTGTGTATCTTTTCATGACAGTATTAATAGGAGAACTTTGTCCTGGCCAATATTCTTGATATTCCTTCCATAGTTCTTTATTATTGATTTTTACTTAGTTGTTTACTGTTCCCCCCTGATTGATTTGTAAGTTTTGCCATACTTTACAATTTTCAGCACTTATAATTCGACATCTATTTCTCTTTTATTTGTTGAAAACACTATACTCAATGTTTCTGCCACCAGAAGGCTCGGTTTCCTCGCTGCCCCTCCCCAGCAGTGATGCGGACACCGGCCAGCAGTGTCCGAGTCATTATGGATGAATTAAAACATACCTACAGACTACCGAGTCTGGTGGAGGAATCAGGACAACAGACAGGCTTTTCTCTGTCTGACATGCCTCCGCCATGACAGGCCTTTATTCTGATCATATCTCCTTACATTCCAAGATGGTTCTTCCTATCCTCCTTAAAACAAAGGAGCCAATGCCCCTCATTACATCACAAAGAAGAACATTAGCAAATGAATAGGCAGGCAGTTACACTGGGCCTGCAAAGTATTTGCTGGGTGAGAGTTTCAGCAAAGAGCAAGTCTCAAAACAGCCTAAGTGTATTGCAAATCTGATTACCCAGGAAAGAACCTATCTGTGGGCGTGGGTCCTGTGCATCTCCGAGTGGGAGCTGGACCCACACCACGCAGAAGGGTTTGCCACACAGCAGGGTCCGATCCTTGGAATAACGTTCATCCTACTCTTCCAGCTTTGATCCCATCTGAATGCTTTCCTCTGTCCCAACCAGCTCCCTAAGGAACTGCTGAGCACCTTTTGTGCTTTCACTTCAACTATTATTGAATATCTCTGGTGTATATCTCTTCTATTTCAGTGTTTTCTATTTTTACTTATTTTCCATATCCCAAGTTTATCACTACTAATTAATATTTGAATACAGTTAAATTGGAAAGTTCATTGCTCATTACCCTTTTAATGCCTTCTTCATAGGTCCTTCTCTTGAGTATTCTGTTCACATCCATTTGTTGCTGGGAATCTTTCCGTGAGTTTTCCCTTACATCAGATATATTTTCCGAATCCTTGTTTACCCACAAGTCTGTGGCCAATGTGGGATACTTGGAATACAGGTTTTTTCCTCCTGCTGCTTCCATGGCCCTGATTCTATCTTCTGATGTTTCAGATGAGATGCTCATTGCCGTCTCATTAATAGGCAACTCGTTTCCTCTGTCTGCAAGCTTGTAAGGTTTTCACTTTATTCTTGAAGTTTAGGAGTTTCTAGAATCTACCTCAGCTGTGTGTGTGTGTGTATACACATATATGTGTGTGTATGAGTGTATATATATACACATATATGTATATACGTATGTATGTGTGTGCATGTGTTTATTAATTGGTTCTTTCTGAAACTTTTTGAGGTCTTTCTTCAGTTCTGGGAAAAATTATTCTATTATTTTTTTCAATTATAACCTGTTTCTTCTGTTCTTATATTTCTGGAACATCTGTTTGCATATTATATTTCTTGGATTTATTCTCTAATCTTCTAATATTTTCCCTCGTGAACCTAGTCTGTCTCTTAGGTGTTTTTTTTCTATGTGGTTTGAAAGATTTCTTTTACTTGATTTTCCAGGCACTGTTTGGTGTCTCCAACCAGGCTTGTTCCTCTGGTAAAAGCCCCAGCTTCTGTATTCACTTATCTTCTAAGATAAAAGGGCTGAAGTATGATTTTGCATGTGGGAAAAGTCCGAACGGATTACCAAAAATGCAAAACAGTCATTAGCCTTTATGTGGGAACAGCACTGTCTCGGGCTTCAGAAAACCAAACGGATAGAAATACACGGAGAAATGGACTGATACAGCATGCTGGGTGATTTTGCAAACCTCTCTCAGACACTAAAAGGCCAATTAAGTACAATAGAAGAAGAGAGAAGACTAGAGTGACATGGTTAACAAGGAGAATTTAACACACATACTAGTATGTACCCAACGAGCGGAAGGCACGTTCTTTTCAATGCAGAATATCTTTGAAAATTGCCCTGCAACAGACCACCCGGGGTTTGTCCACTAATCCCCCTAACGCCCAGAACACACACTTTCACTCATTCCTTGTTCGCTGACCAGGATGGAATTAGAAAAGGACTGACAGCATAAAGTTATTTTTGAAAGTTCTCTACATAGCTGGACATTTAAAAACATAAAATTCAAATAACTTTTGGTTAAACATGGTATATAAAAATTAAAGTACGTGAATTTGGAACTAGGGTGATTAAAGCAGTACATTGTTGTGCACCCAAAGTAGTGTTTAGTGAGAAATTTACACCTGTAACTGTTTGTAATTAGAAAAGAAAAACTGAACATAAATGAGCAAAGAAACTGGGATGAACAACGTAATAAACCCAGATAAAGTAGAGTGAATATGAGAACTAAATCTTAAAGAAAGATAAAAAAACAAAAATTAACTTGAGCATATTAACAAATCAAAGCTAATTCCTTAAGAAGTCTAATAATGTAGAAAAATTTTGATATTATTTATCAAGGAGAAGAGAGAAACAAGCAAAAATAAAAGACACAGGAAACTTAAAAATACATTTTAACACGATACAATCTATGGCAGATTGCATATGTTCTCAGCTCTCCATCCCTCCCTATATAAATGGCATTTGTTGCGTAAATCTGAAGTTTCTCCAGGTGAAGGCAGAGTACATCCACCTCCATGTCTGATACAGGGCCAGGCCGTGTAAGTTACTTTGGCTGCTCTGACACGAGGCTGTAAGGGCATCACACATTTCCATTTACCCCTCTTGTCCCTCTGCCATCCCCATGAGAAGAACATGTTTGGGTGGCCAGTTGGTCCAAGACAGATGTGAGACATCCTTAGATATGGATTTGGCCCAGCCGAGCCCAGAGGTCAGCCAAGGCCTGACTGTCTTGCAGGTATGTGAGCTGGATGACATGGTGCTCGACACAGCTAAGTGTGGGGTGGTGCATTGCACAGCATTGCTGACCTATGCTGATTAACGTACTGTGTTACCAATAAATGTGAAAAAAAAAAGGAAAATCCAGTCAGTTTTTCTAGAAATATATTTAGACAATATAGGCCCAAGAAGAAACAGAAAATTTGAATAGAGGAATTACCACAAAAGAAAAATGGATATTGCAAAGTGCCTTCACTACCAAATGGCATCTTCTACTACATCTTCAAGTAACTGATTATTCCTGTCTTATCCAAACTATTAAAAAAAAAGTGTCATTGGTAACGATGCAGAACAGAAAAATAAAAGAATCTCATTGATCAAGCTTTATTGAACATACATGCAGAAATTAAATAAGTTAAATAGGAGTCAAATGTTATAGTTGAGAGCCCAACCTATAGGTTAAAGGAACATGCAGTTAGGAGCCAAAAGTTAGTAATAGTATTTATGTACAGTAGACACTGCAGCGATGCTAAGACAAGAAACATCAAAGCGCTCCTTTGTTCGCACTCCATTTCACATCATTAAATGTTCCTCCTGAGCCCTGTTCTGCCCCAAGCCCTGCCCAGCACTTCCTTTGTGATGTCACATAAGGATGCATTAGGTCTCTGTAGCTTTGCGTGTCAGGTATAGGTAAACCCTCCAAAACATGATACAGTTTTAAAGGTTGTCACTAGGAGTTATTCACCTGTACTTCTCTCGAGTTCTGGCCAAAAACGGATGGTCAGTAACTGTGATGCTTGTCCGCCCCATGCAGGGAATGGGCTGCTGTAAATCCCTCCGAGACAGAATTCCAAAATCAATAGACTTTTGTGAGAAAAGTACTAAACATTATGCATGTTATTTCAACTACTTGTGTCTTTATACTACTTTACAATGTATGAGTATTTGATATACATTTTCCTCTTCAATATTTTTAAATTTGTGAGACGTGATTATCATCCCCACTTCATAGGTGATTATGCTTCGGACACTTAAATGGAACCGCACTGCCCTGGTCTCACTAGTAAACAGAAAGGCTGCGCTTGTACTGAGGTCTCTCAAACCATGTCTCTTGTCCTCTAGTATGTTACATGGTACACTAAATTTGTTTCCATATCATTTAATTTTAAAACATGAACACAATTAAATTCTATTCAAGTGATAACTGGCACACACATCAGAAGTAGCAGCGGGTTGTTAAAAAGCAAAGTTATTAAAATAGAAAAGTTAATGCATAAAGTATGTTTATATCATCTCACACAGAAGCACAGTGTACTAGGATGGCTTGATAAAATTTCAGTTTTTTTTCTTGATGAGTTGAAAATTTTAATGAAAAATGTAGAAAAGTACAGAACACAACTAAAATATGTATAAGATACAGGAAGAAACTTTCCTGTTTTCTTCACTCTGAGAAAAGAGTGAAGATCATTGATTTATTTGAAGAAGTAAATGAAGTCTTTAAACTTGGGAAATTTAAAAGGCCAGTAAACTGAACTAGAAATAGTCTTTTTAAGGAGTGAGCTAGTGTTCTGTAGCACAAAGAATAGTTAATAGTTTCACTGATTTATAGATTTATGTTTCTGTTGTCATATGCTGACTTTTTATTCATTTTATGGTTTGATTAAATCATACTTTTTTTAAGTTCCAGTATACCTAGTATTCTATTTTTGATATTTCTCTAATTTCACTGAAGCTTGAGTCAGTGCTATACTGACAGAATCCACAAGGTGTCACTATAACATTATATTTATTTTGGAACCTGCCTCCCGTTTTCACTCTTACTAATTGTTTTTTTTACATTTTGTAGTAGGTTGCAACTTGAATTTCTCAAAGGAAGTGCCCCTGAGGTCAGCTAGTTGCTCTGGGGGAGGTTGCTGAGGCTGGTGTTGGGCGTTCTGAAAAACACTGAGGGCTAGACCAACAAACTTCCTGATGGACGCTGCTCGCCAGCACAGGAGAATTGAAAGGAATGTTTTCTCCTTTCTTCTTACCTTTCACCTCCTCTTTGTCTCTCTAGTAACAACATAGTAGGAAGTCAGTGGACAAGAAAGCCTGGGAAATATAGTCTAGAGTCTCAGCACAGCAGAACAGGAAAGAGTGGGCTTTCAGCTGAGAGATGCAGTAAATAAATAAGCAGCATGAATAAATCAAGCAACAAGACCATTAAGTAAGAGGGTGGTGGCTGGAGTTTAAACATTTTTCATTCTATATTATTCAGAAGGAGAGGAAAGACATTATCTTTAAACTTTAAACAAGTTAAACATGCATGTTGCAATCTTAGTGTACTTACTATGAGGACATGGACACACTATAACTTTCAAAGCAAAAAAGGAATACAATGGAATGAGGGGAAATAGTCTATCGAATCGGAAAAGGCAAGAAAGGGGACAAAAGATTCTTATAAAAAAAATAAGTAAAAAGAACAAAGTAGGACATTTGAAATAAATCCAAATATATCAATAATTGTAACCAATTTAAATGGACTGAAAGCTCTAGTTAAAATAGATTAGATTTTAAAAGTATCTATGTTATGCTCTTACATACACCTCAAAAATAGAGATCCAGAAAGTTTAAAAATTTTAAAAATGAGGTGGCATAGGAAGTGAAAGTCATATACTAACTAACAAAAAAGGCCAATACAGCTATTTACTGTTAGATAAAACAGACTTTCATCAGGAACCCTTACTGCAAACAGGGATGGTTTGATAAAGGGATTTATTTACCAATAATACATAATAATTGCAAGTGTGTATGGCCCATCAGCATACTTTCAAGTTATGTATATAAAATAAGAACCAATAGGACTACAAAAGAAAAGAGAAAAACACAATCATAGTTGAAAAATTTATTACACTTCAGTATTTGATGTATCATGTGGACAAAAAATATGATTGAGGAAACAATCAAAATTAGCCTTCTGGCCAAGATGGAGGTATAGGTAGACACACTGTGCCTCCTTGCACAACCAAAATTCCAAAATTAAGGACAACAAAAATTTAGAAACAAAAATACAACCAGATCTGACAGAAAATTGAACTGTACTGAAGTCTGACAACCATTCATCCAGATTGATAAGAGGGGTGGAGTCGGTGGCCAGCGTAGAGGGGTCGCAGCAGGAAGAAGCAGTGGTTGGCCATCCAGGGTGCTCAGGCTGTGGCTGGCAGACCCCAGGCGCAGTGTGGCAACAGGCAGACCCAGTGAGCCGAGCAAGGTGGCTGGCTGACCTTGGACACACTTTGTGTGCAGATAAACCAGGTGAAAATGAGGGGCGGGATGGACCACGCAACCCAGGGCCCCAGTGCTGGGAAATAAAGCCAAAAAGCACTGATTAAAAACACTTGTGGGGGTTGAGGTGCTAAGGGAGACTCCCCAGCCTCGCAGGAGAGTTCGTTGGAGAGACCTACAGGGTCCTAGAATGTACACAGGCCCACCCACCTGAGAACCAGTACCAGAAGGGCCCAATTTGCTTATGGGAAGCG